>JABUIW010000217.1:4361324-4448145 GCA_013363375.1 Menidia beryllina
ATAGATAGATAGATAGATAGATAGATAGATAGATAGATAGATAGATAAAAAATATAACAAACTGTAAATGTAACTAATAGGCATGATGCTGGCTTGACTCTGAAGAAGTGGCTCTTTGGTCAGTGTCTCCATCTTCTGGTGACATTCTTGAACAGCACTTTGTTTTATTGAAGGTTGAAACACTCTCTGCAATCCAGTGCTGGAAAAACACATTTAATGCCACATTGCAGGTTTTGAAATTCTTCATACAAAGTGTCTGAGTCAAAAAAAATATTACAGTATCCTTGAATTGTTCATTTTTCATTTAACCTGGTCAGGTATTTTCTGAGCCTCTTGTAGTTCTCTGATCGTCGCCTCTTTCTCAGCAACCATCTGCTTCAGCTGCTGGATGAGAACACTGTGCTCTGAAGGCTCATTAATCTGCTCTGGTTTCATGCTCTGCTTAGGCTCCTTGCTTTGCTTAGCTGGATGTTTTGTGAGCTGTTTCAGCACCGTCTGCATCTGGCTCTGTTGCTTCTGCCAAAGGTAGAAAGAAATGGTTGGTGGAAAAGAACTGACCCCAAATCTGCCTCTTTGCAATATGCAACTTATCTCATCTTATGAGGAATGAAAATGGGTAACAGTTGAGTTGGGAGAGTTGCTTACATGTAAGATGTTTTCCCTCTTGAAAGACTTACCAAAAGTGCATCCACAAGCTCGTCATCATGTTTACCTTTCTCCAACAGGGTGGAGATCTGAACCTTAAGAGTTTTGATTTCTTCAGACTGAGATCTGTTCCTTGCTTTAAAGGCCTCTAACTTTTTCTTCAGACTCTCATGTTCTTTCAATAGGTCCTCGTAATCTGCTGAGACCCTCTGTAGAGTTGAGAAATAAGAGCAAGCAATTGGTACATTACCAGATGGGCTTTAATTAACTGGAGATTGCTGCTTACAAACCTCAAATGCCTCCCTCTTCTCTTTCTCCATGGTGCGAATGTAGCTAATGTTCCTGTTTTGGGGAGAAGTTTTCTGAAGGACCCCCATACCCTGATACTCTCCGTCACCTGACTGTCTTTGCTGAGTCAACTGGTTCAGTTGCTGTTCAAGGTCCCGTACCTGTTGTTCAAATGCTGGATTTACTTATATGAAATTCAGGCCATTTCTTTACTTGAAATATGTTCTTACTTGTTTCATTGTTGACAAGAACACCACGGTAGTATCAAATTTTAACTTACCCTTGTCTGAAGAGCTAATATCTGCTGTGATCGACCTCTGAAGCTCCCAGGGCAACTTAACAATTGCTGAAAGCTGACTTCCTCACCAACCTCACTGATCAGGACCTGTAACATAATCTAATGTTGGAATTAAGAGGTACCGGTAATTTATAATTAATCTCACATCCATTACCGAAATGTGTGTTTTATTGATAGTTTTTACACTGTGTTGTTCTGGGTTGTTTCAGATAAAAAATTATTTCCCAAAGTCCACATCACTCTAAGTTATTCAGTGCAAGGGAAAACAATGACCCGAAATGACCTGAAATGTGCAGTTTCAATTCCAGGAATGTATATGTTACATTTCATCTTCACTTTGTACCACTGCACAACATCAGCTTAACCGTTTTTGTAGTTCAACCCTTTAAAATACCTAGCAAGCCTTTTTGCTGGTTAGGTTATTCATATTGTTCCTCCAGTAAGGCAGAGGGACAATATGAATGAGAATAACATTTTTTATAATAACAGTTAATGATAATAATAATTATCGTAACCGCTTATTCGCTAATGGGGTCACGGGGGGGGGGCCTATCCCAGGAGTCAATGGGCAAGAGGCGGGGTATACCCTGGACAATCCGCCAGTCCATCGCAGGGTATTAATGAATAATATATCAGTATATTACCATAATGGGTATTTTGTCAGGTGGATATCAAAAGGACCATTACCTTGTGAGCCACTTTCAGCTCTTGTTTGGCAGACTGCACTTGGTTGCGATACTCAGTCACTTTCAGTTGGGCAGCTGCTAATTTATCCTGTAGAGATTTGATCTCTGCACTCTCCTGCTTTCCAGGGTAAGAATTATGCAATTCATGTTGAATTACTGTCATTTAAATTGGGAAAACAGAATAAACATACTATTTTAACTAATTAGTGTTTACCTCCTCCGTTTCAGATAAATTTTTATCCACTAACTTCGAGTCCCTCCTCTGCCCATCTTCACAGTGAGGTAAAACCGCTTGCAGCTGTATAAAATGGTATATATTAGACTGAAATGCTCAAAGAATATTGTGCAGAGTTTTTTAACACCTATCCAACAAAGCAAGTTAAATAACTTTTACCTGTTTCTCAAGTTCTTTGATTCTGTTGCTTTTTTGAATGGATCTAATCTTCTCCTGCTCCATTTCAGCAGTGAGCTCTCTATTCTTCTTGGACAGTTCAACAATCTTCGTGGCAGCTACAGCTCCTGCTAAGCCTGATGTGCCTGAGCAGATGAGTCAGAATATAGCTCCAAAGTATCTGTGATGATGATGCACCAAGCATGTCAGTTTTTTCCTATGATACCTGCTAAGGCCATCCGTTCCTCTTCTCTTTTCCTTTTAAGGTGTTTCATCTCAAAATCCTTTTCACTCAGAAGTTTGAAGAGCCGTCCGTTTTCATCCTTAAGCTCTCTCAGCTGGTCCTGCAGGGCCTGATTGTCCTTCTGCAGCAGACTTTAGAAAGGTATTTAAATGAGAACTAAACAGACACTGATATTTTCTATTTTGCTGTAACTCTGTAATTCCCGTCGTAATTTCTAATTGAAAAACAATGACTCGAATGTATCAAAGACATCGCGGACCTACCCGTCACTGGTATTATTTGCCTGAACGACATCCTGACAGAGGTCCAAATAATCGTTGCTCTGATTGACATTAGGATTCTCTGGTTCTTTTCCCTTTTTCTTATCCAGTTTTCTTTTGTCTTGCTGTTTCTGTAGTGCTTGGAACTGAAGCCGAAGGTCACTCAATTGATCATGTTCCATATTCTTTTAAGTCCAAGAAACAAGGCAGTTATTGAAGACGACATTTTTCTCATTACCGAGAACATGAAGTTAATTTCTTACTGTGTTAAGTTTCTGAAGGATAAACAATTCTCACCTGTTATTGATCTTGTTTTACCCCACGATTACACGATAAGTGAAGAAAGTCAATTTCCTGAATGCGACTGCTTCCATGGCAACGGGGTTCCGGACTTTTACATGGTCTCGCGGGATCATATCCGCGTCGTGCCAAAGTAATTATCCCAGCTTTGTGTAGCTAAATTCACCCGGTTCAACGTTCCAAACATCAAACAGGTTTTGCGAATGATTTTCCCGTGTCTTCAAACAAAAATAACTGTACGTTAGTTGTTTAACAGATGCTTTAAAAAAAATCTGTTTCATAATGGGAAAACCTTTATTGCAGGTGTGTCTTTACGTCGGTGACACGATTATTGAACAGCAACGGTGTCCAATAAAACGCTGCAAAGAGTTTAGGACTATAAATATCATATTAATAATAAGCATTTTCCTGTTTTGTAATACAAATCATGAAGCTAATCACTGTGTCTATGTCGATTTATTCAGTTTGAAAATAAATAAAGTCCATAATGGCACATGCTTTTTGAGTATTATTTCAAACATCAAATGTTTTATCTCATACACACCTCATGTCACACCAAACTACTACACAAAATATAAGTAAGTTTTGACTTTGTTTAGTACAGTTAAATAAGAGGCACACATTCTGGCAGCCAGCATCCATCAGCCTGCCAGAATTTGTGCACCCACTGTTTACACCCTATTACAATATACACTATACTACATTATACCAAGGGTGCCAAACTCCTTTTGTCCTATCTTCCTGCTTCTATTCACCTTATTATGATTTGATTTGATTTCCTCTTGAAATTTAGCTTTGCACAGGCCTGCTGATGACACATCAATGCGAGTCAGGTGTGTTTAAACAGAAAACCTGTAGGACCGCAGCCCTTGAGATTGGCGTCTGACACCCCTGCATTAGACCATCAGATATTTTATCTCATAGATAAAATAACCAATAACTAAATTAAATTTAAGCAAGTTTGGACATTAATTGGTATTGTGTCTTGGGAAAAAATTAAATGAGTATAAAGTAATAGTATTAATAATATTACGAGAAAAAATGTCTAAATATCAAACGAAAAAAAGTTTAGATGTTAATAATGATAATTCATATAAAAAGTAATAACATTACCATAATTAAGATTTTCATAAAGTCTTTATTTGGCCATTTAAGAAAATATGAAGAAAAAAAAATTCATCATTCCATTCTGTGCAATGAGCCGAAATTATATTCGTGTAGTCCAGTGTCTGCTGTTATGTATATCTGAATGTGTACAACAGGGTTTTGAGCAGGTTATTTAGACACCAAAAGGTGGTGTTTTTGTTGTGTCCAAAAAGACAATTTATATCTAATGACTACATAATGATTATATATACCTAATAAAGTCAAAATTCCTACCAAATAAAAATTAAACACGTGGGACCCACGGAAATAAAACTTTTTGTTGTTGAAAAATAATGGCAAAATGAAACTGCCGTCTTGCCATTGAAGAACAAACCCGCAGGGCTGTGGATATCAAGCCTCTCCACAGGGCAGATTCTGACAAGCATCAACAGGAAATGAGTCATGACCCTGATTTGCTTTGAGTAAACACAGAAGGAATACATTTTCCTGGTTAAAGAACAAAATGTATTTAGATTGGGGTTTTTCTCCCTAAAATAAAACAGTGATTGTATGGCTCCCTTTTAAAGATATATATGGTATACTCAATATGAAAGCAATGCTGATTTAGGTTTTTTTTAGATTGTCAAACAACGCTCCTGACAGGGTGCTTTTATCATAGGAAGTCCAGTGTCTCTCTCCAAAGACTTAAAAGATTTTAAAAAGAGATTCAGTGAGCACTCCAGTTTTTTCACAGCCGTACACACACACACCTCCCCCAGGCAGTACTGCGGGCATGGAGTACAGGCGAGATATTTGGGCTGTAGTTACTGTTCTCAGATTCATGTCAGTGTGCAGTGTTTACCAGTCCAAACCTGATGTTATAAGCAATGGGAACGGTGACAATGATCAGTGTGTCACTGGCTTAATGCAGTGTATTTGGTATTTCAAGGAAGAGTTTCTAAAAGTGTAATCCATTATTGTTTCATTAAATAAGATCAAAGAAGTTCTTAATAACTGTTAATACAAAGGTCCTGTGAACTAACAGTGATAAATAATAAGACCATAGACAACAGTACAATACATTTTATTTGGTTTGTTGATATATAAAAAAATATAAATACTCACGCATAACCTTTTTGGTATCGTGTCATGTCTGAAATTGCTGGTTTTGTAGACAATGTAAACAGTTCAGTTTGATCAACTCAATTTCTTGTGTTGTCATTTTGAATATTTGTCAAATATTTTACTGCATCCTTTGATACTCTCCAAAAACAGAACTCACCATGTCACCAATCTCAACTCAAGTCTAATTACTCTGATACGGGAAGCTAACAGGCCCTGACTGATTCTTCTGCATGGTGGCTGTATTATTCAACAAATTAGTGTTTTTTTTTTTTTTACTCAATAGGGATAATAAACATGGACCTAGACCCATTTCAGCCACACACTGGCTCAATAGTGTGATAATCAAATACAATTGAGCCAAATGAATAATTTTCTAAATCAGTCCATCCCCATAATATTTCCCCTATCTCATAATACGTGCACTTAATAAAGCAAAAGTTGTATCACATTGTTCTGCTGGTTTGGGTTATAATGTAGTCAACAGGTCGTTTGAGCTGGTGTTTATCAAAAAGATTTGATTTGCAAAAATGTTCTCAATTTGTACAGTGGGGTGGAGCATAGAGGTTTCACACAACTCCTTGTTTTCTCTGCTCATTAGATTAAGATAGAGAGCATTTTAAAGGTATACAGATTACATGAAGAATGAGGAGAGGTCCAGAATCTGAGCAGTCATTTTTTCCCCTTTTTATTAGATGGTGTCATTTTTGTTAACCTAGGTACACACCCAAAAATCCCCTTATGTGATTTGTGAAGTAGATGGTATAAACAGCACTTGCTCAATTCATTCCGCTATTTATTTTCTTTTTTTTTTTAAGGTAGACACTTCACATTGGCTAAAAAATTCCAACATAAGAAAGTATCTGGCGCTTTTTTACTACCTTAAATGAAAGTGTTGCATGTTCTATCTTCAGGAAAAAGCTACAACAAATTATTTGTTAGTAACAGTAGATCTATACGAGGAGTGAAAAGGCAACTTTAAGATATCTGAGGTATCTCATAATCTGGTAGGTGGCAAACAGAAGGCAAAGTCCACACACATTTTAGAATTCCAAAAAGAGAGGTGAAGAACTAGCAAGCAGGAAGACAGCGCTTCATAGATAACTGAAAAGTGAGTAAGTTATCTAATAAAGCATCTCAACAGGCCAGTTGCATATCATTTGACAGGATGTCACGTGGTATAGGTGTGTCTCTTAGTTTGTTTGGTTCACGTAGCATTGAAAACCATTTTATGGCACTTCATAATGAAGACATTAAGAAACATTGACAAAGAAAGAAACTTATCCATCACTTATAAAAGCAAAAAAAAAGATTTATTTTCACAGTATTATATCATGTTGGGAAAAATAAAATGTTTCTTTTCTAGTCATTCAAGTCATTTGCATGATGAATGGATTTCAAATTAGATGATTTTATTCTCTCAGTAAAATATACCCCTGGTCAAATATCATTTAAAATCCTCACCTTCCACAAATTTAGTTTTTCATTTCAGCTTAATGGTATACTCTGCTCTATAAAGTAAAATAAACAACTTAAACATTTATTTATAAATATATTTTAGAGTTTAGAGAAATCTCTGTGCCAAGGATTGCTTAAGCATTCCTCGAGGTTCCCCAAATGCACTGGAGTAACTTTCTTCTTTTTTATTATTCACAAAAAAAAGAAAAAGGCTATGGTGTAAATTTATTTGATCTGCTCTTTTCTTGTTATAGTAAAAAATACTAAATAGAAATTTCAGACTGCCTGCAACTGGCATCATGTACAAGTCTATGCCAAGGCTATACAGCCAAACACGGTAAAAAAAAAAGAAAAGATGTCCGTACATATTGTCTATTTTCTTTTATGTTCCACTAACAAATTCTCAAAAAAGCAGGCTTTCCTAATAGACATCCATCCGGATGGCCTCTCAAACAATGTGTATCAAGAATTTAAACAGCTGTGATACCAATACCCTTAAGAGTCCAGAAATGATAGCAAACATCTCATGTACTACTTAGAAGACGGAGGTGTTTTATCTTGGTTTGGACTACAGTTTTAGGAGCATTTGAAGGTATGTGTGCTTAAAAAAAATAACAACAACAAACAACACAACTGTTAAATAAATGTTCTACACACCTTAATATGAGGCAATATCAAGGGAGATAAAATCAGTTAAAGAGCCTATGTTCATTTGTCCCGTACTGCTTTTTGTTCTTCATTGGGCTTTGCGATGTACTCTCTGTACATTGAAAACAGGACCCCTGTGAAAAAAAAAAGAAAAATGACTGAGTCACAAGAGGACAAATGCATCTGAAAAAATACTTTAAAATTATAATACAAAAAATCAAAAAGGAATTTAATCAACAGTCAAAGGAGTTGCAGCCAAACATATCTGAATATCGGACGTTCTGGGACAAGTCAAGACCCGTCTGATGTCGTTTATTTTAGCATGCTTGGATTTGATGTTATGATAGAGACAGAAGTTTCCATCACCACCCGACCCTGGTCAGTGTGCAGCTCACTGGAAATAGTAACGCTTACCGACCAGTTTTTTTTTAAAAAGAAGAAAAGAAACACACTGGGCCAGCTGGAGATGAGTATCTACAACATTCATGCATCTATAATGAGTAATGTGATAAAGTGTTGTGCATACCAATAGTCATGGCTCCAACCACAAAACCTTGGGCGGCTACACGCATATGAATCAGATGCACGGACATTTTCGTATCACCCCGACTTTTCATTTTGAATAGTCTGTATCCAACAATCGCAAAGAATCCAGCCATGCCTAGAAAAAGTAAGAAAACAACAATAACCAAAAAGACTCAATTGTAAGGTAAAAACAACAAACACTCAAATTCAGTGGCAAGCTAATAACTTGCAAGTAAGTGTTACCTTTCTCATGAATCAACTACTAAGAAGACATTTACTCACCCAGAGGGACGAATGGATTCTCCTTTGCTTTTCGCATAAACTTTGATTCATTTTCTTCATAGGAGGACATGTTGCCTAAAAATGAACAGTAGAACATTTAGTGTTGATAAAATTGCCCGAACTGAGTATAAATTCATACATGTGGACACAAATCTCTTAATGTAAATATTAAAAATAATTGGAAAAAAGGTTTGCTTGACATAGTTTAGTCTAATCCCATACAAATTCTCATGAAGTCTTTAGAGTGGCATCCTATGGTGATCTACAGTAAGTTACTCAAGCAAAGGTGACACTTGAAGGGCAGGCGGACGTCACCTCTTCACAGGCCGGTTTTAATAAGCAGGGATATCGCCAATCATAACTGTCACGATCTAATATTCAACCAGAATATCCATAACTATAATACGCTCTGTTGAAACGGCTGAACATTCTTAGTAGAGGCCGAAAGTCATCCATTGGGAAAATTAGAGAAAGTATCGAGAGCATGCATTAGCAACACTTTAAATGGTTGCTAATATAGGTTGTCAAAGTTTCTTACCGTTTTCAGAACGTTTAGCTATCTGAATCCTTTGTGAAGCAAATCGCCTGGTAAGTTTTACGAGTCTTCCTTGACCACTCGCACGAATGGAGGAAGTAATCAGCCGGGTGGTGTGATGTAATATCTCAACTTACTGCGCATGTCCGATGTCAGTTACGGGTGTGCAGCATTAATTGCTACAGGACAAAATTGTTCCTTCAGGTTGTTTTTGTTTTTCTAAAGTCTAAAACAGAATGTGTTGACATTAAAAAAGATTATTTTCACAATAATATACATTCATAGTGAATAGACAGTCCAATTTACACGAAGATAGTAAGTAGTTTAGATATAAATATTACTCGTAAGAATTCGTAGTTTTTAGGTGGCAAAGAGAAAACTAAGAGTTCAAATAAGGAGGGGATACCCGTGTTTGTGTTTATCAAGTACTACATGAACTAGCATAAGCTTCGGTGTGCATATTTGTGTCATTTTTTTTAAAGTAAATGCATCATGATTATATTAATTCCGAGACTTTTGAACGCAGCACTGCATACATGCGTAGTTCACCTCTGACGCAAAACGTATTGGACAAGGCATGTTTAGCTTTTTTTTTTTAGGTAAACAAATGTCGAGCTCTTTATGTGGCTTACCCTACTCAGACTGCGGGAGACTGCACTTTATCTTTGCGCTCTTTTGTGTATTCCATGACTAATAAACTAATAAATGCTCGGCCTATATTTAATCTGAAAATGAAGTGGTGATGAAGTGGAATGAACACTCTCATTCACTCGTTAATCTTGGGACTGATGTAACTGTGGACAAACCGCACATAGTCCTGCTGCAGAACGTTCAATAATAAGTGGTAATTATTAATAATATTATTACTTGAGAAGTTGTTATATTAAATAAACATGAATTATCATAATAAACAACAAGCATTTTAAGCTGTTTATACTTGAATATTATGTTAACACCTTCAAATTCAATTCAAATCCAATTCGAGTTGCCTTTCTAGAAATTCTTGGATTACTTATAATTAATAATCACAATAGTGTGTTACCACAACATGCTTTTGCTCAAAGTGATTCCAGCTCATTGTGTGAACTGTAGCACATCGTGACCAAAAGAAAACACCATATCCATCTTAAATCTCCCTAAAAATGTTTAGTTGATTTTGCACCTTAATTTATGTGTACTGAATTGGGCTTTTTATAAGCAGCAAAATAATCCTTTAGTTCTTCTTTTCCAGTGCAACTCGTCATGTATTTCTCTGACAGCATCTGCTGTGTATCCATTCTTCTTATTGAAAACAGACACCAGAAACAGCTTTGAAGCCTTAATGAGCCTGTGGAATTTCCTTTATGCAATTATGGGCTGAGTTTCTACTGATCTTGCACAAGACCCAGATTTACTCTGTAGATTAGAGCAGAGATCTAAAAAGAAGAAGGCGCAGGAGCTGGAAGCGCTGTTTACTTCTCAAAAAATTCTTTTTTTTCAACTGAATTTCAGTTAGGAAACTAGAATATTGTAGTTTATACCTATTCATTTGTCAACTTTTAAGAAGTAATGTTTACAATTGTCATTTGCAAAACATTTTAAAACAAAGCTGTTGCAGGGTCCAAGTCCTGTTGGATTTCACAAAAAGAGGCACAACTTCACTGCAAACTAAACTGCTTTACTGAGTTCTCTGAAGTTTGCGTATCTAATGGATGGAACTTTGTCCTCTTTCTCTGCCATTATGTTACAATGAATAAACATCGATTTCTTCTCTAGACAAAAATTGTGAATTTTCCTGACATTTATGTGAAATACTTGTCATGAATAAGAGGATGACAAAATATTTCAGCCTCACATGTGATAGTGTGATAACATAATAGAAATAATTAATAAACATCTTGCTGTCTTAATGTGGAGAATGGATAAAGTCAGTGAAGATACCATGGTTTAAGATCACACATTCGGCTATTTAAAAGAGCTCCAATAATACTTAGCCAACTGATTCTACTTCATTTGATTCTATGTTTTTTTAAGAAAAGAATGAGTTACAGTGACGGCACCCACAGTTACACTTGTATTAACAGATTCATCATTTGATTTGGTGTGTAGGTGAGTCATTTCTATGGTACTATAAATTAAAATTTTTGGCTCACTTGTGTTATTTTATATTATTATTATAATTTTATAATTTTATATATTATATTTTGTGTTATATTTACAGAGTTAATCCCCATATCCAGTAGGTGGCACTACATGTCTACTCGTGGATCTTAAATTTATGTGATGCTGACTGAAAAAAAAATACAGCTCAAGAAATGGGTTTGTCTTGCTTCCAAACATCATATGAAGAATATTCTTTGTCTGCACACATCCAAATTCTTCCCCAGGTTTGACACAATTTGTCATTGACACAACAGGTACAAGAGAGAGTCCTTTTAAAAGTGGCCTAGAAGTACATACTAACTTGTATTTAATAATCTAACCCTAATGTGTTCTTTCATTTGATTAAAAAAAAGTTGATGCAAATCAAATAATCCATCCTTGAATATTGTGAACAATGTGGAACAATGTGGAAACCATGTCAGTGGTTGTAAGTTCATGGTCATCATGATAACATCAAATCTATCAGTAATTAACAGTCTTGGCAAGCTCAGTTTCGTAACTATATAAATATTTGATCTTTCAAAGGGAACTGCAGTGGCTGTTTTTTAAAGTTTAGACGGCAGTTTCTCAAGCTTTTCCAAGAAACCTGTTTTTTCCTTCCAATGTTTTTTAGTTTCCATAGCACGTGTTTGTTGAAATTGACGACATTGTAATCCATTTAGTAGATAAAAATGACATTTTATGAAGGCCAGGCTGTCATACAAACTAGTAGTTTACAGAGATACTACACTGACATATAAGTGTTTAACCTTCACAAATACAGATAATCTGACAAAAAGTCCTTTTAAAATCTTAATAGTGTTACAAAGAAAAACACCATTCATCACTATAGTGGTCAGACAATTTTCTCTGACTGTGATTACACTGAACTAATACCCCAGTTTTATATGCAGTTGCAGCTCTTATCAGATCCATTCTGCTACCAAGCTCCATCCATCCATTCATTTATCCATCTATATGAAGTAGATTAGCTTTTTCAATTGACGGCATCACTGTAAACCTATTTCCATGATGATTTAAGAGCTTTCACAAAGCAGGTACAAACTTTAAACACAATAAGTTGTACGTTTGAATTTTCTCTGAGTGCCAACTTGTCAGAGATAAAAAGGATAAAGGGCGCTTGTGGTAATTACCAATATAATTTCAAATGTTAAGTAAAAGCACATGAACAAAGATCAAATCTATTCCTCGAGCCGATGTGCTGGGTGTGACTATTGCTTATGCAGTTCCAGGAAACCAGAGATTTCCTCCATGGAGGGAGGAGCAAAGGTCTGTTAGTCCTGCAGAGAGCAGGCTTTAACTCCAAATCTCTGTAGCTTCCCACGAGGACAGTCATGGGGCTGCTGCTGATCCTTCTTGCCTTTTTCATTGCTTTGCTTGGAGGATTGTATATTCTTGGGGTTTTTCGACAGTGGCAACCAGGAGAACCCCCGCTGGATAAAGGTCTTATTCCATGGCTGGGTCATGTCCTAGAATTTCGACGGAATACATTAAAGTTTTTAGAGAGGATGAAGCAAAAACACGGTGACATTTTCACCATACAAATAGCAGGATTTTATATTACGTTTCTACAAGATCCTCTGTCTTTTGGGGCATTTGTTAAGGAGAGTCGAGAAAAGCTGGACTTCAACAACTTTGCTGCTCAGCTGGTCCAGAGAGTGTTTGGTTACGTATCAGTTGAGAATGATCATCAAATCCTCCACCTCTCTAGCAACAAACACTTAAAGGGTGAAGGCCTTGAAGTAATGACCCAAGCTATGATGAATAATCTGCAGAACTTAATGTTGCACAACATCGGGAGCAATCAAAAGACTTGGAATGAAGATGGTCTGTTCAAGTACAGCTATAACATCGTTTTCAGAGCCGGCTACTTAGCCTTATTTGGTAATGTGCCACACAAGTCAGAGCGAAGTGAGGAAAAAGCTAAAGAGACAGACCGATCTGAATCTGAAGCTTTGTTTAATGAGTTTCGGAAATATGACCAACTCTTTCCAAACCTGGCTTATGGGGTTCTCCCCCCAAAGGAAAAGAGAGAAGCTAACAGGCTGCAGGAATATTTTTGGAATGCTCTGTCAGTGCAGAAAATGAAGACGAAGGACAACATCAGTCGCTGGGTATGGGACATGCAGCAGGCCAAAGAGGAGATGGGCATGGATGATGCGATGATCAACAAGTACATGTTTGTGCTTCTTTGGGCCTCTCAGGGCAACACAGGGCCTTCTTCATTTTGGCTGCTCCTCTTCCTCTTGAAACATCCAGAGGCCATGACAGCTGTGAGGGAAGAGGTAGATAAAGTTCTAAAGGAGTCGGGGCAAGAGGTCCAACCTGGGGGCTCCTTAATCAATTTGACCCGTGAAATGTTGATGAAAACTGCGGTGCTGGACAGTGCGGTAGAAGAGACCCTCCGACTCACCGCTGCACCCCTCCTCACCAGGGCAGTGCTCCAGGACATGAACCTAAAGTTAGCTGATGGTCGCGAATACTTCATTCGCAAAGGGGACAGAATGGCGATCTTCCCTTACAATGCTGTGCATCTTGACCCAGAAGTCCACCCTGATCCTCATTCATTTAAATATGACCGCTTTCTGAACCCTGACGGCAGCAAAAAGACAGACTTTTACAAAGGAGGGAAGAAAGTGAAGTACTACAACATGCCCTGGGGTGCAGGAGTCTCCATGTGCCCTGGACGATTCTTTGCTACTAATGAGCTGAAACAGTTTGTTTTCCTCATGTTGGTCTACTTTGAGTTTGAGCTGAAGAATCCTGATGAGAAGATACCTGAAATTGACTTCAAGCGATGGGGTTTTGGATCAATGCAGCCAATAAGAGATGTTCAGTTTAGATACAGACTCAGATATTAAACTACTCATATCATCTTCATAAATTTTTCATTTTGACGATAAGATTGTGTGATGAAAAGTTTGAGATTTAATATGTTTGAAAAAAATCATTGACAACATTTTTAAGTTTTAAGTTCTCTTTTTTGTCTTGCAATTTGTCCGAACATGGAGTTGTTCACTTTCATTTGTCATAGGACACCGATAAAATCTGTCAGCAAGTTTAGAAACATTATGTGATGAATATTTGCACAGTTGTTGGTGGGAAAAAAGTATTTTCAGTCTTTCTTTTGGAGCAATTTTAAATTTTGTATAAATGGAGTGAAGTTGGACAGAATTTGTTATTCCATTAAATTTTTTTAAATTCTTTTCTATTGTACAATTTTATTAATTTTTTTTAACAGGTAATAAATGCACAATGCTTATTAGACTTATTAACACAACCCCTCAGTTCACGTTCTCCACTCTCCACTCTACGTAATATATGTAGAGCTTTTTAGTTGGATTTTTTGGTCAATTTATTCCCAATAGTTGTTCTTTTCCTTATGTTTTGATTGTCTTTACATTTTACCTTTTACAATAGTCAACTCATCAGACCACTCAAATATTCAGAAAAAAAATCAGTCTTCTTCACAAACTATTGTAAAAACACATTTTAATGTGAACTCAGATGAGAAATACCTGTCTTATGCATTAATTTGTCAGTTTGATTTTGAGCTAATCTTAAATGTTATCACAGTAAAGTGACATTACATCACAAATCTGTATCTTACTTTTTATTCCTGCTGTCATTGACTGAGTAAAAATCATAACCTTATAATACTATTGTGGATGTGTGATATTGATTACCCAGATGGAAAATGTGATGGAATTTTACACTAAATCTAACGATTACGACACATACGTATAGACAGAATCAACAGCTTAAGTTAGCTGGGAGCTCAAGGTCAGATTTTACTCATCCAGGTCTTTTAAATCTTTTATTACTTACTATAGATCAAACTGAATTTGATTTAATGAACAGAAAAAAATCCAGCATGATAACATGTGCATGAAAGTAAACTAATGGCCATAGTGTAAATAAAGTTAAACATAGATAGGCCTCAAACTCACTCCTATTGTTCAATAGCATGTGTGGAGCTATGATAGGACATGTGAAAGTTCCTGATTCAGATAACACAAAGAGGTACTTTGAACACATATCACACATAAAGGAAGCGTACAACCCATTCAGCCTGCACTTCCTGTGCAATGTGTAGCTTCTTGTTCTTTTTCAGCCTGATGCTTTCTCACTGATGTAAACAGGGATGCACTGATATCTTTCTTGGACTGGTTGTGCGTGCACTCACAGATCTCAGCTTTTATCTGCCCTTGTAAGGCCAGTGTGTCTTTAGCTGGTGCAAAAAGACTGCAACACAGCTTCTTGTAGAGCGTTTAGTTGTTTGTTACAGTAATAATACTAATAAAAATAGTAATACAGCACTGTAACAAACCATATTCTGCTCTTTTTTCTGAGTAATGTGAGACAATCGGAAGGTCTGACAGGTCAACACTACCCATGAGTGGCTCTTGGCTTTCTACCGATTTTGCACTCCTTTGAGAGTATCTCCTGAATAGCAAGTGTGCTGAATAAGGCATGCACTCCTACTTTCAATCCACTCAGTAAAAACGAGTGCTTTCTCTCCAATCCACATGATTCTCCCTCAGCGCCACGATCCAAGAGAAGAAAATGATCAGCTACTCATTTGATCAGGCCTATGACAACTTACAAAACCTTTAAGCCCTTTTCTAAACGGCCTTCTCAGCAGTTTGATTCTGAGGATGCCTGTTTAATTTGGCAAAAGCATATCAGCAAAGCCACTTAGCCAAGCTGTTTTATCAATTTCAAACCCACCTTTGGACACTTCCACTGAGTTCAAGCCCTCAGCATGCCACTGTACTAGTTTAATACACCACACACTGGGTGAGAGTGTGGGGCTCAGACAGTGGTCTGAGAGCACTGCATGTTCTGTTTTGTACAAAATGTTTATGGAATGAGTCATTTTGTACACCATGTCAAACCTGACATGCTTCATTGAAGTTCAAGGGCTAGGCAGTAGTACTACATGTGCCAGGGTAAGCAGGGCCCGAGATGGAAGTAGCTTCCTTCATCCCTGTTTTGATATGTAACAGATAAAAGATTAGTCAGCCCTCAGAGACCAAACATTCTGTACACGTATCAAACCTCGTGTTAACTGCACGTTAGTCACAGCCAGTTCACAATACTAAAACACAACTCGCTCATCTAGTCAACATCTCACTTCAGACTGGAACATTTCCAAAGGCCTTAAAAACGGCTGTCATTAAGCCTGTTCTAAAGAAGAGAAATCTGGATACCACAGCACTGAACATTACCAGCCCATATCAAACCTGCCATTGTTAGGAGAAGTCCAAGAAAAGTTTGTATATAAACAGCTGCCTGACTTTCTCCTGGGTATAATGTGTTTGAAGCCTTCTAGTCAGGCTTTAGACCCCAATACAGCACTGAGACATCTCTGATTAAGGGAACAAACCATATCCGCCTGAACTCAGAAGCAGGCAAAGTCTCGGTCCTAGTTCTGTTGTCCTAGAGATTAGACAACTGGGTCGGAACCTCTGGTATGGTTTTAAACTTGTCCCATATTGAGGACAGGTGTTTGTTCAAATTGGGAACTGTGTCTCTGACCTGTGGAGTTCCCCAGGGGTCAATCCTGAGACCCCGTTCAATCTGTACATGCTTCTATTAGGCCATCTAATACACAGTCATAATGTGTCTTACCACAACTATGCTGATGACACTGAGCTCAATGAGTCACTGGAAGCTGGAGAAAATGGGCCTGTTAATTTTTTATGTTACTGTATTGAACAGATCAGTTCGCAGATGCAGAACAATTTTCTCCAGTTAAACCCAGACAAAAATAAGATAATTGTCTGTGACCCACAGAAACAAAGAGAAAGTTTCATTAGCCACCTTCATACTCTCCTTCTCTGGAAAAATAAGGTTAAAAAAATCTTGCCAGAATCAGAGGAATAATGTCTAAACCAGACTTACTGTTTTATTTTCTTTAATTTATCTTTATCTATTTACTTTATCCTTTTTTCTGCTTTTAAACTCTTTGTAAAGCTCTTTGAATTGGGTTGTACACAAAATGTGCCATACAATTAAACGTACCTTGTCTTACCTTGCCAGTAATTCAATCATTTAATAGGTTAGTAATCTGGAATAAAATGAGCATTCGTGTAACATTATTGTCATTTTAAATTAACCCCTTCAATAGACTTTTTCCTGATTAAGGACAGAGTTATGTGCTCTTAACAAATGCAGGTCAAACTTCACTGAAATTGTGAAGATTAACAACAATTATAATGCAAATTTATAAAAAGTAAAATAAACTTAAGTATGGATTATATTTTTTCTTATTTCAACAACCCACAACACTTAAGTTAATTATATATTATATACTAGAAATGGTGTTGATTGTTATTAGTAATACTGAAAAGAAACACTACTTGACCAAAAATGTGAACTTGCATTTTACAATGGAAATAATCCAAGGTGATTTCGGTTTGTAGCATATATAGTTGAAACTGGTGTTATGGATGACAAAAAAAACAGTGCTTTTGGTCAGCAGAAAAAAAAGTGATGGACTTGAAGTGACATGAAAGTGAAGAATAGTTTGATGGCTGCGTACTGCTGTTGTAGTAATCAAGCTCCATGCATCCATGCTTCTTACGTGTACAGGGAGTCATCCTGTATGACAAAAATAAACAACAGCTAATCATGGCTGGACAAGATGGAAACAATGGGGCCTTTGGCAGGATGGTGGTCTCCTGAGTGTGCTGCCTGTACTTGGTGGTGAGGAGTTTGGAGGAAAAACAATCCATTGTTTCTGCAATCCTGCAACTGAGCTAGAGCAGTGAAACAATGCCTCTGGATGTCTGCCTGGGATACTCTGCCGTAAAGCATAGAGAAAGTTCCCTGGTTTATCCACATGGACAGGTAGGTGCAGCCTTTTGTTGTTCAATTTTCCTAGGCTGAACTGAAAATTGTGTTGTGCTCTAATAATCAATTTGAGAATTGGACTTGAATTGAACATTTCTGTTCAGTTGCATACGGGTGCTGATACAAGCTAAAGAGGGAGGGAAAAAAGCATGTGTGTTCCTGTACAAAGCGTTAAAAAACTCACAAGATGCATTTCATTGTGGGACTTTAAAGTCAGGGCTGTATTATGAGATAAATTCCAATACAATCATAAATTGTATGTTTTGTGCAGGACTAAAGTTCTGTTAAACGTTGTTTGCATTTCTTCTGTTGTCCAACAGTTACCTTTAACAGTCTCTGTAAACACTGTTATCACACACAGTGGAGACGGGTCATTTACCCACTGAATGAGGCTGCCTTCAAAAGAAAAACATTTCATAAATGTTTGCAAAAGGTTGTAATTTGCTTAATGGAAAAGTAGTTTAACAAAAAAAAGTCATGAAAGGACAGAAAAAGCACACATGTTAATGTACACAGGCTCTGAGAAATAATAATAATAATTCGATAATAATGTAGGCTAAGTACTTCTTCATGAACTCTAACCTCGCCATTTTTGTACCCAACCAGAGATTTATGTCTCTCTGAGTATCCGCTGTCCCAAACAGAATGGATAACACTATATTGTTTGAACTTAGACAGTTCTTTGTCAAGAATGATGATTTGATAAAAATCTAATGGAAGAAATGTCTGTCATGACAATTGTAAACAATGTTGAATTTTGTTATCAACTCTGTTCCACGGAGTTTCAGTTTTCAGATCGACATGTTAAGTTGTTTATGGCTGGCGAATGTTGCACATTCTTAGTTCTCACACTGACATTATTGCTCAATTACCTTGAGTTTTGGGGAAATCACTCACACAAAAATGGACTTGCAGTTAAAATGGAAAATTCTTGATGTTTTAAAGGCGAATCCATTCAGGTATGTTTTAAGGGTCCATTCTATGTTGCCGGCCAGCATTCACATTGTAAAAAAGTCAACCTGCACTAAATTCTGGAAAAAGAATGTTAAAATACTTCTCTTTAGCAGGAGGGATAATTCCTGCAGGCCTCTGCAGACATTCCTCAGCTGCTCACCTTTAAAAGCATGACCAGTAAAGACAATTCAAACAAAGACTATTTCCCAGCCACTGAACACATAGAAGACATAAAGTCAGGTACAACCATTTGATTAGGTTCATCCACACAACATCCGCTGCATACAACACCTCATTCTGATGACCTTGACCGTTAATACTTTGCTCAGCAAATGACCTTTTCTTATCAGCTCACTTGAGAGCCAAGCCTTAAATTGTACTTGTGTGAACTAGTCCTACAGTCATAATAGGCTTATTCACAATTTTGACCAGAAATCTATTTGTTACTGCATATCAAGATAGGGCATATTTCACTGTTATCACAGGGAGTCCTTCAGGGTTGCTATCAGCATTATCAGTGTCTTGAGTTCACTGAGCTTGATAAGCCCTTCTATGAAAAAGCAGTAGTGGACATAATGCATCTTAGATAGTTGAAATGGCCTCAATAGTGTTTCCCTTAGCCTTGCCCAAGCTCGCTTAAGACAACACCCTTTATAAGAAATAAAGACCAACCGCTTCACAGGCAAAATTAGAATCTTTTGTTTGTTTCAGGGATTTTAGTAGCTCTGAGGGAAAAAAAATACTGATGAAAAAAACTCTGCTAAAATAAACTTTACATCAAATGAATTCATTATAATATATATGTATGAAGTTGTAGTGTATTAGAGTTTTCTTATTTCAGCCCGGAAGTCCTGTCAAACTTAAAATATGAACCTTTGTTCATGTAATATTCTCTGATTCTATCTTAGATTTATTAAGGTTCAGCAAGAATTAAGAAAATATGTGTGCTGCTTGCATTTAAATTTCCAATGATAATTGTTTGGCAGGTTTCACATGAAACCACAGCTGCAGTGGTCACATCATTAAAATATCAAAAAGCACAGTTTAATAAGACTTCATAAAATTAGTTCTCCACCAGGCTAACATGTTAGATGATAACATAAAACGATTGCTGTTGCATTGCTTGCAGTAATTCAGTCTCCACTGTGCGTGACTATAGCTGAATACTGTAAACAGATAAGTAACTGCTTTTTTTGACGCACATTTAATCTAAAAAATACAGGCTGATAAAATGTCATGTTAAACTGTTTAATTCGATGGAAATGTATATACATGAAGTAATCCTGATACAGTCTTTTCTCAGCCAAACAACACAGTCTAATGCAGTGTAAAACACACTAAAAACAAATCGCTTTGTGCAGACACAGTTTTGTCAAACTGTGATATTCCTAGGTAAGGGAAGCTGTTGATATTTAATTTAAGTCACTTCATTAGAGTCTAATAGTTCAGTCCATTTAAAAGTTTAATATTAAAATCTGGCCAAGGTTCACTTTCAGCATTTCTAATCAATAATCATGTCTGCTGCTCACGACAAAGTCAAAGTGGATCTTCCTACTGTTATTAACATTCTTTGGAGCACAAACATTTCTAACATTTTGTAATAGTTTGTCGTGATTTAGAAGATTTTTGCCATCTAGTGGCTGAAACCTATAAGAGAAAAATACTATTGATTTTTAAAATCAAAATGATAATATTATTAGCGTTCATTAAGTTGTATTTGATTTATTGATTTACAAAAGACAAATTGTATACACCATCATACATTTATTTAACACAAGTTACAATAACGGTTAATATTTTGCTCAGCACGTTGCCTGTTATTATCAACTCTCTTGAAAGCCAAGCAATAAATCTCACACGAGTTAACTAGTTCACATTACTGTACGGCCATATGTACAGTTTTATTCTGACCTTTTTGTATAAGTGTATGTCAAAGATAGGGCATATATTGCTGTTATCAGAGGCGTTCCCGCAGAGTTGCTCTGAGCGTTATCAGCATCTTGAGTTCACTAAGTTGGAGAAGGGCAACAACACTAAGGCATCTTATAGGAACGCGGAGTAGCAATAATGCATCTCTGATTGTTCAAATGAGCCACACTGGGCCCACTGGTCCTTTGGCCTTGCCTCAACTCTGTCCGTGATGTGGACTGTTAAGACAAGATAATGTCAAAGATTAAAGCCCTACAGCTCCACAAGATAAGAATTGCTTTTATTTAGCTGCTCCCAAGTAAAACCTAAGCTGCTTGCATTTGAAATATGATTCAGTTTAGCGAAACAAATAAACTGTTGTTCACAACTTTCCTGTAAAACAATTACACAGTCTCAGCAATGAAAACTGGTCAAATAACTCAGTGAGACATGGATAGGCTTGAATTCAAACATTTAAATTGAGTGGATTTCACACAGAATAAAATCTTTCCTTATTGTCATATATATTTAAATGCCTTCCCCTTGTTTTATTAATACATCGTAATACACACTTGAAACAAGTTGCGCTCTCCTTAGATGTAGGAGACACAGAGCCCTCACTGAGGGAAGTTGTTGGCATCAACCTCAAGGCTTTTCATCTCAGTCGCTTCAGTGGAGTCCAGCCTTAGTAAAACTGGCACGGGACACACTCAGCCCTGGGGTAGGAGAGGCTCGGCTGAGAAACTGGGAGAAAAATGAACAAATGCGATGGGACTGCCACCCCTCTCAGGCTGCCTGTGGGACACCCCCTCACAGCCTGGTGAGGATAGTTTAATGATAGTGGAGGGAGAGGATGAAAAAGGAGGAGTCCAAGCATTAAGTTGCATGAATTTGCTCTGGTGTCTTGTGTCACTCTTCTCTGGGGGGGAGGGTGCCACATTCAAGTCACATGGTAGACCTTGATATGTTACATAAACACAGACCTCCACAGCCCCCAGTCTGCTCACATCAACTTTGTTCAGTAGAGACATGTGTACAAAACTCCAGTCATGACATTGGTGGTGGCCAAGGAGAGTTGTTGAGATGTTTATTCCCTCGTGTTGCGTCTCTTTACCTCAAAGCTCTGTGGGGCAAATATGTCTGGACACTAAAAAAAATAATCTATTAGGCATAATATAGCATGAGGAAACATTTAGGAAGAGACTTGGTGTTATCTCGAGCTAAGCCGTTAAGTGATGTTTATTGATATTTTTTGTAAATATATTTAACGTGTCAGCGTGTTTAGCTTTAATTGACATGTTACGTAATTTAAAAATATATTTTGTCTGTTGAAAAAAAGCTGTTAGAAGATTAATATAACCTTTAGGAATAGGAAATACTCTCTTGGCTGTCACACAATGCCAGTCCTTGTAACAACAACAATGTCAAATTATGTCTTACAGGGGAATACTGTAATATTTCCTGGCTGTGGGCTGTCCAATCAATATTTATCAACCACAACAACAGTTTCCCAGAGCTAAAATAGCCTGACTTGTCAGAGGACAAAGGGACAGTAAATTTAAAGTGTAACATTTGCAGGGTTGACTCTGCTGTTTCCACACTTCAGCTTTTGTTTGAAACCTTTTTGTGAAATTGAACTATCTTACAGTATGTTAATACACAATACTGGAAAGACTTTTTTTTTCTTTTTTTAGTATTCAAATAATTTCCATCTATTTACATCCACCTCTCCTGTGTCTGAACTGCTTACTACTAGTAGGGTTGCGGAGATGCAGGAGCCTATCACACCTGACAAAAGGCAGGGTACACCCTACAAAGCTTTCAATACAACTCTATAAAAACTTAGCTGATAACTTCACCAGATACAGTTTTTTAGGGCGTACTAAAAGAGGGGGGTTACAGCCTCTGAAAAGGACATTTTGAATCCATGGTCCACAGATAAGGCCAAAATTCACCAATAACTAATGATTACCAACAATGTATAGAAAGCCATTTTATCTGACAAGGCTGGAAGTGGGCTGCGAATACACATTGTTCCAAGGATGACCTCAACATAACCTTATGTCAAACATTTAGCAGTTTGGCTAATCATATCTCTTTGTGCTTTGAAAAGGAGTGTGGGAAAATCATAAACCAATAAACTGTTTACACTGGAAGATGAAGTGAAATCAGCTTTGACCAGCTACACCCTCACAGTTCTGACCCCATTGTTCCCCTTCAGTTATTCCCCAGTGTCCATCCCATCTTGAACTCCATTAAATGTTTGAGAAGGCCACATTATACAACTGTTTTAAAAAGCAGCACACATGGAAGACATGTTTTTTCTACAGGCACAGGAATACAGTCAAGTACTCATAGTAATGTTTGTTTGACAAAAAGGTTAAATCTCAGTCCAAATATTTCATGCAGCTTGCGCGAACAGAATAATCACACAAAAAAATTAGAAAAATTACATGTCCTATCACGGTATGGTGGCCATCCAGGGTGAACCCACCCTCTCACTCAGTAACAGCTGAAATGAGCTTCAGCCCAAAATCATCGCTAAAAGTAAATGAACAGAAATATAACATTATAACCCAACCTGCAATTTTTACATGAAGCTTTCACGTTTTCATTAAGAAAGGGTGTTAAATGATTGTCAAAATATTTATGGCTAAGGATTGAGATCAGGTCAAGATCACACTTTTTGACAATCTTCTCTGGACCATCTGTCTCTTGAAATATTCGTGAGTAAGGAGAATTCAAAGCAACATACAAACACGTGGTCGTTGGTCCCTTAGGGATGTCACATGTACTAACTCCAAATGCTCCAGTCACTCCGGCAGCATACCCCGTCCTCTTGCTCTCATGCTGAACTGGGGGTTAGCTACATCTCTTGAGTGGGATAATGAGGCGAGCCTTGAAGGTTAGGCCTTAGAATGATAGGCTCTGCAGGTTTACATTGGCTGCTCTCACATATCTTATCTGACCTAAAACCTGGTCTTTTGTTGCTTTTCTTTTAACTTTTTACCTTTAACCTTTTTGGGCTATTATTATGCAAATAAAAAGAGCTCCTCCTTTTGGGAGCAGGATCTTTGATTTAATTGGTGGAAGACACTGATGAAGTTGAGCGTTATTCTTTGCTTTATGGCTTTATACAAATAATATTTAAAGACTTATTGAGGGCATTGTCAGGATAACATTATAACATGGTCACTGTGACAATGGCCAGGCACTTTTCATTCACACAAGCCAGAGTCTAACCCATTTATCTAACCCTCTATCAAAATAAGTTAAGTTTAGATTACTTCCAAAGCCTGATGGCAAGTTCTGGCACACAGAAGAAAGAGATGGAAGAATTCTTTTCCCCTTTTAATCTTGCGTGAATCACCTCCTCATCTGTATTTTGTTATTATTACACAACATTAGGGACATAATGAAAAGCATGTGTGTGTATTTTTGAAGGAGAGGTTTGTGTCCACATGCCCATGCAATCAAAATGAAACTCCATCTCATTCTTTAAGGAACAATGGCTGCTACTGAGATCCAGAAACCCAAAGCAAAGAACCAAGTGTAAACATGAAGTCGGAAAGGACATTCAGTGGGAGGCCAGGGTTTGACCAGTCTGCTCTTCTGTTATCTGGCCATCTGCCTGGATAGAAGTTCTAAATATTTTGACATTTGACATGACTGAGCATACCTGCTGGTTACATTGTGGCTGATCTGCACCGGGGCAAGGTGGCTTATGTCTTCATGACACTGCTGTCCTTTATGTCCCTGTCTTGGTGTCCCCCGTGTGTTCCTTCATAACTGTCACCTACTGCAAACCGTTATGTAATTGACAGATAATTTAGGGGTCCTTCAGAAAAATCTGCCGTGGTTATGGCTTGTATGTGTTTTGTGATTGAAAAAGTGAGCATTGTTCCAAATGTGAATCAAGTTTGGAAACATGGACACATCATGGAAACATACGGGCATAGGGAGGAAGTCAGAAAAAAAAGAGAGAGAGAGAGAGAGAGAGAGAGAGACAGGCTCATCATCTGTGTTACAAATGTTGCATATGAATGTCGGGGGGAGTAGACTGTATTACGATTTCCACTCTCTCAGCTGTGTGTTCATTTCAATCTGCAGTACGATATCCTCAAGTCTGAACCCTTGGATGAGGGTCATTTGCCAGAGGAGGATACTTTTTTTCTGCCTCCCTGTTCTTTTTTGCTTCCTTCTTGGGCAAAAGGCTGGTGTAATAGAAGCCAGACACAAGCCAGTATGTAAGGCTTTCACAGCGGGGACCTCACTTCTACACAGTGTGAAAATAGGATCTAAAAGTGACTGCATTTTACTAAGTTAGAAACTATACTGGATCCTAATGTCAGCCAAGAAGTAATTAATGCCAAAAAAAGGCCAGAACATTAGGATGGGGGAGTTATTTATCGATCAGGCTGAGTAGTAGGCATCCAAAGAAGGAGTAAATGAAAGTTCTCAAAATGGGAAATGCATGTTCAACTTTTCCAGGTGAGTTCTTTTTAATTTTCCTTTAAATGAAAGTGTGGTTGCTACTGATCAGCTGCTCTGTCAGTTCAGTGCCTTTTTGTTTTATCATTTTTTCAAATGGTAATTATCTTAATTTATCTTTACTTATAGTTTGAAGTCCTCAATTTGTTTTCAATTCTGTCCTAAAATGTTAATCTCAGAAGTAGTTGAATACATGCAGAAGAATAAAAAAAAAACAGGTAGATTAAGTGTTGCTCAGTTTGCATCCTGGAAGTGAAAGTTATATCCTTCACTCGGACTGTGAAATTCATAAACAAATGCAAATTCTGTAAAAAGAGATATGACATTACATTCATTCTTAAGGTCTGAACATTTTACAATATGGTTTAATCAAAATAAGTTAGATATACATATATTTTTAATAATGATGTATGGACCCAAATAATATTTGTTTGTATTCTTTACAATTATAGAATCTGCTTAACTATGAAGATCTGAAAAATACGGAAGCCCTTTTTTCATAATAAAAAGAATCCCTGTTGGTTTCCTTGTACTGCATTTGAACAAAAAGTGTCAAAATAACACAAATTCCTCTGATTTAATATTTTAAATTTCATTCAAGTATGACAAAAACAATGTCCCACACAAAAGGTTTAGGAGGGCTTTCTCTGCTACTCTCGCCATGAAAAAGTTAGGGTTACATTCACAAATTCTATTAGGTACGGAAGCTTAACTTTTTTTTCTTCAATGATGACCTGGTTGGAACTGCCTAATAGAACAAAAGAAAACTAATGGGTGTTAAACAGAATCGTAGGGATTGTTCTTCTTGCAAGAACAGAAAAGAAGGATTTGTGCACGCTTTCATTCGATATAAATCCGTAGTGAAACAACCCTTCTGTCATGCCGTCCTGGGGCAGACATGGACTGACCGCCATTGGTGACATCTGCCTCCAACTGTGTGTAACCCTCCCCTGCATCAGTATGGATGGATTTGGAGGGGCATCCTCATGGCGGACCAACAAGCCTCTCCTGTTTACTCGAACGGCAGGGAGGGGAGATGGCACATCACACACCAGCGAGTACAGCATCACAGTCATGAGATCAACAAGAACTCTGCAGCTTGGTACAATGAATGAAGTGCTACGCTGTCTCCTTATAGCAGCTTTAGTTGTGCCAGAGTCTGAAGTGATGCAGAGTGAGTTGAGAATATGACCCTGTGATATCTTATGTCATCGGTTCCTCCTGTGTATCACTGTGTTGAAGACAGAGAACTGTATGTCTCTGGAGTGGTGCTTTGACTGGAGCACGCATTTGTATCAGGAAGACCTTTTCACACACATTTTGCATCTCTTCCACTTTTGTTTTACTTATCCATAATGAAAATGATTGCTTGGTGGTTTTGTGTGTGGTAGTGCTTTGTCCTTTGATCTGTTCTATGCTATTTCTTGTCATTTTAATACATTTTACAGGGTAATCAAATAAAAATATAAATAGTTTTCTACATCACGCAGTCTCAGTGTGGTTCAAACTGGATATAGTGTATGTATGAGATTATCCCACTATTACAATGTAATAATCAAAATTACGCTGTAAGAAATAAGAGAAAGACATTTTTTTAACTTAACTGAATGTTAAGGATTTCACTTATTGTAAGTTTAGCCAAAAAGTTACGGATCAATATATATATATATATATATATATATATATATATATAAATATATTGTTTTGGTTCCTAAATTAATTGTAATTTGTTCTTTTTTGTTTGTTTGTTTGTTTTGACAGATTTTAGTTGAAAAGCTTGGAGGAGCAAAATGAGCTGGAGCTTCCTCACTCGTCTCCTTGAAGAGATCCACAATCACTCCACATTTGTGGGAAAAGTGTGGCTGACTGTGCTCATCATCTTTCGCATTGTTCTCACAGCGGTCGGCGGTGAATCCATCTACTCAGATGAGCAGTCCAAGTTTACCTGCAACACCAAGCAGCCGGGCTGTGACAACGTGTGCTATGATGCCTTCGCCCCCCTTTCACATGTTCGCTTCTGGGTCTTCCAGATAATCATGATCTCGACTCCTTCCATAATGTACCTGGGTTATGCCATCCACAAGATCGCTCGGACCTCAGAAATGGAGCGCAGAAAGCACCTGAGACTTCGTAAGAAGCCTCCACCTCATTCTAGATGGAGGGAAAGCCATCATCTTGAAGAGGTCCTGGAGGAGGGAGATGATGATGCAGAGCCGATGATCTATGAGGATACACTGGAAGTGCAGGAGATCAAGCCTGAGCCAGGGGGCAGCGCTAACAAAGAACCAACAAAACATGATGGACGCAGAAGAATAATGCAAGAGGGTCTAATGAGAATGTATGTTCTACAACTCATGTCACGAGCTATTTTTGAAATTGCTTTTCTTGCTGGACAGTATCTACTTTATGGTTTTCGAGTTAGTCCCTCTTATGTGTGCAACCGAATACCTTGTCCACACAGAGTGGACTGTTTTATCTCTAGACCTACAGAGAAAACAATATTTCTCTTAATTATGTACGTGGTGAGCTGTCTTTGTCTAATCCTAAATGTATGTGAGATGCTTCACTTAGGGATCGGTACTTTTCGGGACACCCTTCGCCTGAAGAGAAACCGAGGCCGACGTTCGATGTCCTATGGCTATCCCTTCTCTCGCAACATCCCATCCTCCCCACCAGGGTACAACCTTGTGATGAAAACAGACAAGCCAAGCAGGATCCCAAATAGCCTCCTCACCCATGAGCAGAACATGGCTAATGTTGCCCAGGAGCAGCAGTGTACCAGCCCAGACGAGAACATTCCCTCTGATCTTGCAAGTCTGCACCGGCACCTTCGGGTTGCACAGGAGCAGCTTGATATGGCCTTTCAAACCTATCAAAGCAAAAGCAACCAACAAATATCCAGAACCAGCAGTCCTGTATCTGGGGGCACGATGGCAGAGCAAAATCGAGTCAACACAGTCCAGGAGAAACAAGGCGCGAGACCAAAGTCAACAACAGAAAAGACTGCTACCATTGTGAAGAATGGAAAGACATCTGTCTGGATCTAAGTACTAATCTATATATAACAACAGTAAAAACTCTTGAAGTGAAAGTCTCTCAAACCTCACTGTACACAGCTGGAGACTGGGGGAAAATTTAAACTTTGGACAATTACAACTGAGATTTCAATCACACTAACTGAAGAAACAGAGTACAATGCAGGCTTAGTTTTGGGGAATAAATGTTAAAACACCTAAAGAAATTATAAATATCCAATATCAAGAGTGCTTTCTGTTACTGTAGTGAGTCATGTTGCACTTGCCATAGACGTTGGATAAAGCCAAGACATTCTTGCTTAGTCTAGGATCTCTAATTCCAGATAAACTGTAAATGGATTGCTTCAAACTAGTTATCTTAGTTTTCCATCAACAAGCAAACTGGATGCATCTGGGCAGGTTTGGCTTTAAAACATGTGATTGTATTCTAATTGCTGAACAAAGCACTGCTAATGCACAATGACTCACTTGTGAAGAGAGATGATTGTTGATAGAAAGATGCATGTTTGATATTTGGGAAGGTATGCTTGGATGGATGAGTGTCAGTTGCAGCAAGACTGATGTGAAATGTTTGATAAAGATAATGAAACAGGGATGTGTCACTGAAGGCTTTTTTGGGAACCATCTGCTTAGTGTGATGATTGCGTGAGAAGCCTTTGTCTATCATTTTGTTTTCAAAGCCTTTCATTGTCAGAAAGCAGTAAATAGAAGCATAGATTATTTTCTTGATAAAATACTGAAGAAGATTATGCATGCTTTACGTCTGGGAACATTGAATATACAGTAGGAGTAGCACTCATATCCTTACCTATTCAGTAACCTCTTATCTCATGTTTAGGGTGTTAGAAAAGAAGAATATGATTTTCCTTTTTCTGTCACTTAAACAGTTAGTCTCTGATAATAGCTAATCCTGCCTTCGCTGTTTTAAAATGTCAAAGTGCCTCAAACTTTCAAAGACTGTTTTGGTATTTTAATCAAGAGAAAATAAATTCATTTGAAATCTCAGATTTACTTTTTTTTTTCAGAAGCCCTATTCTAACGTTTATTAGATTTAAAGTGTTGGAGCTTAGAAGCATACAGGAAATTTTTGACGTTTAAATTTTCTTATGGCAAAAATGTAATACAAAATACATCTTAGGAAACTATTTAGTTTTTTCAAAGTGAAAACTGTTTAATCAGATTAATTTAATTTAAAACCATCCATGCTCTCAGAGAAGTGTAGAAAATTACTTTCATTTAACAAATAAAAACTGGGAGGAGGGATATTGGTATTGTCTGAAACACAAAACAATTATATTTTGTAGAAACAGAACTTTTGTAAGTTGAAGGTTTCACTGAGGCAGAGGAATACCTTGGAACTTTTAATAAAAATTCCACAACCAGGGCAACTTATTGTCTCATCTGTGGTTACTTCACCAGGAGAGTGTCAGATCTCACTCTGCAAGTCTTACAAAAGAATTACTTCTGTGATACAAAGTGTGTTATTGACTGGCCCGCCTGCAGTTTAGATTGATCACTAATTCAAAGTGTGCGGAGCATTACAAAGTTAAAAATCAGTCAACAATTATATTATTCCAACTTAATTTTGTATTCAGCTGAATTTCTTTTGGAAAACTGTGACATCTAGTATCCTAATTTCCAAACACTACAATTATAAAGGTGGGTTGGTGTAACATAAGGATTAAATGTGACCCATGACTCATTTTTGTGTGTTCCTGTCATTCAAATGTGGCTTTGTTTGTTTTTTCAAATACAAAGATGCTGGTCACTAAGGATACTTTAATTAATACCAGTGCTTACTGAACCTAGGTTCAAACAAGATAACTAGGTTGTTATTACTAATGAATAAACCATTATACCTTTCTGGTGATTGATTTTGTATTACTTCAGATTCAATAATATATCATATAGATATAATCTGATGAAAATGCGAGAAAGACAAGGATGGAAAAATCTCTTCTGTGGCTGCTCTTCTCTCATTTTCAAACCAGTCCTTGCACCTGATATTTTCAGTAAATTCACGTTCTTGATTTTATGTGTAAATGTATAAAAAAGAAAAGAAGAGAAAAACACATTTACAAAGCTCCTAAAATGTAAATATGTATCTTTTAAAAATATCAATGGGATTACAAATCTGCAATGCACTGAACTTATTGTAAAGCATTATTCATTCAGTATTCAAACGTTCTCACGAATGGAAACGTTCATTTAGTTTTTGCAAAATAGTATTCACGTGATCGTCTGTCATCGAGCAATGCATTGTGGGTAATCAAAATGGAGCCTACTCTTTGCGGACAAGTTATCATGTCCTCGGTTATGTAGCGTTCTGCAGTTGCTGTTGAAAGAGTAAGCCACAATTTTACAATTCATAACATTTGTTTATGATTGTACAACATGGGTGTTCTGTGCTTCGTCCGGGGTGCGTTCTCCGGGCTCGGTGTTTTCACCAGAAAAATTACCGGTTTAAGAGTTCAGCTTATCTCCTGTGGCTCAGCTGCAACGGGCGTCCCAGTCAAGAGGTACAGCCAGGACACGAGTGAACATGTCAGAAAGCAGTTCGTGTGCTATCGCCTCGCACACAGGACCCTGCTCAAGATCCAAGGACCAGATACGAGTCCGTTTCTTCAGGGGCTTATAACCAATGACATGGGGCTGCTGGATGAGCCAGAGCATGAGGCCATGTACGCTCATATGCTCAATGTCCAAGGAAGGACTCTGTATGACATCTTGTTGTACAGGTAGGAATGCACTTTATTTAGATATACACGAAGGCAGTGACATTTGCTGACACGCAATTCAAATGTTTTGTAAATAAACACCAAATATTCTCGAAGACTTCATTTCCAGGTGATAGCATGCATAGGGCTGGATCCTATCTATCTTTACAGTTTCTTAAGAGTCACTTCATACAAGATGGCTCTCCTGCAGATTTACTGTCATTCATGCAGGGTTTCCCCGTTTCCAGAGTAGAGGTATTATTTAACCAGTCATGCACGTACCTGAATTGTGGTAACAATCATTATGAGACTCATGCTTTGGGGCCATCTGTCAGCTAACAGTAAAACTTTCATAGTTTTTAGTCATCTCTTGCATCTCCATTTATTTTGTTGTATCAGGGTCAAATTGCTCATTTTTAAAGACTCCTGCCATTCCTGTAATTGTTTGGATTCTCATTCCTACTGTCTGGGTCTTTCTGATTATGTTCTTCTTTTTTAACACAGCATGGCATTGTGTTTTATTCTGTATCTCCTTCTAATTGACTTGATTACCCATGACTTGTTCTTTGGACAAAATGACCATTACCTCAACTACAGGCTGAGAATGATTTCTACTATTTTGAAAGACAGCGACCACAAATTGAGTTTGGCCTTGCAAAATTATTTTAGACATTTTAACTTTAAGAATAAAATAGCAAAAAATAACAATTGATGGACCACATACTAAATTGACTGTTTCCAAAAGTTCAATGTGTAAGATAGTTAAATGGTCTGAAACTTAATGTACTAAGTGACCCAACGTCCACCTGTGTTTCCCTCCTGGATATTAGGGATTGTGGATATTTGAAATGGCCTGTTTGGATGTACAGACTAAGTATTTAATTTGAAACCTGTGTTTAAATGGCAGATGCAATATGATATGAAGCTGTAAGTACTATGCATGTGAATGGCAGAGGTTCCTTTTCCACATTTTTTGGGGGGGGTGGGTCAAAATGTAGACTCACACTCCATGTTTTGTAATTGGTATATAGAGCCTCTTGAACACATCTGTTTCCCATCCTAGCAACAACTAGAAAAAATAAGTGAAAACATGTGCCATTTTCTGTTTGTTGAGGAACACAACTTCCTGTATTTCCTTTCAGTCTGAAAGAAACAGAAGAAGGACGCGGTGTTTTCCTGGAATGTGACAGCACTATGAAGGACTCAATCCTAAGACACTTGAAGGTTTACAAGCTCCGCAGACAGGTCAAAATTCTCCCCTGTCCTGAGGTCTCTGTATGGGCGGTGCTGTCTCAGAAAAACAACTCGGACCAAGAGCCCAGGACACCTGAGCTCTCTGTCCCTGAAAAGGCTCTGGTATGGGAATCTGACCCGCGTACTCCACACATGGGATGGAGACTGGTGTTGAACAGTCAAGTTGATGCCTTGGATATCATTACATCTTGTCAAATAGGAGACATAGAGGACTATCACAGACATCGTTATGCCATAGGTATGACCAATTAGTAACAGGGTATGGTTTTTATGAGAAAAGAGCTAAATGGTTTTGAAGAGAGGGATTTGTCTCAGCCAAAGCATAACAAGTGGTGCTTGTACTTTCTTTTGTCATTGGTAGGCCTTCCTGAAGGAGTTAAGGACCTTCCTCCTGGGGTGGCATTGCCACTCGAGTCAAACCTCGTCTACATGCAGGGTATAAGCTTTAGCAAGGGCTGTTATATCGGCCAGGAGCTCACAGCCAGGACTCATCACACTGGAGTGATTCGCAAACGCCTCATGCCAGTGCGACTGTCAACCCCAGTCCAAGACCTCCAGGAAGGAGCCGCGCTGCAGACGCAGTCGGGCAAGCCAGCCGGGAAGCACCGAGCAGGGGTGGAGGAGCTGGGTCTGAGCCTAATCCGCACGGCTCATGCCAAAGAGGTGCTAACACTCAAATCTTCAGACGACACTATAGTTCAACTCGAGGCCTCTGTGCCAGACTGGTGGCCTAAAGATGTGTAAACAAACTGAGGAAGATGTTTTGCAGCTCCCTGTAAAGTGACATGCATTCCTTATGACAGATTTCTCAATGACAGAGCCCAGAGTGTGGAATGTTACACTGTCACTGCTTTACAGCTGTAAAAGCACACAGGAAGATGTCACATTTTGAAGTGTTATTTATGGCAGTGCTATTTCAGAGTTGTATAATAAAATGTATTTCTGATTATTTAATAAATATGCAAAACTCACTTCATATACACACAGACATGACGGAAACCAAGCCGAAGGACTTCACACTAAATGAGTTGGCACTTTCCATTCAGGTTACTCCAGGTGAAAACATCAAGGAGGACGTTATTCTTGATAAAGGAGATGCTGCCCCCTTGTGGACTGTATGGTGTCTCGGATTTGCTGTAATATCGTTTCTGGCTGCAAAGTCAGTGTCGAATGATCGAGCCGCTTGAAATCTTCATTGCACAAGAGGCATTCGATAATGTGAGCCACTCTTTGTAGGTCAAAGGCAGCATGGTACGGTCCAAGCATGGTCAAGGTCTCTGACAGATTCCTTGAGTATTCTGAGGCATCACCAGAGGAGCAGGCATTCAGGAAAGCCATCCGGTTTTCAGCAACAATTTTCAAGAACGAGGCAAATTCCCTGTAATCAATGCCAGAGCAGGCTTTCATGATGACCTGAAAGGAAACGCATACAAAAATCGCCACTCAGTTAGGAACATCTGTAGCAGCTGTGCATTTGTGGATGTGCTGACTGAGCCGCCCTTTGTGGCCTGTACCTGGCAGTGCTGATGCCATGAATCCATTGTGTTTCTCCACTCATCTATCTCTTTTTGAACAGATGACAGCTCATTCTGAAGGAATTGCCACATGATGTCAATGTTGCAGCCATTCAGCCAGTTGTGATTAATAGAGATGGTGTCCTCCTGGAAGAAACAAGATAAATAACTAAAGATTGTAATCTGAAAAAAAAAAAATTCAAACATTTTCCTACAACTGTAATGTGGGTCAACTCAAATAGCATCCTCATAATTTTAGTAATAGATATATAATTTATTTGGTAGAAAATGTCTCTACAGCTCAGCGGGACAGTCCTCCTGCTCTCACCAGATTATACACTTGATGGTGCCATCCGCTAGGCACAAAAATGATTTCCCCTGCTTCTTGAATGATTTCTAGAGGCTGGCAGGCTTCTTCAAAATGGGGGAAAAGGCCTCTGTCTTGAAGCTCAGCTGACGTGACATCATAAGGGAGGTTGCCATGAGTATCTCTTAAAAAATCCTCCTGACCTGGAGGATACAGGAGCCATTTCTTCCTGCCACAGATGTTTGCAGACCAACTGTAGGAGCGGAACACATCTGCGTGGAACGGTGTCCTAGTGACAAAGTACATAGTGTTATTACAAAGTAAAAGAAGGAAATAAAACACTATTTCATGAGGTGAGTTTTACCAATGTAATGTTTTATTTTTCATACCATGAGCCTTTGGGTCCCATATACACAAACCGGTAATCATCTACCTCAAGTGTATCCCAGTATTCATTAAGCCAATCCGAAGAGAAGAAGATGGGTGTAGAATAAACGTTATGTTCAGGAAAGTCCCTGTTGAGCAATCAAAGTATGGGGTCAGATTATTCTGAAATGTAATTTGTTATTCGGTATAAACAACTGGTGATATAATTAACTTCAACACAAAATATAAAGCACTGTGACGATATTGAAAAATACAAAAAAAGATGTTGCGTAAAACTCATTCATCCTTCCCCCACCAGCACACAACATTTAAGTACAAATAGCATCTTCAGTTTGGCCAGTTGCTTTCAAAGCCACATCCAACAACCCTTTCTAGTAATATTCAAATATTTAGAAATTTGCACATCTCGAAGATATTTAGTTCCATCTTCATACCAACATACCTTGACATGTGCCAGTCTTTAAGATAGAGGCATCCTTTGGGTGAAGAGTGTCCATTCTGGATATATTCCTTCCAGTAAATTATAAATTCTTTAAATGGTATTACTTGTTTTGGGTTAGCATTATATTCTTTTGCGTTGCAATTTGCAACAGGGACTGAAGTTTCATCTGTAAGAAAAAAAGGCAAGGAACAAAAAAACGTATTCACGTTATCTTATATGACACTTGTCATTGCAACTGTTACCATATGATGGATAAGTAAGTCAGATTTACCAAACTCTTGCAGTAGTTTCTGGAAATGAGGTTTCCCCTCCTCAGTCACCCACTGTTTTCTACACTTCCACTCCTCTGTGAACCTTCTTGAAAACATGCATGGGTGATTAGGCAGTAGATATTTCTTGAAAAATTTTGAATAGCTCAGCTCTTTGTCGATGTAGTCTACAAAATGCGATGACCAAAACTGTTCATATGACTGCCTTGGTATTTTGACCAGGCTGCTGCAGTTGCGGTAGGCGTCTCGGTCCATGGTGGTAAACAATACCTCGAAAGGCTAGTTAGCGACCTTAGCTGTCAGGGTTTGAAAAGCTGGGAACGGAAACAAAAATTAACTGCGAAATAGATTTTCCATTGGCACATATGTGCTTTCGTAAACTAGTGTACTCTAGGTAGAACATAAACATTTATATTAAGAGAGAGCCTTTCTTTGTCTTATTACGACAGGTCGCCACATGACTGAGCATGACCTCAGCGTTGCACATTTAATACTACTGCTACTTCTGTATGGGTATTGCTTTACTAATTTAAAATGATTATTTTAAAAGGTAATATTTTACGTAATCTGCCTAAATTAAAATTCTACGTCCTCCAAAACAATTGTTATCCCCCTGAAACCTTGACATGTATTAGTTGGGCTTGCAGAATTTTCCAGTCGGACAGTAAATAAAGCCGTACTGGAGTTTTACATCACTTCCGTAATAAACACCAGTTTAATAAAAGACTACGAGGTAACGTAACGCTCGGTCTAGTGTCGACAATAAATGTAGTGTGGAATGTGTACGATATGGTCAAAAGAAAGTAAAATCATCTATTAGGGCTATCACAGTGTAATGACGCACTTTTAATGCTGATTTAGGTCAGTATTTGCTACTCTGAATGCCTCATTTAAGCTCATCTGCTCTTTGGATCACACTGAAGTAAGTATATATTACTTTATATCTATATTTATTGTGCTTGATCACAGATCAGTCATTACAGTAGATTCGTTTTACAGCTGTGTATTGGAGACACAGCAGTGTTAACAACTCCATGCTAAAGCTTACTTGGCCTTTTCCCAGGTGAGTCTGTGCATCTCCTCTCAGAATGAGTCGGGACACTGCTATCCACAGCTGGCCAGGTTCTTACTATATCAACGGCGAGAAGCGATGGGAGAATGGAACCCTGTCACTCACCAGAACCACGGTGTACTTCACCTCCAGTCAAAGCAAGGAGAGCCTCTGCAGCTTCCGTCTGTCTCGGATCATGGAGATTAAGATGGAGGCATCTAGTTTCATCTTCAGCACCCTCACTGTGCTTGAAATGGGCAATGTGAAGCACTGGTTCGGCTCCCTCAAGCCCAACCGGGTTGTGGTTTATAATGTGTTGGAGCATTTCTGGAGAGAGCGTCTTCTTTCTCCCAACTCAGAGACTGGACGGGCTGAGTCTCAGCCCACTAAGGGCAGAGAGCTGATCAGCCTGGTAGCAGGTGCCCAGAAAAGACTGGAGGACACTGGTAGAGTTCTCAGCCACCAGGGAGAGCAATTTGACAACATGATGCAAGGACTGGAGAAAATTGACTCTGATCTGGGCGTGGCCGATAAGTAATTATCTTAAAACCTCATCTACAGTGAAATTTGGCTCATGTCTTGATGATGTTGTGTGAAATTTTCTTTAAATTAACAGGAAGTAGCAACTGCATCAACTTCTAATGTCCCTAACTAATCTTTCTTGCAGGCTTCTGTCAGAACTCGAGTCTCCCTCCTGGTGGCCTTTTGGTAAACTCCCCTGGAAGACCCAGCAAGAGGCCAAAGCTGAAGACGCTGCCAGAGCTGCAGCTGCAGCTGCCGCCTCTGCAGCCAGAGGCACCAGTAAAACTAAAGTTATTGTAAGCATCCCAGCAGTTTTGTCCAAAGGTGGAAACTCTGACTTGAAGCCTGGGTGTTTCCTGGTACTAGTATCCTCACTGGAGGTGCGAGACACAAACTGCATACTCCTTCACCGATTTGAGCGGAATGAAATAGATGAGATCAGGGTGCACAGCCCCTATGAGATTACGGTGAGACAGCGATTCATTGGGAAGCCAGATATGTGTTACAGGCTCCTTTCTGCCAAGATGCCAGAGGCGATGTCCGTGCTAGAGATGCAGTACAAAAAGAAGGTAGAATTCACAAGTGAATACACAGCTTTTAAGGCAACTCCACTTTCATCTCCATGCGACACAGAAGGGACACACTGGAATGAAGGTAAGGAACATGCTTGATATGAATTTGACCACTGAGAGGCAGCATAGATCCATTTTTGCAGGTCCAAACATTTGTAAGTGCAGCCACATGTAAAAACATTATTCACGGCTGTTGGTGTTTCTCTTCAACTGAAATATATTTTGATGAGTCACTTCACCCTCATTGCCTCAGTCGCAGCACAGTCCTTTGTGTTACTGTCTGGTTTCCTCAAAACAACATATGCACTCTGCACATTTTTCTCCATCGTAACTCAAATGGAGTCAGGTTTTCTGCAGAGGTGCCAAGAGACTGAGCTCCCAGTGGAGGTCCCAGCAGGAGAGCTGTCCCAGTTGCAGGTGCAAGTCCTCCAGCCATCTGTCAGTCAGGCTGAGGCCCAGGAACTCAAGCAGGTAAGAAAGTTGGATTCACATTGCCAATGTGAGGGTATAACACTATTACACTAATAAAGCATTTAGACATTAATGCTTTATTAATGTCAACATTTGTTGATACAAATCAGGTAACACACAAAGGTTACACATGCAGGCCTCAAATTATTTAATTTGTTATCACAAGTAATGCAATGGTTTCAGAAACATGTATTTCTATATTTCCATTCCAAATCCACAACTTTCTGTAATGATTTTTATTTTTCACCCTGTATGTTTAAAATGTTATCTGGTGAGACCACAAACCAAAGTCCATCCTAGTTTTAAGAGAGGAAAAGAAGCATGGTCAGTTACTTGGTCAGACTGTACAGTGCCTTTCCACTCAGAAGCTCCCAATGCTGAGAGCTGTTACAGACATGGTCTGTGGTGGCAAGACCTACACAGTGACGCAAATTCATACCCATAAGTCTGATGATTTTTTTAATGTTTGTGACTCACTGCTCCTGGTTGCTTAGACTAAGACATTTCATGTAAAACTTGCAGCATGCTGCTTTTCCTCTGCATGCAGGGCAGAGTTTAACAAATGACTGAGTGAATCTTACAGCAAGAGCTAATGTGTGATGAAAGCTTATGTGGGGGTACGCAAAGAAATGTGGACCATGTGTAGGGGAAATTTAAAAAAGGGGGAGAATCTCAGCCGTGCAAATATTGGAAACATTTGAGTTCTCACATGTTACCACTCTGGAACATCTTTAGGACATTTGAAGGTTTGAGTGCGTGTGTGAGAGTGGTTATACAGTGATAGACATTTTAGCATTTTATCCAGAACAACACGAATCCATGAAACACTTCCTCTAGTCTCACATTAGATCATCATAAATCATATATTAGTTAAGCTGGACATACAGACTGTAATTGATTTGTACCCCTATTACATGAAAAGCGAAAAACATGTCCACATTTTCCAAATATAAAAATACAGAATGAAGATGGATAACAGTTAAAACCCACTCATGGCTTTTACTGAGTGTTTTCGTCCACGTTGTTACAGCTCAGTTACTGTGAAGTCAGTCCTTACACTTCATAATGTTTTGAACACATTTGATACATAATATCTCGTTTGAGTCATTGTTACCTCTCTCTATCATAAATATTGCTGATAATTACACATAATGACAGGAATCGCAGGCTTATTGCGTTTTGTTGTGATAATTATTTTTCTATATACATTTCAAAGCTTAACCAGCACTAGGACAGCCACAAAGGTTGGCTTGTCTGGGACTTATTGAAGCTCCGCTTCACACGCCCTGCTTTTAGCGTAATTCAAGATTAGAATCTACTTTGACAAAACTTGAACAGAGGGCCACTCATCTTCAAGGTCTGTTGTAAACATTCCTTTTTGTCCCAGCTTTTTAATCTCAGCCACGTTTCACGTCACACTGTACAGCGGCTACATTTGGCCACCATGCTTACCATGGTAGTGTAGTAGAGACCGTAAAATGAGAGATGGCTATATATTTTCGGGCTACTTTTAGGGTGGGACTTGACATCCTGGTAACTTAACATGATTTAAGCACACTGGAGCTTTATAGCATGCCATTAATGTCATGAAAGTTTGCATGTTGACTCAAATCTCATATGCCTCGCAGGCAAACAGGTTTACTGCTTGCTATCCAAACAGCAAGCAAATGTACACGTCTAAAAAAATAACAGAAATTATCGGTCTCGCAAATGTAGGTGACTGTAAGAGAAGCTCAACACAGAGGAAGAATTCAACAGAATATGAAGGGTTAGCAAAAAGAAAATGCAAAAGGAACCTCTCACTGAGCAATGAGGCTGAATGTGGTGGATTTGTCTGTCTTGGTGCAACTGTAAATTAAACCCACAGTCAGTTTTGAATTTTGCAATTTTTGACTTCTTACCGGACTCTTATTTTACTGTAAGTTTGTACATCTTAGTTCTAAAACGACCTCAAGTTTTGTTCGGACAAGATTAATAATTTATCGATTATATATTTGTGTGTATGTGTGTACACGTCAGTAAAGTTAACATCTTGAAATTTCCCCCACCTGTGCACACATTTAGAATATCTGCTTATGCATTTGTCTGTTAGTCGTAGCCTAAATGTTTTAATTTTAGGATTTTCTACATGACTGAAGGTCTCTAGCCACTGTATAAGCAAAAGCTAAAAATACTCTTCTCCTGTGTTTTCTCTTTTTCCTTTTTTTTGGACACACTCAGGCTCTTGTTAATGTTAACTGCTAGGTGTGATTCAGCCGTGTCATCCCGTTTTAAATAATGAAGTCATGGAGCTGAGTGAGTGAATGCAGCGGTTCCTTGTTGTGCGTTGACATACTATCTGTTTCCCGTGCTGCCTGTGGCTGTTGCAGCGTCGAGCCGAAATGTCCTCATAAACCAGCCAGTGAAAACTGACATAATCTCAAGCTAGTGTGTGTGTGTATGTGAGCTTGGTTTGTATAAGCACTTGTAGCATAAAACGGGTTTAGAAACCAGGGTGGTATGGTTTGAAGTGAGTGTTTATTAGGTTTTGCTTGGCACATTGCAGTATATTTAAGCTGTCCCATTAACCATAACATACACAGCTATTACACCATGGACATGGAGTCCAGTATTCCTTAACCCTGCTGAAAGCAAAAAACAAACAAAATTGTTTCTAAATGGTCCCAGGAGACAAGCGGAGACTTTCATGGTGTATTCTCATGTTTCATTCCTTGATACTTTAAAATATAACATCTGTCACGTGAATAACCTTTATTGGATGACTGTTGGTGTTGAATTGTGATGCTTTCTTCTGATGTACGGCCATCAAGAAGCGAGGTGTTTTCTTTGTCGGCAAAATAAAGAAGCAGATCTCTCAATTAAATCTATTTTATTCCGCTTACACGCTTTTTAACTTGGTGACCCCTACCTTTGTAGCTCTCCACATATGGTCCGCATGTTCCACCACGAGACTGCTGATGCAGTTTTAATATTCGATCGTCTGTTGTTTGTGTCTGTTCCTTAGTTACCCATGTTCACGGTGGCTTGACATGTATTGTAATGACTGCCGCTCCCTGCATCACGCTATAAACGTGTGTTTGCAGATGCTGAGGCAGCTGAAGAACCTCGCACTGGAGGCCGAGACGGAGCTGGAACGGCAGGATGAAGCTCTGGACGTCCTGACGAGCTCAACGGACCGGGCCACCATGCACATAGAGAAGCACACGTGCCGCATGAAAAGGCTGCTGTAGTCCTCTCCTTTAAGACGATGCCTGTTCCTCCTGACAAATGCACCATATGGCTTATCACGTCCTACGTTAGATCAGTGCAGTTTGAGAGTACAGAAATTCATCAGTAAGAACATGTAGTTAAGAGGATATAGTGATATTCGGTTATATACTTGTAAGGGTCGAAGTGTCCTGAAATGTGTCCAGGTAATATGTTCAGGAACACAAAGCAGAGGTTCAGTCTGTGAAATAAATCAGGTATGGCCACGCAGACAAGTGTGAAACAAACACTGTTTCCATAAGAATTAAACCTTCCTCTACCGTCGATGCCAAGTGACAGAGAGATGGATCAGATTTCTCTGTGAAGCTACTTTAAAACCCTATGTTTGCACTGCTTATCTAAAAATTTACTGTGATTGTCATTCTTTATTTATCAATGAGATTTGGGTTAGACTGAGACTCTTAGTTCATTACCGCCATAAAGTGTGTCCCTCTCTCTACTCTAAGCAGCAGGCAGTGGTGCTTGTGGCTTGATTCAGCCAGTTTAAGCCCACGCTTTCTGTGGGAAATCAGTCGGGGACAGCATACCCGAGCCAGTGCCCCTCTGATTCATGCTGTTTGGTAGTGGAATGGCACGTGTCCGCAGTGCATGTTATAAGAATAAAGAGATCATTTTCATCTGTCAAGTGGCACATTATAGATCACACTTTTTAGAACAACAATTAAAAACAAAACAAAGGGGAAAAATTAATTAGTACCCATTGCATTTAACCAGTCTTTGCCAGACTGTTTCCGTGGACTTTACTTAATGGCACAAAGAATGAACGGTACTCTTGATTTCATCCTGACTTTTCCATAAAGGTTTACAGAAATAATAACAAAAATGTGGCTTGTTTAATTACATTGATAACTGTATCTGCTTATTTACTACTGTTCTCTCCTTTTGTGTTTCTAATGACAAAGGGGTCATATTTCTTTTCTGGCACAGTTTTCCATTGACTTAATATTGCATGTCTCAATATAACAGTTCTGCATCAAGTGATGTCCTATAAAATTAGACACTTTAAATGGTCAACTACGTCTTGGGACATGTGATAGAGAATATAAAGAACGTTTCTGTCTTTTAAATATTATAGAATAAATACCTAATCAAATGTAAATGATATGTTTAAGATATGGAAACAATCAAACACAAGTAATAATTGTAAATAATTGACACTCAACATTGTAGTTTGTTCCTATTATTGTGGTTCATTATCATTGTGAATATGCAACAAGCCAATAGACGAGTTGTTCTCAAATTGAAGTGCGTGGATGTTTCTGCATCAGTTCCTCTGTCTTTATTAATGACTGTAATTGTGGGATTGGTGGCATTTCCTTAATGAAAGTATGCCTAAAATAGTCCTAACTCCTTTCCTATCAATACCTGACATCTGTATAAACGTCTTATATAATCACAGCTTATTTATTTCTTATATGTGCTATTGTACCTTAGAAACAAGTAAATAATCACTTTTAGGAAACAATTAAAAGGAAGGCTTTCATCTTTTTTTTGCTGACTCTGTAAACTGAATCAGTTGGACGATATTATCATTTAACACCATATATAAAATTGAATTAAACTAAGGCATGAATGGAATGAGAGTTTTGCTAATATCAAGAAGAAGACGTAAGTTGTTTAAATGAGCTTCTTGAACTTCATTTCTCAATAAAGGTTTGCAGGCAATTCCTTTCACAGCTGGCTCCCATGTGACAAATTACAACAGAGAAAATCAAAACATTTGCAAGCTAGAAACGGATGTTAATTAGTGTTCCAGGCTCTGAGCATGTTGTCTTGGGGAAGTGGCTCACTTTATATCCTCTAGTATTATAACATCCTGTTGGCACCCAACTGTTGGCATCAGCTGACTACCACTGTCAGTCTGTTGTCACCAGAAGGGGGACTATTACTTTTCCATAATTGTAGACCTGACTAGATTTGGCATAAAACTAAATATGTAATATATATTTAAATTGTATATTTATATATAGATATATAACCAGAAATCAGGAGGTTGCATTGTGTGAGGGAATTCAGAGGAAAGCTGACTATCTCAATCACCAGTCTGGCCTTATTTAGTGTAAACCTCTCACTTCTACCAAACCGGCCATACCATGAAAGATGTGGTACTGACAGCAATGAGAACAACACAAAGCAATTTCCCTCATATGAATTTATGGATTATTTTTCATAAACATATAAAGATTCATATGTAAAAGCCATTTAGTTTGATTTAACTGATAAACAATCCAATCTTAAGGAAGTCCCACACTCCAGAAGCACACCACATGGTTATGTGAATTCCAACCCTTAAAAAAGGTTGGGGAAACAGAGCACACACTAGCGTGGTTTTCAAGCAGCCTTGCAATACGAGGAAGTGGTAGCGGTCTTGTCTGACCACAGATACATGAGATCCGGCTTTGCCTTCCTAACGGATGGTATGGAGACACGAGGGATTTTGCTGGCCCTGACTTCTATGTCTGTTTACTTGATGGTTATGTGGTGAGCGCTCTCATTCAAGGAGCGTGTCTCCACTGATGGCCAATCAATCAACTCTTTCAGGAAAAGACACAGCCCAAGTCTGTGGGCTAAGAGGGGACAGGGGTTATGCTGCACTCCATAATATAGAATCATGTGACTGCAGCAGAAATAGAAAGTTTTCTGTTTCTTTCTGTTATAATGAAAGCTTCTTAATTCCCTGTGCCTTTATCTAAAAAAATGTTTCTAGTAGGACTCATCTAAATGTATGAGAATTATTTATTTGTTTATACATTTATTGATGATGGCAGACCTAAAAGGCATATCATTGACTTAATAGAGCACTCTCACTTTGACAGCATTATCTGACCTTGTTTGGGTTTAACAGCCTTATCATTGGCTCACAGCCTGGGTAAACGTACAACTACAGGTGTTCCTTGGTTTCATTTTGCTGAGGGAGTTTCTGAAACAAAGCATTTTGGATAATATTACAGGTGGGAGAAAATATCCTTGAAGAAGGGGGGCTGTGTCCAGCCAGGTTTGGTATGTCTGTAGTCTCATACAGAAAGTGAAATGCTGCCAAACAGCAACATCCTCCTTTCTCCTCTGTCAATTGATACGAACTACGTCTATTTGTGAATATATATACATATGTTATTTCCAAATGTACAATTTGAATTGGTATTTACAGTACCTTTGGTTTAGTCAAACCATAAATATGCTCTGCATGGTACTTTCCCAGATGCTGATCTGCATGCTTATACTGTATCATGTGCTGTTGCACATTGTTATGTTTTCCTTGGTCTTTGGTTTTCTGGCTTTTGTTTCTTGAATCTTTCCCATTTCTGTGTGACAGAGTGAACATCTAGGCAGCCAAGCTAAACTTGACTGTAGTTTTATACAGCAGTATCAGTCTCAAATCAAGTCCAGGTGAAATCCAACCAAACAGCCAACCTGAACCCTGCTGAAGAGCTTTCCTCTATGTGAATTTTGCATTACCTTCAAACTTGCATAGAGTTAAGGTCAGATGTGTGAGTATTATCTGATCAGCTAACATAAATGAAAATATATAGCACAAGACAAAACACTTCTGTAGTAGGGTAACATACAAAAAAACATAAAGGTTATCAAGCTTTTGATATTTGTTGTTTTGTAACATGGTTTTCTTGTTTTTTCTTGAATAGGTGACATCTCACACGCAGTTTACTTTTGTAAACTGTAAACTGTTGTGAATATATGTTATATTAAAATTCCCTGCTAATCTAGGGTATTGTATCTCTGTTTTATATATGTTCTCTAATAATTCAGTAGAGGGCAGCATTAAGTTAGTATTAACGAGATTTATACGTCTTTGTAATATTATTATTATGACGTTTTATGATGACCACTTTGGGCATTAATACCTTGATATTGAGTGCAAGTTTTTTTATTATGAGACAAACATATTATCGACCAACATACTGCGATTTTAAAATGCCCATCATGTACACCTGCTCATATTTGCTTGCACTTATTTGATTTCATTTGAGGAACCTTTTTTGAAAGCTAAATGCTGCTGTTCTGAACAAAATACTCTAGAGCTGCATATTTTGCAAGAGTAAGGTCTACTTTGTAATGACTGGATTGTGTATTCATCAAAAGCCCATCCATACACCTTCCCAAACAGGTTGTCAGGCCATGAGCCAACTCACACCGCTACAGTACTTTTACAAGCCGGCCCCCCAGAAACCTCCAGAAAGTCTGTTTTTAGTGGCTCTTACTGCAAATGGAAACACTCAGCTCTCACAATAAATTACCAACCTGACTAATGCCACACTGCAGAGACCCCCTGCCATTTGCACAACAGATTTATATTCTAAATTAGCCTCTCTTTAGATCCGTTATGCTGTAACTTTGGTTTGTATGCACTGATAAGAGGAAAAGAAGAAAAACAACATGCAAAGGTTGTTGTACCAGCGTGCAGATTGCGAGTCTGTTTAGAGTTAAGGATGTGTCCCCCTTTCACCTCACTGGGGTCATTTCAGGATGAAATTAGACTTTCTTGGTTACTCATTTTCTCTCTTAAGTAAATAATCATTAGTATGGCAGGCCAGTGATCTGGTGGGCAACACCAGCTTTCAGTTTAAACTATTGTTTATGGTGTAACTAGATTGTTGAAACAGACAATAGGGGATAGTAGGTCCTGCTGTTTAATACACCATCCATAACAAAAACAATAATAATGGTGTGCCAGTGAACACAGGTCAGTCTGGTCAGAGTAAAGCTGCCAAAACACACTTAAAAGCACTTGAGTTAAGTCTGTGTATGAAACGTTGTAGTGTGTTAGGAAATAAGAGCCTCATCGAGGACCCTTGCTAAGAGTGCCTGTGAAATAATCCTAATTATCATTCCAGCATTCGTGTGTGTTTGACCACCGAGTGATGTAATTGCAGCTGACCAAATAGATTGTTGTTGAAATATAGTCCTGCTGTTATAGGTACGTTGTGACAGGGTTGTGTGTTCACTGAGGGCCGCCGCAACCATAACAAACACAGCTGAATCTGGGGTTTACATTTCAGCAGGATGACGGCGCACGCAGCGTCTGGGTGGAACTTGGGAAAAGGAGCCTGGGCTGGTAGCCTGGCCTGGCGCTTTGCCAGCATGGCAAGAACAGCCCTGTCAGAGGAACCTGCAAAGTTATTGTTCCAGCCGCATCAGTTTACCAATGCTAAAAGCATCAACGCACGCTACCCAGCGTGTTTGTCAAAGTGGAAAGAGCAATTCCAGGACAATAGAATGGGTCTGTAATGAGGGTGTGGACCCTCAAACTCAGACTGAAATAATTTTCTTTCAAGAAATTCCAAAATAAAACCACCAGCCTTATACCATGGGCTGTGATTCTTTAAGTCAATGCAACTACACATGGAAAGAATAATTGTTATCATCCTTTTGGTAGGGAATGGGTTTAATGATAAAAAAAAAAATTCTTGATCTTGGCTCACAAACTTGTCTTCTACAGTGAGACATATAATATAAATGGTGTCTCTGTGTTTTATCTTCTTTGTCTGTCTAAACATTCTATGTAACAAATTCTCCTTTTTCAGCTCTTCTAAATCAGAAGAATACAAGTCATCCACAAAACAGGAGGAAAAAGTGTTATACATACCGCACGGCATGCCCTTTGTTGTTTTTCTCAGTCTCTTTAACGCTTCTCTTTTAGTGGGTTGATACCCATAACAGCGAGGAATTTTTGGACAACACCTATTTTGTGGAAACTCCTTCAGCAATCCCAAACGGTTTGTCCATGTAAACCTCAGGGGAGCCGCCAGCAACTATGTAATTGGAGAAGATTGAGTACACACAGCGAGACCATTGCCTGTTGAGCTTTTGAGAAGCTGAAACAAAGATTACCAGATGTTTACCCAGCCCTGCCATATGTGAAGTGGATACTGAACTTATCCACAGACTATGTGAGTGGCAGACAGAAGTAGAATGAACCTTTGACCGAGTGTCCATTACAGGTACAGAAAAGCTGTAATGCCGACTGGCCATGAAGTCAGTACAAAACAATGACGTGTTACACTGTTTGGTTTTCCTCTAAAAGGAAATCTAGTGTTCCTCAGGATATCACTCAGGAATCCCCTTCTACTGATGGAAACCATGAAACCGTCAAAACAGGGCCCTGTAATTCAGCTGCCTGGTTTCAATTAAAGCATTGAATATCAAAGACAATCATTCCCGTTTTCAAATGCGATTTTTATGTGTTCCCAGTTTATTTTGATGGAAAATTTGTGGGTGGAGCACTTGCTAATTGGTATGGAAAACTTTCACCTGTGGTTGACCAATGTTTGGAAAGTCAGACTGTCTGGAAGAAAACAGTTACGGTGAAAGTTTATAAGCTTCGATTTACAGCAGCATATTCATTATCATTGACCAATCTATCAGCCATTCATTCACCATGATATTGGAAACACACCTAAACCAGCTAAATACTTTTCCATGTGAAGCAAAACATCTGTAGATTGACAGATAACAGTATAGAATAATTAAGGAAAAATACATGAAACAGACCATTTGAAATTGGGGCTCATTGTATTTCTACAGTATATGTAATCAGGATTTCCTAAATGTTCCTAATGATTCCCACTTCAACATGAATGTATTAATTAATTTAACTTATTTAAGTGGTTTCAGGGAACCTTCTTTGCTGCATGTAAAATGGAACAACTCATCCGAAGCATTAAATGTGTTGAAAGTATATCTTAATGTACACCACATTTCACCTGTCAGTGAAAGATGATTATTATCACATCTATTTCAACCCACAGCTGGACAATGAAGTTGTGTGTTGAAGTCCTAACCAATTTTAGGGACAACGAAAAAGTGGGTGGGAAAGGTTCCGAGACGTCCAGACTGCAAATTAATCAAATTTCAAACCAAATTCTTTCTTAAAATTCCACGGATTTTATCATGATTTACAGCTCTTGATTTTAAATCTCACATATTTATAACTGCTTGAGTGAATTGAATTAAGAAATGGGGTGAAATTGAAAAACTGGGGTTGAAGGCAACAACCAGGCACAATGGTATAATCTCATGCTCACTGGAAATTTAGTTACAGTATGATGAATTTGAACTTGTGTGCTCATGGTATGGCCAGCTGTAAAGATTACTGTTTATTGGCAATCTATCCTATAAGAAAGAAGTCACTGCTGCTCCTAAAAGCCAACATTCCATCTATATGCTCAGACATTTTTTTTACCTTGTTCCCATCGCTATCAGCACTCCCATATTCTGGTCAGGTCCCACTCTGTTTATTAGGGTTAGGGATGTTAGGGCAATTTAAGTTGGAAGCAGATGTATTTTTTCTGTTCTGAAACATATGTGCACTTTAAAAAAGGTTACCTGCTCTCTCCTAAATTCGTGACGACTGGTGTGTCTTTGGGCTAATTTGCTCAATTGCTATACAGTGGCTATTTTGCTGCTCTCTCAAAGGTATAAACTTTTTTGGTGCCAATTAATTTAATTTACTTAAGTCTCTTGTTTTTTTTTTTCATAGAAGTTATATATATATATATATGCTATGTTCACACACGTGTCTGTGAGAGGCGGATCTATCACATTCCTTCTATTCTGGTGAAGGAGAGGTGGAATCACCATGTCTATGTATATATAACAAAATGAGTCACTCTCCACCCTCTGTGGTTTGCAGGACTTGCAGGAGACCTATATGCAACATGGTCTTCTGTCATTAGTGGTTAGCTTTGATCTACAAATTAGAGGGTAAATCATTAAATATTGCCTGTATCTGAAAACAGGAAGACTTATAATGAGAGTTTCTCTTTTAATTAAAAAAAAAAATCCATGCATCCTGACTGAGAAGAAAACAAAGGCAGACATTGGAATTCGGTATTTCTTACTGAAACTGCATCAACAATGCCCTTCAACTAAGTTTTAAAAATAAACTATTCACTTCAAGACAGGGTTGTTGATGGTCTGGACTCTATCATTGGGTGAAAGGCGGGATGCACCCTTAACAGGTCAACAGTCCATCACAGGGCCACACAGAGACAACAATATGCACACTCACACTCAAACCTATGATAAATTTAGAGTTACCATCATTACATCCACGTTTAGACAACACTGCACAGTATCCTGTCTGTGATTTAAAAACGAGTCGACTTAACCCAGTTTACTCCTCCTGCTGCAGTTTGGTTTTTACCACACAGAATAGATGGTAATTGAATAATTGATTAATTGTAACTGAGATATACTGGACTTGCGGGACAGGACAATGAATCAATTTTGTTCTTATTCACTCAGTTTCAGAGTTGTTAGGCATACAGGTAAGTCTATAGTATACCAAAGCATAATATTAAATAGTGGCATCATGCTGGGGTGATACTGAAATGTGAAGATGTTGCAGCTGTGTGTGAGTGCGCACTGGAGCTGAAAAAAAAAGAAAAAAAGATTACCTCCTTTGTAAGACTTGCACAATATCTGTGGACCACAATAATATTTCTCTTCACAGCTGTACACCACTATTAACCTCACTGGATAATTGTTTAAGTTTCATATACCCACTGCGCAGTAATATTCATTTTTTCCCTTGGTGTCATATAAAATTATTTAATCTAAAAAGTCATGTGCTGTGATTTTGTTATGCTTTTTATACGTGCACACCTGCTCATGATACATTCTCTACTGGGTCTTTGGGGAGGTAATAACCACCATTGATTATGTGAAATCATGGGATACATCCTACAGTTTTACAGTCCACTGAAAAGGTATCAAGAACCAGAGAAGCAGTAAATGGGCGTTCAACTATGACACTATGTCTGGTTTTATTATTACCTTCACATGTCAGTTCACACATTACTCCCTTAGAACAAGTGAATACACTGTTTACTTTCTCGTGCACATTTTAAGTTAATGTTATCCATCAGCTTTTACTATTCTAATACATTTTCCTGCTTGGAATCAGCCCAGCATCTCTTTTCTCTCTTAATGACCAAGGAATTTACTCTATTATTGGAGCTCTCAAGCAAGTGCATAAGTCAGGCTGTCTTCCATTGACTCTTTCATATGATCAAGTGTCTCACCCCTTGACCCAAAGCTACATTTGGGAATATTTCTTTGCAGTGACCAAACTGCAATCTAAGACTTGCGACTGATGACTGGAGATTGTGACCTCTTGTGATTTGAAATTGTGTGCCCCTGCTTACACAAGCTACACCAGAATGAGGGGGGTGGGGGGTGAGTTTCACAGGCCCACCCGCAAGGAAAAAGCAACTATTTCCTCTCCATAAATCAAAATGGACAGTCTGTCTGGGGGCTCTCAATAGAAACAGATCACTTTTAAAATGAAAAGTATTAAATGAACATTTTTTGAGCACAAGGGATTTTGCCCTTACAATACACATACCAAAAGTGTGGAATATTTTTTTCAAGAACAAGCCCTCTCCACCCTCTTCTCCACATGATATGACTAGTTTAATGGTGTTATGCTCTTTGTCAAGTGTTTTTCTCTTGTCGACATCATGGTGAAATTTATATCTGCCAAACCGACCAACATGTCACTGTGCATTTGAAGAGTTAAGCAGCATATTTTAAAAGCTGAGCTGACCTGATATCACTGCTAACATAGCAGGCTTTTTGCTCATGTTCCGACATTATTACATTCACTGTACAAGCTTACTGTGTTGCTGTGCGTCTGCTTTGAAATATCTAGATTCACCCTCCCATCAGAAAAAAAACAATCACCAGTATTTTCCTTGTAATGAGATTCTCTGTAGGGACCTGAGGTTACGGAACACACGTACAGACGAGTCATGACATGACTCACTCCACCAAACAGCATCGGCAAATTTGCGCCTGATGTCAATGACACTATGTCTTGGACACTAAAACTCTACACGTCCCTGAGAAAATATCAGTCGGTAATTACACATTTCATCAGAGATATGGAAATTTTTAAAATATGCTTCAAGATGCGGTGGCAGAGGTGTGGGATTAACGAATAGAAAAAGAGAAAATTACACCGAGCACAATGCCGATTTACATCTATCTGCAAATTACTACAACTGATGCGTGCAAAATGAATCCCTCAACCACCCAGTATCATTGACTAGTTTTTTTCTTAAAAAGGCAATTGATGGCAACACATATTTTCCAGGGTAGACCCGCAGGAGGATGTCCTGGAACAATTTAGCCAAATAGCCTGGCTGAGACTCTGCAGAGCTCCATGGATAATTGGTCAAGGAGCAGAGGAATGACCTTAAGTTTAAATTCAGGCAGTTAAGAGACCTTGGAGACAGCTTCGCTCCCCAGGCTGCCTTTCAAATGATTCTACACAAGTTATGCTGCCACTGGACAAGTTCACATAGACATTCTAGCACCAGTGCAACACTAAACCATGTGTACATATATAATACGAGACCTCTGTGATTTCAGTGTTTTCATTGGATGGCACAGGAAGAATGTACTTTCTCCATCTACAGATCTACAGATCATGCACTTACTTCATGAGCCTTTATGTTTAGGGTTTGAGCAAACTGCAATCAAAAGGAGAGTAGTGAGAAATCCATCAAAAGGCAAGAGAACCCAGTCTTCCCTCTGAATAAAGTTCAAAACTGCTTTGAGGAAACCTTTTGGATAACTTAGTGTAGAATCTTTAAAACCACACAACAGTAAGTTTCATGCAAAGAAAACTATGAGCACAGACTATGAGGGAAAATGTATTTTACCCCCTGCATCATTGCTCCAATTCATTTTGGCCAATATACAGTGCATGTGGTGACTTAAGTGCAGGGAGCTCCCCATTGATCAGCAGTGGAACTGAGTCCAGATCCAGCCAGCTGGGGCTGTTAGCTGGGGAAGCCGTGTTCTCTGCAGTGAGGTAATACTTTAGACATGTGCAGCAGGTTCTAATTATGCCAGAACAACCCAGTGTCTGGCTTCGTTTGGTGAGAGGATTAGCCAACGAAAGCCATTCTACTCTTCTCCGTGTAAAAGACATAAAGGCCAGGGGAATGCTCTCATTCAACCCAGTTTCATCACTTATTGAGGGAAACTCTCTACAGCAAAATGTACTTTTTACCAAAAAAAAATAAAGGAAGTGGTCCAAAGGTTAAGTGATGTCATAAGTCTCATTGTATTATGTAAAGAGCTACATTTTCTAAACCCTTTATCTCTTGAGTTTGGCCAGATGATGTTTTATTCCATCTCTATAATTTCCAGTGGAGAAAAAAAAACGTTTTGGACGAATAATTGTTTTGATAAGACAAAAAAAAAAAAATCTGTTCTGTTAGACCTTTTAACCTTTGGCCATGTAACACAAGGTGGTGCTACCGTATCTTCCTGTTCTAAAGTTATCAAGCTGTAAGCTTTCAAAACAGCCGGGGCACTGACAGAGTAAAAGGCACGTTTAGGGACCAATTCAGCAACCTGCGATTGAGGAATAAGCAAAATTATGCTGTTTCATTCTTTAAGATATTACATTTTTCCGTAAAACTTTTAAAGTCTTGGCATGAGTTTGAGACTTTTCCTCATAATTAAACTGACATTTCCTTCTTTGAGACAAAATGACAGACTTATCAACAACATCCCAGTTTTAAAATAAGAGGGTGAGGAGAGCGAAACTGCACGTTGCAGCAAAACCCTTGATTTGAGTAAACTGTAAACTCTAAGTTGACAGTGATTAACACATAAACATTGGTTGCCATAGCAGCAGAGATACACATGTAAGCAGACATACCTGACAATTATGTTTAATATGTTCCACGGTATTTTTTATTTTTTTTGATGGACTATAATTCAGTTTTACTACACTGTTTCAAAGCAGTCAGCCACAACTTTAAATCCGCATTCCTAATATTGTGGATGTCCCCAACAAACTGCCGAGACAGTTCTGACCCATTAGAGTGTTCTGTGGAATTTCACACTGGTTTACCAAAAAGTGGATCGTCTGGACCTTCTATGCATGAGGATGGTGCCTCTGTGGGCCAGACCTGGTTCAGTGCTAAACTAAACTCAACTGAATTGTACCAAGCATCCACATACATTATTTCTCGTAACATTATTTCTTTGACAGCTGATCAGTCCTGATAGTTATTGTTAATCAGTACATCTGTCAGCTGTTTTGATGATGTGGATGACCATCACTGTTCAGGCCTGTTACCATCTCACTGCTCAACAGTAGCTGTAAACGCAACCTTGTGCTTGGGTTCTACAAAAGGCAAGGCAGCTGACTGGCTTCAGATCTCATCATTACCGGTGCTTTAGGGGACGAGAGAAACCCTTTTGCAGTTCCACTACAGAATTAGAGTGGTGACAGTTTAATGGTCTCCAAACTCAGGGCACCACACCCTTTCTGCTCTGCAGTGTATGAAAAACCCTACTGCCACCCCACCATGTGACGTCATGTGTTTGAACCTGCTTTGCAAAACTTGTAGGGATTGTAAATTAAAGGGGATCTGAATTCCCTCTAGTTGGTAGTATTACTTTGCGTGACTACAGATGGAAATGTTCCAGCCCTCCATCATCATCAAGGCTCCTTTTCCTAACAGTTAACTCTCATTAATTTATGCTAATCAATAACAACTGGATTATTTCTCTTTTTCAAAGGAATTTGCTATATTAAATGTCCAAAATGATGAAAAGCTAGAAGGACACAAACATTTTTCTTAAGGATTAGTAATTATTTCCCTTTTGAGATGAAAAGCTCATTCCACTGTACTGTATTGTTCCATTGTAATTCTCAACACCTGTTTCTGCCCCCATATGTCCACTGATTTGCTCTTTTAAGACATTTTTCCTAACAATATGAACATTTTTCCCAGTGCATTTGGTGAGCTGTCCTCATGGAGAATAACATCTCCCACAGTTTATGACTCTCCAAGCCCTATATTCCACAGCACTTGGACACAGTTGTGACAACTGCTGAAAATTTGCTGGAGCTATAGCAGCCTCCCTGGACTGACAGGCAGTGTTTTGTGTGAGACACTCCAGATGGGATCCCACACTTTGAGCTGTTCTGATGACCGGCGGTATCTCCAAGACTGCAAGTGAAAACTTCTGATGTGACAGAGAGGGAAGAACATCATTAATAAATATAATGAGACAGATGGGGGCTCTAATGGGTGGCTGGAATACACATTGAGAAGTCAATCAGGGGTAAAGGCATCGGGTGTCTTTGTTGGGAGACACTCAGACATAGCAACAGGATGCTTGGGTGCTTTTGACCTTGAATGTCGTGAATAAGCATATCATCCAACTTTGTAAGAGATGAGGCAATGAATAGACATTTCATCACCCTGAAGGCCACGTAAAGAGTTTTCCAACTCTGATATGACAAGCAAGGGAAAAAAATTATAAAGAGCACTCCATTACTTTACACTACATTCCTGTGACACTGTTGGACTGACAAAACTGAAGCAGCAGAACCAGAGGCATTGACTTTGTTATTCCTTACATTTCTCTCCTTGTCAACACATGCATTTCTCACAGTGGAATTTGGCTTGGCTCATTTGTCTGTACAGGTCTGTTTATCGTGAAATCATGATTATCGGATAGGTCATCCTGTCTTGTTTCAAGTTTTATGCTCATTGCATCCTCTATAAAATCCTCTGTGGCGGCCTCTAGTAAGTTGTACCTTCACTGGTCTGCATTGATGCTGCTTTACTAGTAATTCTACATTTGAATAATAAGAAGAAAGTAGACAGTCTTTGCATTTCACCTTGTTTAATTTGAAATGTGTGAAAGTGACTCCTACAAATCTACTACATAAATGAATTACATTGTTGGAGCTGTTAAAGAAAGTAATGGGCATTAGGTGAAATCAAGGTATTTCAGACATCTGTGGTGATGGGCTATCAACTCCAGATTCCTTTTTATCAGTAGGCATAAAGGTATCGGGGTGAGATTTTGACCTGGGGTACAGCTATGGGGAAATATTTCTCCATGAGCGCGATGGATTTGAGTCAGGTGCTTGCATCTGCTGTTGCAGACCACACTATCCCATTTACAGCTGTGTTACTAATGCTGATTAGCAAATGTTCATATTGGTACCACTACCCAGCAAGCCCATTATAACCAAACAATTCACACTATTACTCTGCTGGCATGTCCAAGCAAATTCACTTTTATTTTTATCCCTCTAATGAAACTTTCATAATTTTGTATGATTTTACATTCCATATTCTACTTGATGTTTAAATTTGTTGGAAGTCAAAAAATAAGTGTCTCTGCAGTGTGACAAATTAAAGAAATAGTTCTACTTTACAGCACTGAATTTCAATCCTTTTGCACAGAATGTTTTAGCCCCGGGGCCAGGAGATAGAGCCCCCTGAGAAGGGAAGCAGTATGTTGATACGCCCAGGGGTAGTGGAAAAAAAGTGCCTGTGTGAACTGTCAACACCAGATAGACACAGAAGCAGCTAATCATCTCCCTGGCCAGCACTCACAAGCATATGCCACTTGCAGTCTTGCTGACCAACTTCCTCTGTGTGCACACAGAAGTAGGTGTACAGGGTCTGGGTGTGCCCACAGGTGGAAATCCTGAGTGTAGATATACATGCATGTGGAAATGATGACAAAACATGGGATGCAATAGAATTAGGAGCAACATGTGTCCTGGTGAGAGGGACCCCACTAAGTGAAAACACTTGAGTGCATACATTTGTGTGAGCTCTTCGTAGACTTGAGATATAATGACCTGTGAACACCACTGTATTATCTCATCTTGTATTTTGGGGGAAGTGTTGACATGCAGCTTTTGCTTTAATTAAATATACAATCTTCATGACAATGGAAAATAGATCATTTATTCAGCCACTCCTTATTCAGTGAGAAGAGCAAATAGAGGATTGTTTGCACAGTGACTAAGATTTGGAGATGGAGTAAAGATGGATCACTGCAGAGAAACACCAAACCCCATGATATCATATCCCTTCACTGTAAATGCACTCCATGATCCTTAGTTCACAATTCATTTGTGCTGAACAGAGGGTGCATTGCCATGATCGTTCAAATCCTTTTATTGGTGTTAACCAATCAATAAGAAATAACGGTTGTTTTGTAGGAAAAGAGAAGTTGCCAAGGAACTACACAGCCAAAAACCTTTCTCGTGTATGATTTTTCCGATCACCTAACACTCACTTATAAGCTCTCCTGCTGCTGCTCCACTGGATAGAGAAGTGTTTTTATCCTTTATCTAAACAGGTGCTGCCCAAACATTTGGCTGACCCGTTTTGGCTGACACAGTGACCCTACTGTTGAACTGCCTGCAAGGCAGTCCAGGAGCTGGTCTGCAGACAGATCAAAGTGGAAATCATGCCCCACCAACAGAGATAAATACACACTTCCTCTCGTCCCTTTCACACTGGTTTTTCCCACAGTCCTGCAAATCCTTTAGCAGTAGCAAGGCCAACTCAGAGGAAATGACAAACCACATCAAGAAGCAAGCTGCTGCTTTGACTTGAAGCCTCACACTGGCCTTCAGGACACCGGGAGAAGGATGCCTTAGCATTCATCTGTGAATTGCCAGTGATTTATGCTTATGAAAATGTTGACAGCGGCGGAACAGCTCATCCAAATAAACACTAATTCTTAGCTGATTATGACTTATATTCTTGATATTCACCAGATGCGATCAGGGAATGCTATTAAACTTGTCAACATTTTATGTGCTTCTGAATTTTCCGTGAGCTACAGTCCGGTCGTCAGTTGCTGTTATGACATGTCATTTGTCATTTTCTGCACAACATTTACAGACTCTTCAAGTAGTAAAGCTCATAAACAGAACCTTCTCTGTGAAGGAAAATTAAGGTTTTGTAAATATTAGATTGTGCCAAATCAATAAAGCCCATAAAAAAACAACTGATCAAAATGATAAAATAGCATAGCTAAAGCTGAAGCTGAGGAATTGATACTCTTTGTAGAAAACTCATAATTATGGCAGAAAAATACATTTTCACCTCTAACTATGTATGTACTGCCAATTGGTCAAGAGTCCTCTGTCCCTTGTGTACATATCTCTTTACAGAAGTGAACAGCTGCACTTTCCACCTTTATTTCACCAGTCTTTGCTGGGTTTTGTACTATTATACAGTGCAATCAAACTGCATGGCCATAATTAGGTTAAAAAATGTAAAAAATCTTCTCTGCTAAGTCTTATTATGATTTTGTCTCAATTAAAAACATGAAACACTGGCACGCAGTTTTGTGAATAATTCTTATATAGTTTTTGTCAAGTGTGCAATCATTTTGTAGAGTTGCACATTTTGCAGTTACAAAAACAGAAATCACTGTGTGCGATGTCTGAAGAATTTTCATCGATTTTTTTTCAAGCAGCTGAACCCTTGAATACATTTCTGTGGATGGTGCCCAAAGTGTTTTTCAAACAGATTATGTTGCCCATAGTTTTTCTTTTTTTCTGTAGTAATGCTTTTTCATCACAACTCAAACTGATATATAATGCAATATTAGATAAAATATTTTCTAAGATATATTTGTTCCCTGACATTTCCAACAGCTATGAATCACACTGCCTCTGAAATATAACAAATATTATCCAATCAAGTTTTATGGGTCTTAGATAACCATAAGACTTTAGATCACAAATCATGTCTATTGCTGCTGTTATGGATTTATTATTATGGTAACCAGGAAACTGGAATCGGGACTTAAAGGAAGTTACAGAAAGTATAGTGGCTGTCTCAATATGTGGTTAATTTAGTTCTCTACTTTTTTCATGCTGTTCAGATAGCATCAGTGGAAAATCTCAATAGAAAAATCTCTTAAAAATATGGAAACCCCATATTTAAAAACAGCCAGAAAAATATTAACCCAGGGTAAAAAAAACGAAAAAATTAAATCCTATATGAAACACAAACCTCTTTTGCTCTCCTTGCTGTAATTCTTAAAAAGAATGTACATAAGCCATCTTAACCAAACATACTTACACCTCTATTTTAACATTGTTTAAATTATCATAAAAACATTGTACAACAATCATTTCTAATTCATCTGACCTTTGGATGCCCTGCCACATTTAGAAACATTTATGTGCTGACTCCTACAGTTGTTGACTTTTGGTCATCCCACTCAACTGTATATCACCTACAAATACCCTCCTAAAAGCTCAATTTTACTGCCTAACGGGCTGCTGGCTGTTGCCTGGCACTGCGCTGCACCACACCATAGTGTGCTGTAACAGCATGTAAATCCTCTACATCTGATCTCATCTGAGCTTCACAGGCCATAGTGGAAATATGAATCTTGGCAAACTGATGCTCAGCCAAATCCTGTAGAAGATGAATAACGAACATTTCAAGGTTTCTAGTCATCTCATTATCTGCACTGTCCTAGGTTTGTTAGGCATTCATGAAAACAATATTGCACTTCAGGCATGGTTTTGACCCTGGCTTTGAGCAAAGGTAGCTCATAAAAAAGTAAGTTTGAGGTTTGGCCTTGATACATACCTGTTTCCTCAATCTATGTTTCTCAACAAAAGGCCCTCTTATTTTGAACAGCTCATGGAGTAAATCAACTTCACCTCTGGCTAATGTTTCTCTAACATGATCCTTCTGAGACATGTACATGTCATGGTAAAATAATGATGGCTGTGAGGAAAATCCTCTCCTCAAGCAATGAATTATGTTTAGGCATTCCCTGTACAGCAGCTGTTCATATTTTCAATTGGGGATATGCAAGGCCACCCAAAACAACTTTGTGTAAAGTTATACTATTCCATTGCTTTACAACAAACAGGAGAAAACAGCAAGTTCTTGTGGCAGGGCTGTACTGGTTTTCCAGTTTTTTCTTCTGTTTTATGCTTCTACTCAGGATATCCACCCATGTTCATAAGTTTCCCCACCTGTTTGGAAATATCTTTAAATAATTTCTCGTCCCTGTGACGGATCATAAGAAATGCCTTTAATGAGCAAATAAAGTCTGGCAAAGCATTGCAACCAAAATCGGAGAGAGTGAATCATTGTAAAGATTAATCTCTAGCAACACCTAATATTGTTTGTGATTCATGTTGACATGTCAAATTGGAGTTGGTGGGAAAATGGGAAAACCTAGCCTGACTTCCCATAACTGGATCCAGCTTCATTAAACCTAACTGAATATTTTATATACGAGCTCGCAGCACCTCTATTACAGACGTCTAGAAAAAAAGCTTTGTGCTAGGGACTTTTTTTTCTTTTCTTTTTGTGAACGCCTAGTCTGGGCGTCTCGGATTGGAAAACATATTATGACACATAATTAGGTTCACACATAATTCAAAACACAGCACTTTGGACAGATAGTTAAACTTGAATTGTCACATCTGATAGCTGAAATTACCATAAACAGTCTTTTAAGGACTGTCATCCAAGAGTAGTGTAAATGAAAACTAAACTTCTCTATATAAAAGTCCCCAGTCAATCTGGAGCCTGTGAAAGCAAGAAAATGTAAGTTGCAAACACAGACTGTATCTAAAAGTCTTTCAGTGTCATCGCCCTGTGGCACCCAATGCAAAAGGTGCCAGAGGATAATGACACAGAGGATCACTCAGTTTGTATAAAGCATCTAATCTCATTCGATGATGAGATAAAGATCTCATGACATAGTGAGTTAGTAAATCTGTTACTAATTTATTATGGCTAAACCTACTCCACATATTTAATGTGATAGTGATTCCTTTGAAAATAATTTGACATGTGACTGACTCTCAAGCAGTTTGGAGTGATTAACACGGTTTGGGAGTGTTGCTCTGCTCCTTTGAAAGCTTCATGTTACAATTGCGGCCTCATTTGACAGAAGCCCCACACTCTTTAAAAATTATCTTTGTGAAGGGATTGTGGATATATTTCCATGTACGATGTGTTCCCAAAGGAAAAAAAAAGAAAATCGTCACAGAATCTTTAACCAAAATTTTCACACACCTCAATACTCCCCATTCATCACAAGGACATCACTGCATACAATGAGTGAGCGGCTCTCAGGCCATGCTTCCTTTGGCACAGGGCAGGAGAGGGAGACACAGGTGCTGTCACGCTTTGGTGTTTTTTCACTGTCCTCTGTCCTTTGTCATCAGAAAATTAATATATGTCTGATATCAGTGCACAAGACATGGGAGCTGACCAGTATGTTGATACAATCCTGTTGATGTCCAGGTTGCACAGAATCACAACTTTTTTGAATCTATGTCTACATGTTCTGTAGCTTCACCAAATGCAAACATATTTCTAAATTCCTGTATTGTGAAAGAAAAGCATTTTAAATACCACTGCTGGCTGCTTCTCTGCTATCAGGTTCAGGACGTGAGAGCACAGCGGCTGTCTCCAGAGAGAGATGTGAAGGAATACCAGAGGTACAGTATGTCAGGTCAATAAAAAACAGGTGGCTGAACAGATGTAAATTAGTTGTAAGGACAGTTTCAATTATCATTGGACTAAAGAGTAACTAAAGGCTCTCTATAAGATGGCTGTGGCGATAACAGCATTCAAGACAGGACTGTATTTCATAGGAGCAGAGCATCAGGCAGTGGATTTGGTGGTATTGGTCCATACTGTTCTTCATCATTTCCTCTCCTTACAGTCCAGTAACTTAATGGGTATCATGTCATGTCACTTCTAATTATAAGAGTATCAAAAAACTACACGATAGTTACCTTTGCTATGACAGTCAATGTCAACTGAATGACACCGAGAGGGAAAGAAAAGGTCCACGGCTTTTTGGTAATCTGTTTGTTTATTTTCTTTTAGTTCATTTGTGGCTCTTTTAAAGCTTCTGGCATGGGATAATTCCGCCTGGCACCCCCTTTCTCTCTACCGCACACCTTCCTTCTTGCCATCCGTAATTACCACACTGTGCGAGTCCTAGCCTGTCCAAAAACCACTGCAGGTTTGATGTTTTTGGCTTGGCTCCTCTCTGACATGCCTGGGAAGGGCAAGGAAAGGAAATGGGTGGACCAGCCGCTCTCTGTTCCCCCAAAGCAGGCCTGGGAGAAGCCAGTCGAGTGTTTTTCGACTCGGCTGTGCTTGTAAGGGAGCACAGCCCATCTGGTTCTAATAAATTCTCCATGCAGCTTCACAACTGGAATTGCTTGACTTGTATTGGGGACGTGGTCACTGATACAGTCAATCATGTTCCAAAACAACAGAGGAAGGTTGAGGGTGATCGTCAGACCTATGGTCCTCAATTAGACTTTTAATCTGAAGAAAATAAAACTACAGACTAAACAGACTTCACCAAAATGGTTCAAATCCAGGTGATGGATGAGCGGTGTTATGATGACTAAATTGTTGCTCTGCATTCCTGCCAACAGTGGGCAATATTTTACTGTTCCTTTGATATTAATTCTTTTTAACTAATCTGACCAAGAGGTCAAAGTCAGATCAGCACAAATGTTTTTAATGAGTCTTAACTGGGAAATTTGTAATGCTATGGTCCTTCCATACCATAGAACCATATATCATGAATGATTCTCATATAACGATGACCAAATCATGATGTGGTTGAAGGCTGGTTGAATGCATTAGAAACAATAAAAAAACAAAAACCATTGCCTTCACTAATGATAATTTAGAGAATCTAATTTGAATATCAATACAAATATAGCTTAGCTCTGTTACACAAATGAGATTTCCTTTATTGTACCAAGACACTCACATTTAGCAGTGTGAATGAATGGTAGTATGGGCACATTAAGACGGCACACTACTCCACATGTAGCTTGCCAGATCATTAGGTCATGCATTACTATGTTGGTAATGTCTGCCTCAAGATCCCAGGCATATATTTATGACCTGTTGGCTGCGAAAGACCTGCTGACTCGAGCGAATGAGGTCAAAGCCATCAAAGTGACCTCACCATCAGAGACAGCAGAACATCTGTCCTCTTCTTTCACACCTTCTGTGGCTGAATTTCCTTAGACCTCCCTGCCTCTCCCTAGGCTCATTTCCCTTAATTAGAAACATTTTGATTCAACGCTGTGAACACAGCAGATAAAATAACAGGAGTCAAGTCAATTAAGACTGAACAGGGAACAATTTACGGCCGTGTGTTAACAGATCAGTGTGATACGTTCAAAGTAATCTACATGTGGCAACCCAATCACATGTGCTGAGTTCACCTTTCACATTATTCAGGATAACAGGGCAGCTTTTATTGCCAAAGAGTTGTAAGTCATTTGAAGAATTCAATGGTGGCATCAACTCCGTGTAATGTACAGAAACAGTAGCACAGTGGTCTGTCTACGAACACTTGACTGCTCAAAAGTGAAATGGCATCATGAGAAGGATGGACATGGTTCTTGCGTCAATCATTTGGATCTTAATAATATTGCCAACAATAATGATTCAATATCCCACAGGTATTATCCTGTAATTAAAATTGGTAATAATAGGATTTGGGGGAAGGGGCGGTTAGAGAAGGAGACCACACATGGTGTAAGATTGTATTGTACATGCTTAATCAGATTAAAACCTGAAATGTGATTATAAAAAAGAGTGACACAGACTGCACAGGAATGCTGATATAAAGTCTCCCTTCTACTGTGGCAGACCATTTCAGTAAAACTCTCGTCTCAGTCATTTGGAAATATTTTGCCAGCCAGAAGACCTGCTGGTGTAAATTTGTACATCTGGTACTGAATCACTGGTTGAAAGCTCTGATGTACAGAGACAAGTTATGCACTTTGAACACATGAATTGTATTTACTATACATCACGGTCACACCTTTCATTCAGAGATGTATTAGGGACACGATTTGGCCCAAGGTTAGTTTTTTTTAACCTTAACTTAAGAAGACCTAATAGGAACAAGTCCATTTCAAGACATTTCAAGTCAAAGTTCTGTACAAAAGGAATAAAAATGTATATTTTTAATTTGAATCAAGGACTGAGGAATGGCAGTCTTACAAATAAACATAAGAGATCATTTATATTGTTAAATGTATTAGATTCACACTTAATTTAAGATACCGAATATTAATATTGTTGTTGATTTTATGGAAATATAATTACAATGTTTTGTTTTCACTTGTTCACGTACGTCTTTTCATTGAGTAGAATCTAGAAAAAACTGTATTTCTTTTTCATTGTGACAGCTTTGAACATCACTATGATATATTCTAAACAGCCCCCACCAGGTTGAACCCCAAATTTTCCATGCATTTTTCTGTGAAGGGAGCGATAATGATCAGCCCTAAACTTTTAAGAGACACCCATCAGCTGCACCTAACAAGCAGTGAACATAGCCGGTTTACCATTTTATCTGTTTTCTGTCAGGGCACCAAATTCCTTTCTTTTAATAATTATTTGGTCAATTTTGTTTTGTGAACCGTTTCTATTTGTAGCATATCTCATGAAAACGTTCATACTCTGATCCGATTTTCATGTCCTGGAACTCCATTACTATAAATTGTCTGAGCAGATTGGTAACAACAGAAACATCTGAGGGCCACATGGGCTGAAACAGATTATTTTGCCTCGTAGACAAAGAAATTTAATCTATTTTGTCATAGTATATTCCAATATATACATGTGGAAAAAGAAATAACCTCTATAATACACAAAAATCTTCTTCATTTGATTTTTTTTGTCATACAGGAATGAACCTTTTATCTTTGGAGGGCAACATGAAAAGTATGACACCTGGAATGTATCAGCAAATTGAAGGGAGGAAAGGGAAAGCCATATGTCCACCTTCAGTCTTCAAAGAAGCTCGAATGTGTATCTAAGTGCATTTGAAGACTGAAACAATCCAAAAAGGAAATTTATCACCCAGCTGAAATTTCTGGGCTCTTAAGGATTTAGTTTCATAAACATTGCATGCTGGATGTTTTTTCTTTTTTCTTTCTGAGGCTGATGCCATTTGAACTCAGCCATCTGCAACTGTCAGAGTAACAGGTCCGCCAAGGTTATTCATGTTTGTAGGTAATCATTTGAATGACATGATAAAGGTCTGGATTAGCAATAACATGTGCAGCCTTCAAAACAATAGGAATACTTTATATCTTAAAAAAAAAGAAATATTGGAGAAATTGTTTCACATTTTGGAAAATACTAACTTGGAGCTATCAGGAAGTAAAAATAAAGAGAATAATATGTCAATATTGAGTAATTTCTCACTATGAACTAAGATCTGTTTTTTATAGTTTACTTGGAGCTCTACGACAAAAGTAAAAAATTAAGAATCAAAACAGTTCTTTAAAGTACTTCGTCACAATGCCATCTAAACCACAGCCAACAAGTGACAAACAGTAAGTGTAAAAACAAAAAACTGTGAGAAATGATCAAAAATAGCAAGATAGTTCAGATTCAGAGTATAAATTAATCATTTTATTTGAATGAATCTTCTTTTCATTATTCTGGCAGTGTACTTTCAGCATATTATAGTGTGTATTTTAAAGATGAAGGCAGAACTATTTGTCAGCCTTCTGTCAGATGCATAGCTGCATGGTTTGGTCAGCTCAGTTGGTCAGTTGCTAAACCTACTGGTAAATACTACATCCACTCTGTATGCCACAGTTATTAAACAGTCTCTTACACAGATGATTACTCAGAAACACTATGATAAGAATGAGGACCAATGTTACAATACAATGACTCAAATGATTGAATTTCCATTTAGATGGTACAAAAGTATAAAAACTGAATTGACTCAAACTTCAGTCTTGATTCCTCATAAGTAAAACTGGCTTGAACATAAAACCTTGTTGACAACTAAGTTTCCTTCACTTTGTCCACGAGCTGAGACATGATGTTGATAGGATTTTTAATGGTCTTCCTGTTTCTCATAGTTTGTCGCAGTGAATCATGCCCACCACAGTAGGCTCTCCGGAAAGTGAGGTGTCATTTCATAATAAATAACATGTGCACTGTTGGAGGGGGGATGATAAGTGTACAGAGAGAATCATCATTTACTCTGTTGAAGAAAACAAATACATATGGTTATTAGATAAACTTCAAACAGGGGACCGACATGAGACCAGAGAGCTGTTTTGCATGTCTCTCCGGACTACAGAGGAAAGAGAGATTTGGCTGTGTTTAGAAAGCAGAAGTCCCCTCTGATAAGATAAATGTAAGATGACTAAACAGAGATTAAGATATTTGTTGTGTTTTGCAGCTTTAAATGATGCAGTTATGGTTTCGCCTTTTAAAACCACTGTAGCAGTTCAAATATTTATCATGCTAGATTTACCATAATTCTGGGCTGAAATATTTAGATACAGAGGCTTGTTTGTTTAATATCTGACGTGAGATAGAAAGATGATCTCTTTCTAAAAGTGAGATTTACTGTAAAACAGTGTTGATTAATGAGAAGTCAGTTGCTAATGGCATTTTCTGTAGTCTGATCTTATTGAAATGCCGTGAATATTATTTAATATTATATATTTCATCTGGGAAGAAATTCAAATTATTAAGTAAATAATATAATGTTATTTGCACATAGACGACAGACAGAATTGGTCATTGATTTATTTTTTCTATAGTTTTAAGGCAATGGTTTCTAAATGTTTTTTTGTACCAGCATTGAGCTTATTTAGATAGAAACACCAAACAATTACATCTAATAACCTTTCCAGCATTGCTTGAACCTTGGACATTTTGAAGTCGAAATTTTTCTTGGTTAGTTTTTAAAAACGTGTATCTGACAACCAGCTCGCAAAACTGTACTGCTTCCATCACATCAGATGAAGTAATGGAAAACTAAATGGAAAAATTAGGTGACATCTATATACACCGGTTGCCAGGTTTGAAGAATTTGGGCAACTTCATAAATTCAGAATAAAGTTGGAATGAAGGAGAATTTGTGTGTAACTTTGTAAGGAATTATGCTGGAATGTGACACCACTGCATGTGGCAACACACCGTCTCAGAAAATCAGATCAGTGTTCACTGGATTGAAGTTAATGTTTCTTGAAGCAGTTTTTACAGCAGTCAAAAATGGTAGATTCGGTCATTAATCTATTGACCTGCTTTTACACCAAAAAATGTGTTGTTCGATTTTTGTCTGATATAAGATACTAAATTCTCAACTGTCTTTGTCTTTTTTTGTTTTATTTTGTGATTAATGATTCTCCAGATGTGTTGGAGATGCTGTGGGTCTGGACAGCAGTCAGCTGAGTTCAGCACGCAGACTCTTCTGTAACAAAGCCAAGGTGTATTGCACCTTTGATATTATTGTGTACTGTGTAAATTCAGATTAGTTTATGATATTTTTTCTTCCAAAACATAAATGAAATAGTTATTATTTATATTTACATTATTATTATTGTTTTATATTTTAAAACAGATTCAAACTTTTTGTCATTTTTCCAACACTTACAGGAGACAGGAATCACCCAATAAACTGCTGCAACAGCCATTTTGATTCCTTTGCGTCCCCATTGGTGAGCTCACAATGCATAAGCTGAATCCCCCTGAGAACACATCTGCAATGAAAAGTTAAACTGCACCTCTAGAAAATGTTGGCACCTTTTGGTCCAAATGTATTCCTTAAATCACATGGGCTTAGCTGGAGGCTGAGAGAAATATTTCATATCTGCTGTGTGCGTTCGTGATTTCAGACCCAAGCACTTTGGTTCTTCGTTCTGTAAAAAATTAGCTTCACCCTGTTTGCCCCCATCTTCAGCAAGCACACTCCTATTATGCATTGTAGGAGCAGAGAAAAGAGCAAATTTTCTCTTTGTTTATTAACATTACTTCTGTAGCCTTTTATATTTTGGCTAAGTGGTTCATTCTGTAATGTTACAAACTCAAATCATATTTTCAGCTCCAGCAAATTGTGGACTGATTTAGAGGAATAAACTAGTATTCCATGGTGTAGTACAAAAAAGACATAAACAAAATTAATTGGTAAAACACAAACTTCTCATTCGGCTGTTTGTGTTTTTCCTTTATGTCATCTTTTTACTTCTTTGCCACCTGTGTTTCTAGCTCTAAGTGCCCTGTGGCCCTCCGCCCTCATGAGACCTACAGCCTACATGTGTGGCACACATCAAGCTTTCACCAACAGATAGCATCACTGCGGTCCTGAGAGAGGTTCAGATGTCGAGTGGCTGTTTCCCCCCACCATAACATTTGGCCCACAGTAAATGTGAGAACTCATGACAGAAAAGGGTGTTTTCCAATGTTTTCTCCACGGGGCTGCATGTTTGCTTGGTACCTGCGCAGTCCAAATAATCCAAAAATATATCTTTTAAGTTAAGCTCAGGAGTTTCAGTAACCCCATGGAAATATGGTGGAAAACATGTCACAGAATATGGGATTCCCGCAGGGCTTCCATGGTAACATGATAAATATAATGTCTGCCATGAGACAGAATAAAGCAAATAAAATGAGTAATCGATTCTCATTTTTCACTCCTCTATCCATCCTGCATCAGCAACATATACGCTAAAGAAAACAAGTGGGCCAAAAAAGCTCTGGGTGGGTTTATGCTTCAGTTTCAACTTTGGCTCAGCTCTTGTAAAAGTACGGTAGGGGAAAATGTGAGCTGAGGCGGGTCACGCCCAGAGAGCGTCAGGTGAGTCATTTTATGTGGCAGTTCAGGTTGCAGTTGGTCCAAGCCACCTTGTCTTTTAAAAAAAAAAAGTTTTACCAGTGCAGGTCAAGCACCGGTGGGAGATGGGAAAAATCGAGGTAGACTTTATTCAACTTTGTTTGTGACAGTATTTTTTTAAATGTATTTTTTCTCCAGTTTGCTTAAATCCCTCCAAACAGGAGGTGAGTCCCCGCTGGCACTGGCAGACGACTGCATCTGTCCTCCCAGGCTTTCAAGGCCTCTTAACTGTTTGACTTTGACGAGCAGCTGAAAAATTATTTTGGGTCAAAATACGACCAGTGACATCATGTTGCATTGCTTTTCTTGAAATAGAGTAGTTAGACACAGTACGTCTTTAATGTTGCAGTTTTCGGGTATCTTGAATAACAAATGTTTAATTGTGTTCATGTTTTCGAAACCTGTTAATGCATGTTAAAGGGTATTCAAACAAGTTTCGATACATATTTCAAAGTAACATGGTGCAGAAAAAGACAGAAAACCTTTTTTTGTTCCTATCCATCCATCCATCAATCCATTTATCACCATGGCTAAACACAAAACCACATAATTCATAAACATGAATACAAAACGGTCTTTACAGTACTTTATAGAATTGAAAGATGCACATTTTAATCCTAGAATGATGCCTTGAAGTTACTTTGATGCTGTGGTATGAGGAACACTGGAGTGTTTTCTGTATTTTGATTTGATTTGCAAAATGCATTCACCAAAATCTTGTTTGATCAGTTTGTGGTTGAAGCTTCTGTAGACATTTTTTTAAACTGTGCCATTCATCAAGTAAAAAGTTTAAATCCTTGATCACAATAATCCATTTGTAATACCTGCTTAATCCAGTTGAGTCACAGGGGGCTAGAGCCTGCCGAGCCATCACCGGGTGTGAGGCGGATAACACCCTGGCCATCACAGTCTTTGATTACAATACATTTAGAGATAATAGTGTGCTTATCTCATTAGCTTTTAGCTATGTCCAAATCTCAGACTCTCATAGCTATTCAAGTTGGAAGGACTATGTCTAAGTGGTGCATGGGCCTAATTCAGCTGGGATTTTCACGCAGATAACCAGGTCTACTCGCTTGAAACCAAATAACAACCATTTCTGAAGAAGTAGGAATGAGACCAATAAAGAGGGGCTGATATCCATCCATGTGGTTTTATTTGGAAAAAAAATTGTGTTAAGGTCTATGTTTCAGAACCCAGTGGTTGATCTGTGATGTGCCTTCCCCTTCTCACCCTCTCCAATCTTGTTTAAGCCTTTAATCAAAGGCACATCTGGATTGCATTGGACACTGCAGAGAGAGGTCTGATTGCCGTTAAGCAGACCACGCGATGATGTCACTTTTCATTAATAATGATGCTGCCCACAGCAGGAGCATTTATCTTCCTGTCTGAAGATGCAGAGACCGCAAGATGAGGACACGATAGTGACTGCAGACATGTTTAGTTGACAGCTGAAAAAACATGCACTTCTCACTCTGACTCATGTTAGAAATATAGCAGTAATACCAAAAGCAATATACCTTTATTTCATTAACATTTTATCTGGAAAAAAATGTTTCTTTTTTGGAAAGTGTATTGTCTGTGAAGTTTTCTTCCTCAGAGGCACATCTGAGCGAGTTTAAAGTGCTGAAACAACGCTTGGTTCACTCTGCAACTGACCTGCTTCTTCACAAATGCAATCTTACCTGAGAAAAGGCTTGAAAAACCAACCTGATCTCTGACTGATGTGCTTTCAGGAGCTCAGAAACACATTTCTCACAAAAACATGAAAAGATAATGTTGATAATTTCCTCATCAAAACCTTCGACAATACAAAAACTCCGATAACATTTTGGAAAACATTTCCATCGTTAGCAGAAGAATAGAAATCTTTAGCTTCCCCGAGTCAATGACTGCCAAAACCTTATGGACAGGATGAAAATGCTAAACTGTTTCAACAAACATTTGAAAGTTTCTGGCTCTTTATCTGAGTCCCTCTGTCCGAACAAAAATGGTGGGGATTCCACTGTTCAAATGACTGCAGCCTATCTCCAAGCTGTGTTACCTAATTTGTCAGTGAACAACTATAGGATTTTGTTACCAACAACAAGGGTATATATGATTTTTAGCAAATACAGAAACTTCATGCTTAGGTCCAATGAGAGGCTCTTTCAACATTTCTGCATAACTTGGATGTAGATACATCGGTCTGTAGATATATGAATTTTGAGTTTGAATTAATTCTGCTAGTTTGTATATTTGTCGATTTGTCTGTCCCTGAGTTTCTATGTCCACGCTGCCATCTTGGCCAGGATACTCTTGGAAAAGAGATTTTTAGTCTCAATAAGGCGTTTTCTGGTCAAATAAAGGTGAAATGAAACAATACATCTGAAGTTGAAAATTAAGTAAAGTAACATAACTACACACCTACTGGTCTCAATGAACAGATGTTTTGATTGAAGTACACAGCGCTGAGTTCACATTTCAGTGATCACACCTTGCCCTCATCTGACCAGGTCAGTTCCATTACTACATGATGCTGTTGCTGACATCTTTGATAGGGTTGGGATTTATGTAATAATTTTATTTGACGGCATTTTATTTGAACAAAATGAAGTCACAGGCGCTTGGAAATGAATTAAAAATCTTTTTACTTTCTTACAAAGGCATGTTTTTGTTTCACTCAGGTATCCTGCTGCTTTGATGTTATTAGAAGCCGTGAGTCAGATTATATGTCTTTCCATGTCAGAATAGAGAAAACAGCTTATTTCCAACTTGTTCGAAAGTGTATGAGAAGTTCATGTTTTTGTGTCCTCAACAAAAATGATACAACCTACGTTAATTTGTCACGCACAGTTTCTGAATAGTTTAACTCCTTAAGCCTTTTCTTCACACTCAAGTTTTATTAACACAAAGTGTTGGGTTTATTTTAACATTGACTCTGTACATGTTATCTTTGCAACAAAAGCATTAATGCCTATTAAGGGTAAAACATTAGGAAAGGTAAGTAAATAAATCCCTTCCTCTTTACGAGAAGGCCACGCTAAGTGGGGTGGGGGGCTGGATCTTAAGGATCTCTCATTACATTTAATTGCATCACAAGCCTTTTTCTGCCAACAATTCTGTTGTTATCTATTAGTTTGATGTGCCTGAAAAATAATTTAGAAAATTAGAAAAGGAATTTTCCACACAATCGTTTTACAAGGTTACAAGAAATAGCTTGCTTTCAGCATATTACAGAAATGCACAGGAGTTTTGTACCCATTTATCCCCAAATCACCCTTCCAGACTTTTGGAGGAAAAAGCTGCTGCGAGACCTTGCGATTCCTGTTTACATCTGTTTTCCCGTTAGTTCAAGTGAGGTGTTACAATACTCCCTGATTGCTCCCTCAGGCACAGTAACATTTAAGAATAATCTTTGGTGCAAACCATATTTTCAAGAAGAAAGATGATCTGTGAAGTTTCTCTTTAATGTGGGCTGTTTATATTATCCCAATCCTAAGAATGACATTCGAGAGAAACGAAAAATTCTTTAAAGTCAGCAAAAAAACTTTTCCCACAATGTTACAGAAGGATTGAAAACTAAGAATGGAATAAACATGACATCATCAGAACCAAAACATAGACGAGGGAATTGATGTACAGCCTATGCTGGACTGATTTTTGGTTTTGCTAACTGTGGGGTATCATTCAAAACAATAGGGGACCTCCTGTAAAGTGCTTTTAATTTAACATAAACTAATGGTTGCGAGGAATGAAAAATGTTATCTCCACTCAATTGAACATCTCAGATGCTTCTGGCTTTGAAAAAGAAAAACAAAGCCATTATAATGCAAAATGGTTTGATAAACTTTTAAGGCTCTAAAATGTCTGGAAGCACATCATAATTGCAAGAATTCGCGTCACTGAAAGAGGAGCAGAAGTCTCTATTTTTGGACATCTTAGAATTTAACGCATTCCTCTGCCATCTGCTTCTGATAGCCATTAAACTCTGTTCTTACTCTAAATTATGGCTGTCGGTTTTGGATGTCTTTTGTGAGACTTAAAAGTTATGTAAATTCAACCAAAAAAGGATTGTTTTATATGAAAAACGTGTGTCCACAGCTGTGATGCTCCTTTGTGATCCTGACATGAGACAATGTGGTAGGCACAGGCATGTTTTCTTTCTTTCCTTTTTTTTTTCATTTTCATCCTACAGGCTCTGTTTTATGTCGTTTCTGAAAAAGCTAAATTAACTGTGAGTGACTGATGTCTCTCTAAATCCATTATTTCCCCCATGAACAATGAAGCTGAATACTTTCATTGGAGCACTGACTCCAAACTGTTGAGGGTGAAAACAAAAATGTTCTGCTTCTAAGTCTAAGTGAACATAACCGAGATAACAGCTTTTAAAAGTGTTTTGCTGATTGTGTTTGTTATCCAAATGAGGAGGGGGACCTTTCAAAAGAGGAAGCCATTTATCCGCACAGGGACAGCAGAACTAGCCTGGAGAGCTTCACTGTACAGCTCTTATCACAAAAAACTTGAGGAGATTCAGCGCATAATGGCTCTCATTTGATCTTGATGGGGTGCTGGACTGTCTACTGTCAACTACTGACCCTATCAGTTTTATGTATCCAGAGTATTTCACCATCCCCCCAGTGTGATAAATTGGACAATTATAATTTTGCAATATGCATGCCTAACTGTAAAAGTTTCAGGCAGATTTAAGCGTGAGTAGTCACTTGGCTTGCTGTGGAGAATCTGTCAATAATTGCGTGAAAGGTTTTCACCCCATGAATAGTTCCATGAAATACTCTCCAGATTCAGAATAATAACCCACATGTCTGCTCTGTCCCCGAGCAACTGCATACCATGATCATGCACAGGCTTTCTGTGTAGAAATCATTACCACAATTGTGCTTCTAAAAAAAGATGAAAGACCGCATCTGGACTGGCAAGGTGGCCTTTAGCAGGCTGTTGCAGCATAGCGTGCTATCTGCTCCATCTTTCCAAACTTCGAGGTGAAAGGGATGAACAAAAACACATGTGACTTGCTAGCAATTTCACACTGCTGATCCAGGTCAGGGCAATCTCCATCTTCCTTTGTCTCAGATAGCTCTTTGAACCATGGGGCCCAAAGGCTGCTAACTCCATTATAAACACTACATGAATCTTTCAACCTTTTTTGGTATGGGGCCAGAATTTCTCCTGGGCTAACAGACTCAGATTTATAATGATTGAAGATGTTACTTTAACCACCAGTGTTGTAAAAAGGCTGCTCCACATTCAACCATGACAAAAACTTTCATTGATATTATTTGAAAATATATACACATAAGATTTTTAACCGCATTCATTTAACGTACAGTATGGATTCATGCCAGGAACTACTTTCTATTGACCAAATTAAAAAAAAAAAAGCAATAAATATGATTATTTTCTTTGGTTATCAAATCCTGCAGAACTGACCAAATTGTTGCTTGATTAACATTTTTAATCATGATCCTGCCTGTTAGAGCTCTAATATGAGGAATAACAATTATCCAGCCCACACCTATAGCTTCAAGACCCCCAGTAAATGTTACCGATGGGGGGGCCTGAAAATGTTGCAATCAAAAGTTAACATGGGCAATATTTAATGGCAACAGACCCACCACCAAATAGCAAAAACTATCCAAAACCATCTGTTCGGATCTGTTCTCACTAGTCAATTTAGTTGGATAAGGCTAACTAAAGTTGCTAGCTTTAAGCAACTTTAAACACCTTAAAAAAATAAAATAAATTTGGTGTTGGAAATGTGGCAGTATAGAACTGGTGGACGACAACATGCTCCAGGTTAAGTTAACAGAAAACTCCATTCTTAACCGAAAAGTCTGCAAATTGAAATGATAGTCAAAAGACAATAATACAGAAAGACAGAGAATAGCCAAGCCAGCTGATCTGGCGTCCTGGCTTGTATGATAACTCTTGTGCTGAGTGCAGGCTCTTGTGCTAATGAGGCACTAGTGGTTACTGGTGAAGACTGAGGAGAAGCCATTCTACCACTGAATGTAGCCCTGGTTTAGAAGCAGAGGCCAATTTCCCTCATTAATGGCAACCAACTGATTCTACTCATATACTCCTTCCCAATGAGCAGGAAATGATATATATATATACAGTAAGTGTGTGTGTAGTTTAAAAAAAATTGTGCTAAAAAAATTGTAAAAAGGAAGTCAGAAAAAACTGCTTACTTCGAATAATAGTTAAAATATAATGTTATCTTTTGACATGTATATTGCATTCCCATGCATAACTCTGAATTTGTTCTCTTTTGGCTTAAGATAAATATTAAGGCAGTCATATACATAACTGGCAGCATGATCCAATGAAAACCCATTAAGAAGTAGAAATAATGAAAAACTGGCGTTTAAGGGAAAGGTTAGACAGCAAGGATAACAGTAAAGACAGAGAGACTTATCAGACATAGATCTTTTCAACCTGAAGTCTTGTAAAACTTAGCTTGGAGTTAACATGAAGTCACCACAATTTTTTGAAATGATAAAAATGATAAAGTCAATCCTCCCAAAGTCTGGACTTATACATCTTTATATTTTTTGCAGTGCGATATGTATTTACAGGAGTATCTATCTGTCACAGATAGGCATAAATTTACAGTCCATATCAACATACATCGTGCAAGGCACTGAAACAGCTAGTATGCCAAAAACTGAGGTTGGAACACATTGGCTTTTATGCAGGCATCTATCTGAGACTTTGAGGATAATGCTTGTGCAAATGTGTACATGTTCTTCCAGAGAAGCGTATATCTAGAATAAGATATGTAATTAAAAGCACAATCAGTTCAGCATGTCTGTGCAGGAGTTGAAAAGTTCAAATCAGAGCACTTATGCACGCAAGGACTCGACAGAGAGCCCTCAGGCACTGAATTGGATGTGGCTCAAATGTCCATTATTGATTTCATTTGAGTGATATTCTTATATTTTAAAACAAATCTCGATTTGCAATTACCAAAAAATAGAAACTAAAAACATTGGACAAATATCAAGTAACACTTGTAAATAGTCTGTCAACGTTGTGTGAACATTAGATTTGTGTATACTTTATTGATTTTGTGTACTGTGAAATGTCAAAAAACATAAACAGAAGTTTGTTTCTAAAGCCCAAGAACTGATTTCCATTTGTTAACTTTAGCTGAATTATATCCATATCATCTAGTTTAGAATATCATATAAAAGTCATTGGAAATCCTAACGTAAGATAAATTCAACTTAGTACTGTTTGTAATTTCCCTTTGATAAATGACTAAATCACCAACAAGAACCCATAATGTGTTTAGGAAAAGGGTGATTTGAGACTCAGTTGGCTCTCACCCTTCATATCTCTATTGCTGGCCTCTAGCATCTCTGATATTACTTGCTTTCGCCCATTGTATGTAATTGTGTTATCTCCGAGGAGCCCTTCCCTTCCCAGTTGGTTGACGGAGACAAGCTCTTCTGTTTGATGAAAGGCATTCAATTAAGAGGAATCATAGGTCCTTATGTAAATTTTGTGTCTTGCGACAACGTTGGTGGTCACAGAGGCCTCTTGCAGTGTGGGAAGTCCATAAAGGCCTTTGAGACATGACCATGGCTCAGTATTAATTCCTTCAGTCATTAATAGCTTTTTACAGAAAGTCTGTCGTATATTGTTTTAATAGGGGAGCAGCGCTGACGTAAGAGGGAGCAGTGTTCTGATGGCTCGAAAGGGAGGGGAGAGCAAAAGGTTTCCATTGTCTCAAATGAAGTTGGCAGTGAAAGTGGTTTACTTGGATTTTCCCAGCATGGTGTAATTTGTGAGTATTATATTGATAACCTGCATTCAGCCTCACTTGTGTGTTTGTCTGTTCTCTGCTGTAATAAGAAATGATGGCATACATAACCGAAGCCAAAGGGAATAAGATTTCAGCCAGACACTTAAGTGAATCACCAACTGTGTTGCTTGTGTAGTGTACGTTTGCACGACTTGTTGTTTGTTCCTCCCATTCAACTTCGTGACTGTCCTCTTTATTTGTGCCAAGTCTGAGGCCACATTCTTAAATTTCCCCAGTCTGTTGGTAGAGAAAATGGCTGTTTTTTCTTCCACTGGCTTATCCACTTAGTCTACGTCCAAAGACGTGCACATTCTATGTAGACGCTGGGTACACAGTCAGAACTTGAAAATTGACCAACCATCCAGCTCCTCTCCTGCTTTGGCCTCAGATATTTTACAATTCCACAATCAAAGTTTTATTGATTTTCATAAAAGGCATGGGTAAATGTGAATGAGTATATATATGTGGTTCCTGAAATTCTCATCAGAAAACATCTGACTGTGCTCAACTGTCTGGAAAGCTTTGTGCACATCCATCAAGAGTATATGTTTTTAACTTTTACTGTCATAATTCCCTCAATAAAAGTGGTTCATGTTAGATTCCAATAAAAGGTCGCAGATCCACTGAGAAAAATTAAATCTAATGTCCAATAAGATGATTAAAGGAGCAACCACTAAAGGCTTTTTCACACATTTGAAGTGCTTACAAATACACACTGTAACCTCAGTAAGCTTGTCATTGTCCTGAAATGCACAATGTAGTTGTGGAACTCATTCAAAATGGTTTCATCGAGGGTTTGTAAAGGTAACAATCACCTCATGTGGGTCAAAGGCCTCCCTGTTCATAGCTCCTTTGAATTTTATAGCAATGTCAATCAAATTTACAAGAGGGACCTCTGTGTGTTTGAAATGCCTGATGATTTCGACATATTCCTTGGAGGACTGTATTATTTTATTTGCTAATCTTAACTCTTAAGTATAGCTTACCCATCCAAATGAAAAAAAAAGATCAACGGGGATCCTTCCTGGAGGAAGTCGACCAACACTATATTTACAAAGCAAAATGTACCTTTTACCCAGATAAAAGGTAGATGTTTGCACACCCCCAGTTACACCGACACTCTCACATCAGTAAATGGTCCAGCATATTTGCTGATTGGCTCTTACAATGTCTCACCTCTGATGTTCTAAAGTTCTGATGTTCTAACTGTGGGGCCTGACAGGAAATCTGTGCTAGAAGTCTGTGTGGAATATTCGGGATATTTACTCCTACACAGGCTTCATTGGATATGTGAAAGCTGCTACATATTATATCCTGAACGGCAGTCAGTGTAACAATGTAAGCAATATCAAATGTAAGTTTTGCAAAAAAGAGATTTTTCAATTTCTATGGATCAGTTAAAGCTTCTTGCTTCATTCTGAGTATAAATTCCTTCATTACTTGCAGGCCGCAATTTGCGTCATTTCTGACATGACAAGGGACACTCTAATCGGGTTTTCTGCACACGAGTGTACCACTGTCTGGCCACTTTCTAATGTCTGGAGCCAAGGATCCAGAGCGTACAGTAGATCAACAGACAACTGTTAACAGCGTCAGCGTGTTTCAGACAACAGTGTCTCTAAAAGTGGGAGGAGGTGTTCAGACAGCAACAATTACAGTCCCATCTGAAGAGTGATCATCATCTGAGTGCCACTTTTATATACTTTCCCACAGCCTGTCCCCAGCCCACTGGGACTGTTGATACTATCTACTGCCAAATGTGTTTACCTAAAATGTTAAAAGAATAGCAGCCAGAAGAAAATAAAGTAGTTTCAACCACATGAAACAAAAATCTAAGACTGCACCATTCCAGCACCATATTTGTCATCTGTAAAATATCAGCTGATTGTTTGGCTCTTCCGGAGTCATAAGAGTCTACAGATCCCCCACAAGCCCATATTATCTATAACTGATATAAGTGGAGCTAATCCAAACACTGGCCCACCCTGTGATTGAATTTAATTACAGATGGCCTTCCTGACAGCTTATTTACTTTTGCAGCATTTACGTCACATTTCTACAAAAATCTTTTAAGAAGGATTCTATTAATTTGTTTTACTGGAGCTACTGTTTTTGGACGTGATGAGCTAATTCCCGTTAGAGTGATTACAGTTTTGTATGTCGGTTCATACTGACTATGATTTTGAGGTAAGGTTGGGCTTAGCTCAGATCAAGGGGTCATATCCTTCTGTATTTGTCAAGTTGATCTACTGCTGGCAGCATAATTGAAAGGCACGAGGTAGCTGGGCTGGCAGCACAAGCACTTTGCAGAATGTTGTTTTCTTTGGGCATACTAAGAATCTTAAACTGCTTCTTTCTCTTTTTCCTGTATGGATTTCACATTTGCATGGAAAAATCTTTCTTGTGTGTTTGGATTTCCATTGTGAGGACAATATAAAAGGTGGTGGGATGGGATGTGGGAAAAGGGAGGGTGCAGTTTGCTTAAGTGCATGTTTTGATGTCTGTTTGACAGCCTCGGTCAGTTTCTGATGTCAGTACACACACAAAGTTAACAGACATCCTCTTTCCTGCTCTTAAATTCACTAAAGAAAACGAATGAAATACTACTGCTACAAATATCCCACAGCATAAAAATGGGGAATACTTCCAGAACATATGATGTTCAATCATTAAGTGAAAACTGCAGTTCTGGCCAAGATTAAACATTTGCTGCTGCAATAATATCGAATTACTTAGAAGTTTCAAACTGATAAAGAACCTCTTTAATGTGGACTTTAAATATGCTTGCCCTTTAATTTGAATATAAGTGAATGATTTTTGGATGTCAGTGGTTCCTTAAATACTGTTTTGAAAGGAAGTATCTCAGTCATATGATTTGTCCTGACAAATTGTGGTCGCTGACCAATTGAGGAAACAATCATTGGGCAATTTTTACCAAAGTATTTTTTCAAAACTGGAAATAGATGCCTGCTTGAAATGCATCTGATTATATACCAGATGCTAATTACTTGCAAAAAGCTCAGCTTTTCCCATGACTGTTCTTGAGCCCAGCCCAGAAAAAAACTGAATTAAATGTGGCATCATTTCAAAATTGAATCAATAAAGCAGTTTTTTCCAGGCACATCTGTCCTCTTCAGTTGTGTTTTTGAAGTGACCAGGGAACTCAGCCTGTTTGAAAATATGTTTTTTCGTCCGGACTTTATTGATTAAAATGCCTCACTGCCTCCACTGAGCATGAGAAGTACCTGAACCCTTCATCAAGTCTGCTTCATGACCTTTTTTAAAGCCTTTGACCGGTGCCGGCTGTTGTTTCCAGATTGAACTTCCTAGAAAACTGGCAAACTCTCTCTACACATTCTTCTGTGGGTTTCCTTTTATATTGCTTTTTCCGGGTTCTTTTCATTGTATAAAGCTCAGTGTGAGAATGAGGTGTTTAATAAGTGTGCACATTTCCTCTGTAACAGGAAATAATAAATCCCAGCACATTATTTCAATAAACAGAATGTACTGCGATCCATCAACTGTTAATGACAGAGAAGTGTGTTTGGCACATGCATGTAACAATGATATGGCAGGTGCTGATATTCTGTAAATGATGTGCAATTTCATAAAACAAGGAAAACATTTTTTTCTTGACACTTAACAGGAGGGCATGAAACTTTTTCTGGGTTATAATAGGAAATGACCTTGTGTCAGTCTGGAGCCATTGATGATATAATGGGGCCCAGGGTAAAGAACTGTACCTATAAATACATAAACACATAAATAATGTCCACCTACCTGCAGCCAAATGGAGGTAGAAAAGTGGCCTGACAGCATCAGAAGTATGAGGCATTTGGAACACAGGACAGGAATACCTTTGACGTCCCTGTGACTGATGTCACCTCCACGGGCTAAATAAAGCGATCCTGGGTCTGGTTACACATGCAAGTTATCTGAACGATTAAACTTTCTACTGCTCACTAAAGACAGACTGACTCCAGGGAGCAATTTTTGGTAAACAAATTACACCCTCTAGATTATACTCACGGTAAAACCACCCTATTTTGATTCCTAGGTGCAATTTACAGAAAACAAATCAAGACAGGTTTCGGGAAATGGTTGAATTTTCAGTTAAAATGCTAAAAGTCGCAACTGCAAAATACAAAAAACAAAAAACTTAAAGTCATTGTCCATGAAAATGTAAAAGAGTGATGTTACATAGACAATTTGCAAATGCTAAACAGTTACCTGAATAGGGATTAAATTAACAGACAGTATGAGGCTACCTTTGAACAACTGATATGCTAACACTGTCCAAGCATCGCAACATTGACAGCAATGTTTTGTGCTCAGTTTGTTTTCTTCTCATTGCTGTTTTAGTGGAAGATTTAGTGAAGGATAACCAAGATAAACCATGGTAAGTAGTAAAGAACTAAACAAATAAATCACCACTGCACCTTTTTTAAAATGAAGCTTTGCAGAGCAGGCTGCAGGAAGGTGGACAAAGCTTTTTTATCTGCTGTCAGCTGCACACATTAAATTATTAAAGTATTAGTTATAAAAATATATTTTCCTTAGATATACTGTGATTCCCAACATTATGACAGGTTTCCAGTTGTAGCATTCTCCAACAACATTGTAGATTCGAACAAATTAACTCTTCATTATTATTTCAGAGTAGATGGATCCTTGGTCTAAAAATGCCAAAATATTACTTTATTGTGTAACTTGAGTAAAAATTCTCACACACATGTTAAATTATTCAGACATAGTTTCTTAAATTTAATGCAAATCTCAATTGTTTCGCATCAAAACTCAATCTTTTCTGTTTTCTTTGTTTGTGCTCCTTTTAAGTGGGAGATCAATGTGCAGAATCAGCAACAGTGGATTAGGTGTCATCCTCAAGGACTCATCAGCAGCGTGGATGTTTGCCAGAACCAGGGCTTGAACCTAGCTTCTCCAGTTAAAGGACAGCTGTCCCCTAGCTCATTCTGTAAGCCTCTTAACCACAGTAACTTTGGCAGCAGCAGCGCCAGCATGGGATGGAAAGAGACTCCCTGACCCAAGTGCAAAAGACAATAGAAAATATGACATGGGAATGTCTCAATTGTCTGGTTCTCCAACACTGAGCACAAGCCAGACCGGATTAAAGGTCCCCAGTTCAAAACTTTGAGCTTTTGCTTCATTGAGTGAAGCGCGGCTCATCCTAATTTTCCTTCCGGTGACCTGAGTGACTGCAGTTTGAGATGCCAACATATCTTTAAAGTGGAAAATGACCACTCGTCTGGACAATGATTGACAGCCTCTCAGGATATTCAGAAGCAGAGGGCGCAAAGGGCTTTCCATCAGTGTGGCCAAACCAGGAAAGCTCTGTTACAAGTCAGAAACAAATTAAGGAAAAGTGGTCATGTTAAATCCCTGCTGATGTGCTCACTTCCTCAGAATAGCTTAATTGAGGGAAAACTAAACTGATGAATGTAATAAATTATTTGGTAAATTACGAAAAGCACTGGGATACTTTGTCAAAGGTCCACTTGTTCAAGCATTTAGAAAAATCAACCCACTAATAGTTTTAACAAAGAACTCGACAGAGTACTGACGTGTGCTGAATTATAACCCTTCCAGTCTTGCTGCTAATAAGTTTCCCATCAGTCATGATGCTGTACACGGATCTACACACACCAAATGGCAGAATTGATTGTTTGTAGACTCTTTAGTGGGGGACTATTTTAGATTCACATCTGTACACAGCTGACAAACAGATCCATAAATAGGACTGAAAAAATAATATAATTTGTTTTGGAAAGTTAATAGTCCCCCTGGTTTGGACACGTTTCTTTCATGTCACCATTGTTATCAATCAACATTTGACCTTTTTTTTTTGCAACGTTTTGTTTTATAATTTCAGTTCTTGAATTCCTTCACTATCTGTGTGCATTGGACTCCAGTGCACATCCACCTCTGTCTGGCATTTTCCAAATCTGAAAATAGCACATCAGCAAATCCAACAGTCCTATATTGTGATCCAATGCTACCTTACTTGTTGGAGCTCTTTCTCTCGTTTGATCACGACTGGCATTCTTTCTCATTGCCTGGAGATCCTCTGTGAAACAAGGGGGAAACTCCAATGGCTTAGGCCACCAGTGGCACCTGTCTCCTCTTCAGCGCCAGTCCGGGGAGACTGCCCTGCAATGCTTTATCCCTACACTAATTATTTTCAAAGCAGCTGGGATTTATATCATTCTCATGCAGGCGCCAGTGGCACCACAGCTCCCCCAGGAAGTAGATTTTCTGGCTTTTCTCTCTTGCCTAGATGGCAGAGATTGTCAGCAAGGGTGTGAGTGTGGCTCAAGCACCAAAGAGGTAGGACGATCTGGCAACAAAGTTACGTTTAAACAGGTTAAAATCCAGATCAATTCACTAAATGAGTCAATATTAAAGAATTCTGAATATCAAAACTAGAATAAAAAACATGAACACAAGAAATGGATAAGAAAGATAAGTAGATGATTTTGAAATGTCCAGTTCATATGTTTGTGAATATATGAGCAAACAGCTCAACATGAATGACTCTCTTTTCGATTTTAAGGGAGAAATTAATCTAGGAAATTACTTCATTATCAACTGTACATAATTACATTCAAATATTCAGAGGATCCCGAGAAGTGTGAAGCTCTGAGGCAGCTCTGCTTTGGCACTAGATATGAATCTGTGGAGGCTAATGTGTTTGCTCAGGTACACCACTGAAACGTATCACTGAATTCATAAAAGCACAAAAAACAGATTTTTGTGGAGGTTTAACACATCTTCACAAAATCTTGCAGGCTGAAGAGATTTAAAAGCAGATGAAAAACAGTCAATGGATATGCAGGATGTCTTTTAATTATTATCCTTGCAAGCCAATATGGAATAAAAGCAGGATTTATTTTCTTGGAAACTGCCAAGAATCCTCATAAGCTGTTGCCACATCCAGGATGTAAAGTTTTTTTCCATTTTTAAATAGGTGAAATGTTATTGTTCAGCAGACCGTAAATCACACAAGGACATGAACTGTGACCTCTTCATACAGTGGCATATTCTCTCCTCTCTTTGTATTGTGCAAAAGTTATTCTGGATCATTAGTTTTACTTGGCTCCTAGGGGCTGTTTGCCTTCTTTGAAGTTTTTGATATTCTGCACTTAACATTCCACATGTATTTCTTTTTAATCTTAACCATGACACGGTTGACAAATAAGTTATATCCTATGCACCACATGCTTATCTAAACTACGCACAGAGTAAGAAAAGGTCTACACTTTTTACTCCACACCATCCAAACAGCGCAAAAAGATAAATTGTCGAGTTTGAAAAATGAATCCAACTCAGGGTCAAAGTGTTTTTGATCTAGGCATGCCTCAGACCCCAAAGAATACAATGAATAAAGGTCAGACACTGATGAAGTGATATGGTACTGGGACTTATCTTGATCATCTCATTCAGTGTCTAAAGATCAGTCAATTTAGATTTAGGAAAAAAGAAGAAAAACTATATATATATGTTCTTCATGTCAACAGCAATGATGGAGTTCCTAAAAAATGAATAAATTAATTGATGAAATTAAAAATAAATAAATCATATCAGGCTCACAAATCATGCTGAGTTGTGTTAAACAGAATAGAGGTGGACAGAAATGTGAAAATAATACTTTATAGACAGAACAGAAGCTGCTTTTAGTACAAATGGATTAAGCAGATTTCTCTCGTTTATTTGTCTCAAAGAAATGAGCAGCCATTGGTGTTAATCATTATAGCGTAAACCACAAAATGAAAATGCCTTAACACAACAGTCACTTCTTTAACAGACAGAGTTCTCAAATTCTCCTCAACAGCTTATCATATGCCAAATAAATCTGCCACTGGTGTCCCTATTTGTCAGTGAATGTGAGACTGCAGTAATTCAGGCTTGTTTAAAAGACCATGGGTATGGATTCAATTGATGACCTGGCCAGATTCTTCTCTTCCAAAGCCACAGAAAAGCATCAGTGGGATAATTCACATATGACATGAACACGTTGAATTGTCACCAGACCGATGCAAAGCAGTGTGTGTTTGTAACCTGCTTTGGACTGTACTTCCCTTTGCAAAGGTTGACTGACTTTTAAGGGCCAGTGTTGCTGAGAGACAGTGTTGCATTGTAAACGTTCCTTTTACGCTAACTACTAACAAAGCCTTAGGGCTTAAATTCAAACCGCTCTTTGTTAATATTTCAAAAAGTAAAAAGACAAAGGGCCCTCTTAAACATTTCTGAAATTTTTTGAAAAAGCTGTTATGTATTCACTGCAGATCTTTTCAGATAATCGCTTCTATAGCAATGTCAATTTTTTGACCAATCAAAATTCAAACATCTTCTTTACCATTCAAAGTTGTGACAGGTCACATAGGAGTCCTTGTCTCACTTGTCAGAGACAACCACTCAGTTGTCTGAGGCTGAGAGAAGAGTTTATGTCGACACCACTTCACACAAGTTTAGCTTTAAATGTTTCAGGGTGTCTCACAAATAAAGTGTAATTTTGGGAACCAGTTCTATCTCTCTGCCAAATTGTACAGTGCCACTCCAAATGTCTCTCCTGTTTCTTGTCAGCAACATGTAGTGTTCTGAAAGGCATTCATAGCTTTTGTTTCAGTGTTTCATGATGCTTAAATCTACTTATTTTCTAATTTGTCTGAAAGGGCATAAAATAGCAACATGCTGAGACATGCTGATATGTTTAACTAGTTTCAAGTAATATATTTTACTACCAAAAGAAAGGGAAAGATGAGCTTGTTTTCTGTGCCCATTATAATAATGTCATGTGGTAACTCATCATGTACTACTATTTAGATCATTAGCAGGCTGAGATCATCAAAACTCACCTTTAGTTATAACAATTAGCATCTTTTTAACTAAAATTATTAAACATTTACCCTTTCCAGTCTTACATGTCTAAGGTAAATTTGTCTCCAATTCACCAACTTGCAGGTGTGTTGTTGTTCCTTATTGCTTACGGATAAAAAGCCTAAAAGTTATCCATTCTGGATCCCACAGGGATTCTAGAAAAACAAACCACCATGCTTGACCTTTGCAGACACTCTTGTAGCAACAGGCTCTTCTTACAACTCATATCAGCTTGCACTGAAGTACAAATAAAGGCTCAGTAATTGTAACCAAATAGATAAGCTTAGCAGAAGTCTGATATGAACATAAGGAAGATCCAGAACATATACAAAGTAAAACCAAACCTATATGTTAATATGATATGAAAAAACCCATATGAATATGACAGATTAAGGAACTTTCCATACCCATTATCTATAGTTTGTTGCTTTTTCATTGAGAAAAAAACAACTTTATGGATAAAGTCTGATTTTTCTATATTAGAAAACAACAACAAAAATATCAGTTTCCCAGTTTATAGTCAAAATGACACTGGAGGGGTGGTACTGCCAGGATAGTTGCCCATTACAACTGATTTTATAAATATTTAGGCTTAGCCGCATTAAGCTGATTTTGGTACTTTACTCTGCTGGTCCGTAGTGAACACTTGAGTGTAAATCAGCTTAATTTGTTCTGTGCCACTCTGTGGTGGAGATTTTGAATTCTCCCAACATAATTTAAATGCTTCATTTTGTAATTATGTCTTTGTGCAATCATTTCATTTGAAAAAAACATTCTTAGCTTTTATATAAAAAAAAACTTTGTCACTGATAATGTCCATTTGGATTTTATACAGAGTTTGCAGAGTTTCTGAATGGAGAGAAAGGCTTCCATCGTCAGCTGGGAAAGTCTGACCAGATCTTTGCTAATTGATTCAGGAAGGAGAGACCCTAAAAATCCTGGTGCTTGAGAGTTATAGATGGGTGAGTATCCAGTACCAGGTTACTGTGGCGAGACAGCGGAGATGTTGTGGTCAAGGGATAGGCTAAACTCGCAGGGTGAAGCATAGCAATCTCTGTGGTTGACTGAGAGAACAATTACTGGAAGATTAAAAAGGCCTTCAGAAGAAAACATGATCAGCATTATAAAGAGCTGAAACAGAGATGTTTATTTTTCCATGGAATGCTTCACTCCAGTTTGAATGGTAGACATTTTTGTGGAGTTCAGTCAAAAAAGGGCTTGTAGACTATCAGACGACAGTTATAAGAGGATTTCTCACCCCACTCAAGGTGTTGCTTTGACCATGCTGTAAAAAAAAAAAGAATCTGGATGTTGTGTAAAATGAACCAAAAGACTGTCACTGATGTTGAAACACCTTTGTCACTCTTGCCTGCTGTGACAGTGCATAAAAAAGCCTGATGAATAGTTACCAGGATCATTCTAATTCAGGCCTGTGGAACAATGAATGTTTACACAAAAGATGGTCATTCATTAAATATGAATCAGATATTTCACCTTACATTCAAGCAGTGGGCCAAAAGACCCAGGGGCAAATTAAATGACATCTAACTTTGTTGGAAATTATTTACTGCATGTTTGCTCTTCCCCAAATTGGGTTGCCAAAATATTTACAGTGATACCCCTCAATGCCCCTCCTTTTCTGTGCTTCAGTGCTGTGATTCAATCTGCAGAAAGTCTATTACCCTCACTAGCCTCTCCTTCACTATCTTGAACAAAATTCTTAACGTAGCCAATGACAAGCTGGTCACACAAGTATTATGTTTTATGTTTTCCCCATTGCTGTCTAATGTTTCACATTGAGGTTGGGACCATCAAGCAAACTACAGCTCACAAAAGAATGGGCCCATTGATTCTCAGAGGAATAATTTTAGTGGAGGGAGTATTTAGCACAGGCCCTGCTAGAGAGAGCTATTAGCTGCTTCTCCAGCTCTGTGATCCATGACTGGAGAGGCTCAGTGTGAGGAGAGAAAGAGGACCTATGCCTGGCAGTGCATCCACACTTGTTTCATCCAGCAGCCAGTGTGCTGAACTCGGGTTTCATATTGTCGTCAAAACTATGAAAATATGGCTTCCAATTATTTGTTTTAACTTAAGAATATACAAATATATATAAATATAGAATATCAATAAATAAAAATCTATTGTGATAGAATTTTACAGCAGTGTTATCCCTTTTTTGCATAAAAATGGTCTCCTGCTTTCGGATGGCAACCTTTAACAAATATGATGATGATGGTCCTCAGAAGGCCATTGCATTTGTTTTTTTTTTGTATAAAGCAGACCCTCCAACACTGGGCCTGAATTCCTCTTTCTCCAAAGTGGTCCATCATTACCTCCTCCACACTCCCCCTTTCCCCATTTCAGCACCACACTGAGCTAAGATATCAGTTAACACATTATCCTCTTAGCCCTGGAGACTGATAGCCAGTGAGGGCCTTGAGCCAGGAGCAGCCACACAGGTCAGGGAATAAAACTGGCATCACAGCCACTGCAACAGTAAATTTAACACAGATCAGATTTTGCTCACTTGTTTATCTATTGAACATTTGTGCTGTATGCAGCATTGCAAATGTTACTTACTGAATTAAAAAAAAAGTGTTAAAAAGGTTTTTTTTTAAACAGTTTTTTGTGTTTGTATATACTGTATATATATATATATATATATATATATATATATATATATATATATAT
>JABUIW010000217.1:4448155-4483018 GCA_013363375.1 Menidia beryllina
TATATATATATATATATATATATATATATATATATATATATATATATCATAATGGACTAACTAAAGATTCCACTAACATAACGATGTATGAGAGTAACATCAAACCACTATCTTCATATCACTGACTATCAGGTGACATTATCCTGTCGGTGTTGCCCACCATGACTGGCTTTTTCAAGAGCATTTGATTATATTTCTTGGCTCAGGCCACTCTGAGTCAACATAGGAAACCAAACCCACCAGCTTTTTATGATTAAGTGGACAAAGTGAGGAGGTTTTTTATCCCAGACAGCTTGCCAAGTCATTTTATATCGCCTCAACAACCCAGAAACTGAACTTATGAAATTACATTAATAGCTGTCAATGTAATAGAAACAATACTCAATGATAGTTAAAGAGAGGTTTTACAAGCAAATCTTGCATTCCTCAGGCACTGTTTGCTCCAGAGCTTAAAGGCATTTTATGTAATGACTGAAGTCCTCAAACTGACATGCCACGCAACTAAACACACTACAAGCAGACCCACACGCTGGCATTTGCCCAAGATGCACCTGCACCGTCAATTACTCAACAAGTGCACTTCTCTCTGCTGGTCTAGACAGCCAACACCTGCTGCACATTAATCTGTAATGGTCTCAGCTGCCGGATATTCCCAGTTAACAAGACAGCAAATGATTGCAACACCTTTTCCTCCGGCTCTTCAAGCTGCTCTGTAGAAGCAGGCGTGTTCAGCTTAACCAAGTGATACTTGTCGCAGAATGTGTGGTTTGGGGCTCTGAGGGGAAAGTCTGGAAGGTGGCAGATCCGCTTGAAATGAATTTGCCTTTTTGGCAGCAACATTGTCAACTTGGATGAAATTGAACACCTCCAAACAGCTTCACTGCGAGGTTACAGGGTTTCTGGACTCGGTCCATGCGGACCTGGTCCTCGCCAGCCACCGTTTTCTCAGTGATGTCATTATTCCCTGTAGTCACATATCAGGACTGGTCACAAACGAAAGAAATTCATAGCTGGAACTACAGGCTCACAATTTAATGACCTCCAGTTTTAAATACTACCAAGCTTAGCATGTATTTGCGTTTTTCATGTTTTACCATTCATGAACAGAGGAAATGGTGAACTAAAAGTTAGCAATGCTTAACTTACCCTGACAGGGTGATTTAACAAAAAAAGTATTTGGAAATATGGATGAGGTAACATGCTTTTTAAATAAACACCTTTTGACCTTTGTTTGAGGTGAGGAAGCTCTGAAGGGCCATAAAGTAACAAATTTACTTTTTAAAACAACAAACCTGGAACAGTTAACAGCTTATATAGTGGAAGTTCCAGTTAAATCCTAATGGACAACTGTGTGCTTTTATAGAAATCAACAGATTACTCAAACTAACATGTGATTTTACGTTTTCTTAAATAGCATGGATAATTTTCCAACAACAATAACATATCTCTCTTAAAATTGCCTGTATTTTTGTAGTGGACCAGCAATTGATGCAGTCAGACTTTGCAGTATCAGAAAAACATTTCACAAGTTGACAAATGAGATAAGATGACTGATTTCACACTGGGGAAATACTGAGGATGGCTTTAATCCATCAGCCTCTGGGTTATGGGCCAGGTACGCTTCTACTGTGCCAGTCTGTTTTTTTCTTTCTCATTCTACTCAATGAACTTCTCATGATTCCTAATATAATAACTATAAAACTCCAACAAAATATATAAAGAAACACTGAATGATGAACAGCATAAAAATGTTGTGTTTTTTAAAACACATTTTGCATTCTGTTGGCTACTCATGACCAATGATGCCATTAGTCAAAAACAGTGGTGTTTATGGGGTTACTTGAGTGCTCGGTGCAGGTAATGGAACTGATACAACATCTATTTCACAGTGTTGAACGAGATAAGATACATAGATGTTTAAACTCTTTCGCTTGAGAGACCTGTGGCACTATTTTTTTTAATGATGTCGTAGAAATAAAACATCCAAACACAGGCTAAACCCGCTGCACAGAGCATTTCGGATGAACCAGAGCCGACTCACTTATTGCATGAAACTAACCTAGCTACACACAAACTACACTCAGGTCAACATTTGAGTGGACTGTTTCCACGCATTGAGTTTCATCCGGGCTCTGCATCGGGGATTTTGCACCCTCTTAAGCACTTTTCCATGTAAGTACACCCTCAGAGTTAAACTTTGCTCGTCCAAGGGGGAGCATGACTTGTGACAGTTGGGTGTGGAGACAAAGGATTGCAGTGACCATCAACCAATTGATCCATTTTGTGTCCTTCCACTAAAATAGCAGAGGCACTCTGAAAGCAGGTGGAGAATGTGAGAAGTATGCGAACAGTTAAAAGTGATCCAAATGCAGAGGGCACTAATTTGAGAGGGCTCATTGAGATAGTGTCTCCTGACTTGGCTTTGCCTGTGTGTACTGCTAAGTCAAGTGAATAATCTATACTTGGAAGCACCCTGCCATTTAAAAGGCTCTGTGTCAGCCTAACATCTGGATTAAACAGCTTCCGTACAGCATTTCTATAATTTCACATGGATTTGTCATTGTATTTTTTCCAATCTTTCAGAATCTCTGGTTCACAGACACCCATCCATCTTTCCATTTTCTATACCTGTTTATTCCATTTAAGGCTTGTAGAGAGAGAGGAGCCTATCCCTTTCAGTGTTTGAGTGACAGGGTACACCCAGGACAGATCGACCAAACCATCACAGAGCCAACCATGCATGCTCACACTGATTCCTGGTATCAATTTCGACTCGCCAATGTACCTAACATACATGTGTTTGGAAGGTTGGAGGAAGCCAAAGTACCCTGAGACAACCCACGCATCCATAGGGAAAACATATAAAGTCCACACAGAGAGGCCCAAGCTAGTAATATAGCTTGGGCCCCCTCAATATAATTTTCAATGATCAATCTTTGGCATGATACAAACCTCAATCATCTCAAAGGAAATATGGTTATTTTAGGCTTGTCCTCCAAATAATATTTCATACTGCACACATTGCTGTCTTTACAAAATGCTGTTACTAGGTATAAAACAGAAGGTTCAGTATCATCCAACAGACTTCAATACTTGGACACAATATTCTGGTCTTCTTGTGTTATTCGAGTGCTATTTTTAAGAACAGGCCAAAAGGTAAAGACCTGAAGGCCCCGAGATCTGAGACTGTAAGGTGCACTCATCTACCCTGGCTGGCTGCTGCTATGGAATGGAGCTCACACTGACAGCTGCAGCACCGTGTTGAATAAAGTGAATGTGGGGAAACACAGAAAGAGGGAGACAGTTGCTCAACCTGTTGACAGCTTCTCCATAATTCAATAAGTCAAGGTGGAGGGCCATTCCTGAGAGGCTACAGCAGATCTGTAAATAGCTGTGGAGTTTTTTTTTTCTTTTCCATGGTAATCTTGCTTGTCTCTCTCAACAAGCCTGCTACCATAATTGAAGACAGACATGAAAAAACACAAGTGTCACTGACGCAAGGAATGTGTCTTTGTCCTGCATGGTTGTGCTTTCACTGTCTTGTTTCAACATGTTCCAAGAATTTCTGAGTCTGTCTACAGGTCAGCATGTTTCATGCGGCACCACTTATTTCATTATACTTCAAATTAAAATATTCATCACTGTTTAGCGCATAATGACACTATTACTCCTGTTTACATTGCTGATCATAAAATAGTTTTCCCTATTTGCTTGGTAAAAGTAACTTATTTGCGAAAGTTGGCTACAAGGTGGTACAGTTTTCCAGATTTTAGTGGGCGCCACCCTGAAAATCTCATATATTTCAAAAAGGGATCTACCAATTTCATCTCCAAAGATTGACCAGTGTTTCTCATGTTCAATTATTTAAAAAAAATATTTAGAAAAATACATTTTTTCCCAAGAATGTATAACAGTTGATGAGTTTTCAGCAAACCTACAAAAGACTTTTGCTGCAATTTTCTTTTCCAAGTCCTCTTGTTGTTAAGGAAAAAGTATTTCGACTTTCCCACCATCTCCTCTCAATATATTTGTCCCACTCCAATTGTGCCTTAAGTCTCTGTTGGACCCATGCCAGTGTGTTAACTCCAGCTAAATCAATGGATTAACAATTTTGCCCAACCTCTGCCACACACACACAGAGCCTCAACACCACCAACACTAATCTTAAGGAGCTGACCTCAGCCAACAAATGACCAAATTCACACAAAATAGAGATCTGCCCCCATGGACAATAAGTTCTTTCCTTTCTTCTGTTCTTATGAGAGGCTTCCATTGAAGCAGCCAGCCACACTTGTTGAGACCACGGTGACAGATCCTCAAGTATCTTTCTGTTAAACGAAACCCCACCACTCTTTTGAATTCATTCTAGTTGGCAAATGCTGTTCACAAAAAGAGAGGGTGGGAATCCAGCTAAAGCAAACTGTCCTGCATTTCTAGAGAGGATTACTATCTCCTCTGCTCATATTCCCACACCAAATTTGCCACAGGTGTCACAACAACAGAAGTGTTGATTGAATAAATGAGTTGCCTTTTTGTACGATTTGCAACTTTGTCCGAGTTGTGTTGCACTTTCAGAATTTACAGACAATATATGGGGCTTCGCTGATTTAGTGGGCAACACTAGTTATGTTACTGTTGAAGCAGATCCATAGTGTCTGGTACAGTGAAGTGTGCGACTTGCAGCTGTGCAGGTCTCTGGGGTGAGGGGCCACTCACACAGAGAGCGTTTTTCACGTTGTTTGCCATCCTACGCGTCAGTCCTTCTGGCTTCCCCCGAGCCAACGAGAATGTTTTAGTGAGTGGATGCCATGGAAAGGACTACCTCTTACAGCAACGGGTAAGTTGTTATCTGTGTTACACATGTTTTAAGGCTTTTCCAAGCAGTCCAGAGTACCTATGCTCCAAGCCCCATCAATAATGACAGTGAAGACCTGTACAAGCCTCAAGTAAGCTTAATGCATCTTAATAAGCTTCCATTGTACATTTTACTAATGAGAAAATGGTAATCAATAAAAAAACGTATTGCTTCTTTCAAATAGCAGAAAGAGCTAGTGCAAAATGATATAAAACTATAGTTACACCAACACAAGAAGGAAAATGCTTGTGACCTTTTCACTGTCAGTGGCAACTGCACTGGTTTTCTTAGGTTTTTTCTATGTCCAAATTCTTTTTCAAGGAGTAACTAGTACTTACCATTTGATTATAAAAGCTATGTAAATACTTCTTCCAATTCCACCATATTTAATGAAAAGAACCAACCTAGTTTGATTCCTCCAAACAAGATGTGTAAAAAATAAATGTTGCAGATTTTCTATGTTACCATATTTCAAAAGTTTGAAAGGGATGAAAAAAAAAAAAGAAAAGGCAAAAAACATTGGTTGCATAATGGAATCACCAGAGACTACAACAGTGATCTCCAAGATGAGAGAAGTGTAAAAACAAGCCAAGTGTGACTCCAGGGTCAATCTTGGATCTCCCGGACAAATGTCAGGCACAGTGGGCTCACACTTCTGGAGGATAGGGCACACCGATCAAGAAATATTGTTGACTGAGAAATGTTAAAGTATCTGTGGTTCTGAGGGCCGTAAAATGACATTTTCCTCCGGCAACTGGGTTGAATCAGGACACCTCATATTTAGTAACATGAGTTGAACAAGGAAAACCTTTCCATCATAACTAAACACGCTTGGTAATCCTCAATACATTTATGCTGAATTGCAATGGTGCTATAAATGGCCAAGATATGAGGCCAAAAACCTAGTGGCATCCACAACAGGGTCACAGTATACCAAGCGTCACAATTATAAATCTGGCTTTAGGATAGAAACTGTTGACAGTCCACAATTCATCCTCAGAACTGAATGGTTTGTGATTGTGTACATATATTTGATGTTCATTTTTTCTTCAAACATATCAATCAAGCCAAAGGCTTATTTGCACTCTCATGCCCTCAACAAACCCTGGTTTTATCTTGGGTGTTTCTGACCTCATATCATCGCCCATCCTTTTTTCCTCTCTTCTCATCTCATTCTAAATTCTCCTGGTCACAGGCGCCTGGTCTAGCCACGGTGCCGTGGATCCTAATCACATAAGCACACAGGCTAATCCTTGGGACAGCTGGGGAATCTTTACTGCACAATTGAAGTATGAGTTGGACAGCAGCTTCATGGCCCGTCTCCGTAAACCCCAGTGCTTTCATCAGCCTGCCATTGTGACCCTTCCCAACAATACAGACACACACAGTCACCACAGCTACAGCTGATTTCCTGCACGTCACCCCACACACTGAAACAAATGAGTGGCTGTAGGTCAGCACAGCTGCTGATAGAAACTTCCAGGTCCTCCTCCATTCACTGTTGTGCAACTTTTCCTTATGTGCTTATGTAAGGTCAACATTTTGGGGAAAAAGCAAAACCCTCAATTTGTTCCTGTTCTCAATATTTCATACAACCCTGATGCACAAAACAGGTGGTGACCTGGTTGAAGGGAATTTCTCAGTTATAAACGACTTTTCTGTTCTGACATTTAATGCTGTGTACAATATCCATTGAGTGATCTCAACAGTACTTACTGTCTAAGTAAATTGATAGACTGAGGAGTATGTGTCCATTGTATACGTCCTACTGGTGATACATCAGAACACTCTCTTGTCTAGGATATCTGCCGTGATGAACTGTTTTCCTGAAAACTGGTTCTGCTAGACGAGTTAGAGCATCCATCTCCTGTGAGATTCAGATGAATAATGGGGTAATAGGAGGAATTTCCTCAAGAATAAAATGTTTCTAACCCTGCACCTCTTCTGGCAGGTGATCCAGTCCTCCTGGTGCTATTGCAAGCGTAGTAGCCTTGCCAAAAAAACCCAGGCGTCCACAAAGACCTATGTTTATCCCATCCCTTTAGAAACCCTGCTATGGGGTATCTGGGGATTCAACTGCTCCTCAACTGATTGTCAATGAAAGAAACACATGCTCTATTATTATTTATATAATAATTTGTTTGTTGATAATAATATTTTTTCCAGAAGGAGAATCTTAATCTCAGGTCCAGTCAGAGTTTTTACAATTTATGAGCTGTACTGAATTCTTTATTTCCACTTGTGAGAGAGGGGTACATGTTATAACAGAAGGAGAGTGCTTTTTGAAAAATGAGCTTTGTCATGTGAAGTTGACATTTTTATGATTGCGAGCAAGTGTTGAAAACCTCCTGAGCCAGTTATCATCATTATCCATCGCATTCTGCAGAGAGGCCTCAGTCATGCTCAATGAGCTCTCTCCCTGGTCACAGGGAAAATGTGCAAGGACCTCCTGTATGGAGGCCATTGCTTCCGTTGAAAGAAAAAACAACACAGCAATAGTTTTTGCAGTGCACAGTACACAATATTTCCAAAATATCTCACACTTAAGTTCTTATACTTTGACCCGTCTATACTGGGATCATTTTGAAATGGTTTGACCTCAGGCATGCATGAGAAAATCCCAGATGAACTTTGGCTCTGGGACACTTTTCACTCATCTCGACAGGCTGTCCGCACACTGACCCATGCCACCTGCATAGGAAATTGGCAGCACCACATATTTACAAAACAGTGATAATTTTGTCTTCAATGCAGAATTTGATTTAATTTAGTTTCATTTAATTTGCTGCTGTTTTTAAGAAATGCTGAGGTCACATGTTTTTCCATACCTCGGGGAATAACTTGAGCTTTGACACATATAACAATAACAACAATCAAAACAGTTATACAAAGAGAAAGCTACTGGGCAGGGTACAGGAAGGAGGAAAAGAAGGCACATACTCTTCTTGCTTCTATCACTGTGTTTTTACAGAGAGAAACTAGCTTTTTCCCCAGCACCCGAAAAAAATCATAAGCCTGATACAGATCTATGGTATGAGCTAAATTTCTTTTATAATGCTTAGCACATATGTTGATCTTTGAGCAGCTATGGCTTGGACTTCCTCAAACCATGCATATCACTGATCCTCAATTTGAATTAGTACCATGTGAAATGTATGAAGAAAGGATAAAGCTAAACCTTTCATTGAAAGCACTTGTGATTTCCAAACTTTGAAAAACATTTCAGTACCATTAAGATGCACATAGACTCTGAATGCTATGTTTAATAGCAGTGGGTTAACCAATAGGTTTATCAATTCTTGTTCATTATGGAACAAAAAAAGGTTTTGTAGTCTATTAAAGCACTTTATTGTGTTCAACTGTATTTTCAGCCTTTCACAGTAATTTGTGAAGGAACAACATAACTGACATGTTCTTTGAATAAATACCTTGAAAGGTGATTTTTGTTCCCCATTCTTTTTTTTTTGTCTTTGCTTTAGTTGCATCCACTTCCTTCACGCTGACAGCTGTCAAAATGTTTTCAGATTACAGCCCCCCGCAGGGTATAGAACCATGTTAAGAGCTGGTGAAGGGCATTATTTAGAGGAGCCCAGCAAGAGAGGTGCATTAAAGCGGCATAGCTTATCCCACAGCAGCAGGACTCTTGGGAAGGAATAGCTGACACCAAGAGGGTGCTGGCCCTGAACTGCTAATTTAGGTACATGTGTCAGAGATACCATAAGCTTCCCCACTGATGTTTTAAGTGGTAGAACAAATATGTTTGTAATTATGTTTTGTTTTTCCAACTGTGTATGAAGCTCCCATTCACAGTCTAGGATCACAAAGCTCATTTTCTCTGGGATTAATTGAGCTTTGAGGCTTTTATGATGAGGGCTCAAGATATTTGCGGGATTGTTGAAAAAGAAAACTCCTCTGACCCTCATCTGGTGAGGGGATACTGCTTGTTCAAACAATATCAGCTCTACAAGGTCAATGACTGGCTCATTTGTGTGTTTTAACACTGTACACCCAAAACAGAAATGTTATACATGCACTCTAATGAGTTTCATGGTAACTTGGTTTGACACTGACATAAAAACATCCCTGCTATGATGATGTTTAGGGTAACATGACAGCTAACCTTAATAATTGGAACACTAAATCAATATAAGATGTCAAAGCAAAGTAATTTTGAACCAGCATGAAGCTGTGAAGACCAAACATCATCTGTATCAGTTTTCTGTAAAATTCCCGATTCAACAATGACATCTAATGATGTGGCGGAAGTCTGTTTATTTCCCTCACTGCTCTTTTGTAAGAAGTGGTTTAAAGTTGAGACCTGGTCACCCCAACTTTCTCCCACACTGTTCTTGTTCTCACAAGACTGAGATGTCTGCACAAAGAACGGCAGATGAGCCACTGCAACCCGTTTAAAAAGATTGATCTAACAAGCTTACAATCGATGTCAGAATGAATCTGGGTGAGTGTGTATGAAGGTAGGTTCTTCTAGGGAAAGGTGTGGTTTCCAGCACAGCACTACAGCCATACTACTGAAGAATGGAAGAATGGAATGACACTTATAACATGCCAGATTACCTTTAGGGGATTTCAGAGTATGATGTTCTAGTCTCTAAACTTGTCTTGTTTTTCTGATCTTCTGAAGTTAGCCAATCGTCATAAAACACGTTCTTCTGTGATTGACAGGCTAATTAGATAATGTGACATGGTACTACGTCGTACATGCATCAGTAACATAGCTTAGCCACTTATACCCTCCACCAGGAGTTCATATTTAGATCTTTTTCCATGAAGAAAAGTTGCCCCAGATACTAATTTAATTAATAATTAAATAATAATAGTAATAATAATAATTAGTAGTCGTATTACTGGAGTGATGAAGCCCTGTTTGTTTAAAAAAAACTTGAGATTTGAAATAAAAAAAAAAACTACATAAATCTGAAAAACTCAATAGTAACTTTCTTAAAATATGAGCAGGATTTGAGCATCCTGTGGGGCTCGTGATATGAATGAATGAAGTGTTATAAGCAACACAAATTAATGACACTTTACAGGAAATCATTTAAAAATTATTTTATTATTTCAGTTTTTTTCCGCCTTTGTTATACAAAGATGTTAAATAACTTAAATACATTCTTACCAGTCATTCGTGATCTGTTTATACCTACAAGCTATACACATGAGGTAGAGGAAAATAATTTAGAGTTCCAATAAGACATGAATAAGTGAACATGGACAAAACTCTGTTGGTGTAATATTATCACAAATGGGAACACATAGAAGGCATTTCTCTCTCTTTCTATCTTTTTTTCTTTTCTTACAAGCACTGCATAAATGGCACTATATGCACAGAGTGCCCAGAAGTGAATATAAATCAGTCAACACCGATGAAATTTAAACCCCAAGACAGTGCATATGGTGACTGCCAATATTACAAAGTCAAAAATGTTTGAACAAAATAGTTGAATATACAAAAAGATCAGATTCTATAAAAATATTCTTGATGGATGTGATTCTTAAGTACTTCAAGAAATTGATACAAAAGAGCTACAGAAGTTGATTATGAATTGGTTTAGATTTGTTAGTGTCAGGTGGCAGACAATGTTGAGATATGAAATGAAACAAGTTCACAATCTGCCTCTTGGAGCCTCCACCCTAACAAGACATAAACACCCACAAAAAAAAAACATGAAAAAAAAAAAAAAAAAACAGGATAGAAAATCAGTTTAGACTTTTTTAAAACCTTATTTACACTAAACACATGCTCATAATATACTTAAAAATAATTTATCTTTCATTCTTTTCTATAAAATAGAATCTTGTACATAATCCACTGATAACTGAGCGCTCCAGTTTTGTTTTGGACGTAAAAAACCATTCTGACACCTAAAAATTGTCTCACCGCTGCATCATGTTCGTCTTTCTCAGGAAAAATTGATTGAACTATGTACAACCAACAAACACAGAGAAGAATACACTGTGGATAGTTGGTATTTCTGTCATGCCTATTGCAAATCCTTTCTGTAGTAGAGAACTCTCTGTGTTTGGTCAGAGGAGTGTGTGGAGCAAAAACACACCAGAGGTTGCGGGGAGCAGGCATTTATGCTCTCAGTTTCAGCATAGTTATTATGGTTTTCATGAAGCGTGCAAAGTTCTATGTATATGTTTTGACCAGTCTTTATTTGGCATGCCATATCATATCAAAATGCTTGGAATTCAACTCTTTGAGACAAAGAAGACCAGTGGGAATCTCTTCCCAAAGCATGATTTTGCAGTCAGAGCTGTTGGTTTTTACTTAAATTATTGTGGTGATTTATTTTTTAATATTAATACTTTCTGAATCAGGTTTGCTGTTTTGAAGAGTTTTGAATGCAGGACTCATGACTATAATCTGTCCTTGCCTTGTTTCAGTCACTGTGTGCGGCATCCAGAAAATACTTCACTGTTGAGATTCAACATAAGCTACAGATGCATGTGAGAGTTAACCATGTGCCTCACTTTTCCTTATACCACAGGAGAAGAAACCTTTGCTATTTACATCAAAAGAAAAAAAAAGAAAAAAAATCTGCAATGGGCTGTATCCATAAATACAGATCTTTAAATACTTTTAAAGGGCTTTTGGGCTTCAGTGCGTGAATGTTGCTATAATACAAAGCTGGGTCCCTCAGTAGTTAATTCACACCAATCTAAAATATGGCATATAAGGTTCCTCTTTCATATCATTTACAATGTTCCCAGAAACTAAGTGCAGAAAATACAAAGAAAATGCAATTGTCCGCATTGGTTTATGCACACAGGCATTCCTAATAAAACTAACAAATAGTGTGTGTATAATTTGTAAGTTTTTGGAAATGCACTCATTTGCTTACTTCCCGTGTTAGATGAGACCGTTATCTTGCTTATATTACTACTTAGGTTACCAGTTTCTTCAGCTAAGCAGAAGCACAGCTATCGTGGTGACTTAAAATAATAAATCTCATGATTTTAAAATTCAACTTAACACATTTAAGGGGTTTCAAAAAATAGCATGCTGAAAGATGAGCTTTAAATAGTTGTATTCATGCAGTCGTATTCTCCTGTTTCAGCCACTGGCTGCTGGGTATTTGCCAGAGAGAAATTAAAGAGATAGAAATATTCTCATTCAACTCTGAAGGAAGCCCGAGAGTGTATTTCCAAAAATATTAATAACAAAACTGCCACTATTGTTGCAAATTGCATGGTGGGATCAATATACTACACTGTGTTAACTGTGTCACATGGCAATATTACAAGTAAAACAAACAGCTTCACTGACTTTAGAAAGGAGACAGCAGCAACACTTTTATGTTTAAGGGTAGATATACATTTGTGGAACGCAAAAGAAAAAAATGTCCTCTAATATATTCATATTAGCAACAAAACCTTGATCCATGCAAATCTGCACACAGGTCAAGCAAGATTTTCTGTCTCAGTTGCCCCATACTCTTTGAACTTCTACTGCACACACTGCATGTCCATATGACTAAATCAAATGGTGGCATGTGACATGAAAGACAGCTAAGCAATGATATGAAGTTACATTCTTCCAGTTCTCCACAGTTTTCTTAAGAACTTCAGAGTATGAAAAGAAAAACTCCTAAGAAAAGTTAAGCTCCACAGAGCTCCTTAATTTTTTCCATACGAGTTCACCCTCGGACCATGTGCTGATCCAGTGATCACCTGTCGCTATGGTGTTGGCTTCAACAAGGCCGCTGACATCCCCAGCTCGGATTTTCTTTGCATTTGTGCAGATCTTCTTTCCATTTAATGCAAATAGATATAGTGGTTTAAGTTATTCCCTGAACACTGATTCGCTCAAGACTAACAATAGCCTAAACTCACTGTTTGTTTGTTTGTTTGTTTGCTTTTTCATTTCTGTTAACGTATGCACTAACAGCTTCATATTATATTAATGCCAAAAAAAACAAAACATTTTTTCCCTCCTGGTGTAGGAGTAGTCCCAAAGGATCGATAAATTATCCACAGCAAGACGTTGAACAAGTGTGCTGCTTTCCAAAGTCAAAAGTCAACGTGAATCAGGAAGATAAACGCGTAATTGCACACAAACAACAAAATATTTGTGTGGCTAGTGGTTTGTTGTACATCGATAGATAAGTGGCTTGTATAATACCATTACAATATAACTGAATATATTTACATACATAAGGAAACACACAATGTGTGAGTGTGAATATGTGCGTGTAGAGTAATTCTTACACCCTGTCTTTTTTTGTGTCGTTTTGTTTTTTAAAGCAGTCTGCATATGACTTTCATTGCCATTAAAGTTATCACTTCAACTCTGTTTCGTCTTAACTATCTTCACATGCTCGCAACACACACAGGCACACACATTACTCTTTGGACAGAGCCCAAGAAATACATCTATTGCCGTTACTCTCCTTGTGTTTGATCCATATTAACAACATTATCGTCTGCTTTTTTGTTTGATTTATCTTTTTCGAAAATTCTGTCGATCTATTTTATAAAGAGTGGAATATCTTCTCCACAAAGCAAGGCTGTGATAAAAAGCTTGAGATGTGGACCCAGTTGTCTGTGAAAGTTTTTATTCTGCAGGACCTCCAAAATCCAACCCACAGAATCCCTCAAAGTGCTTCCTTCTGGGCTCGCTCCTCATTTTGTCTGCTGAACGCTGTTCTGTGGCTGGACGCAAAAACCTCACTGAGAACAAAACAACAACTTGTCTTGAACACAATCATATCTCACTTGCTCCACTGATTTGGTGCGGGGTGGGTGGGGGGGGGGGGGGGGTCGACAGGTTACTGTTTTACCCTTTGCAGGTGTAGACCTCTTCTCTTTGTGTGCACTGCTTGCATTCCACATAGCAGCACCAGCGCACCTGGCACTGGCAGGGCCCAGTCACCTCCCTACTTTGTGTGTTATGGCCTCGCCCGCAACAGATAGCATCACAGTTCTTGTCCTTGTAACACTTGCGCGCCGCAGTGCCCCACGAGTATTTGCTGGGCTTACAGAAACTAGGTGAGTCCTCGATGTGGAGCAGGTCCATAGTACGGGGAATTTGATCACTGAAACCTGACAGGACGGGCTGCTGCTGCTGCTGCTGCTGGCTCCGGCCTGTAGAGATCTCTCCCTCCCCAGTGGCCTCGTTGGTGGAGCTTCCGACCTTAACGGAGGTCTCGTAGCGCAGCTTCAGCTGCTTGCCAATCTCGTGGAAGGGCAGGAGCTGCCTCCAACAGGTCTGCACGGTGCAGGAGCCGGAGACGCCGTGGCATTTGCAAGTCTTCTGTACTCCAGCCTTGATTACCTGGAGCAAAAACAAAAGTGAAATTGTTAGCCGCTATGAAAGACTAAAAGCACGAAAGCTATGCAAGTTAACAAGCCTTTGTTTAGTAAGCACCACTTAAAAGGGCCAATTCATGCCCACAGTAAGATGAAAAGAGTGGAATGGATTGAACACACAGACATTTTTAATATCACAAAAAATAGAAAATGAGAGGCTACTGAACTAAAGAGGAGTAATACTGCCCGAACCCTTTAATTAAAGGAAAAGTGAATAATAGTTGGTGGTAGAATTGGTTTTGCCATAATCATGGTTAAATTCTAATTGAACTAATTCATAAACATTGTGATAAGTGAGGAGAGGTTGTGACTATGAAGGTTTCACAAAGAAGTAAAGTAAATTTCCATGGGAAAGAGGAACCTTTAATAATCAGACATCAGAGAGCTATATTTATCCTTTGGTTTTAATATGTAATTTGTGAACTTAAAGTTAAACCCCAGAGTAAATCAAAGTGAAACATCTTGTGTAATTTTGCTAGTCTACAGATTGAAGTGGTGTAAACCAGAGAGAAAGTCTTCATTTACTAAATAATAGACAACTGCAAGTGCAACTTACTGATTCTCAACTTTAAAACAACAAAACATGTCACATGTTACTTTAATCACTTATAGGATTAAATTGCAAGCAGTAAACGCATGAAAATCAGTTACTGGAAGACAGTGTCTCAGATCAGGTTTGGAGAGAATATGCATTTCTCCTCTTTGACTGCGAAAGAGATCGGGGAACAGGAAGTGCATATTCATCACACCAGTAGGTCAAGAAATTTTGATCGGTCAGCTTTTAAAACATAGGGGAGATGCAGAGGTTAGCACATTCCAGTTTTGTCCTCTGTGTGGGAATTCATTCTGAACAAATGCGTTTGAGCTTACTACACGTGCAAATTAAACACACACAAAGAACAAACTTCTATCACAAATAAAATCCTTAGAGACTGAGCTCTAAATAATTTAGATAATAGGAAGACTTTAGACAATAGGAAGAATTTTATATCTGCAAACATTTGGGAAGTGTGCCTCTACTTCAATTCATTTTGAAACAAAGACAAAAATGGCTACAATTGGACAAAAGCAGAGGACTTGAAACATATTTCAGACCATTGGTTTGCTTTGGCATGAGGGATTATGACCATGCCCCATTTTTATTTGACCATTAAAATCACTTCCAAGATGAAAAACCCATATCTGCCCACTACAAATAATTGCTGAATAATGCCAGAGTGCAAATGGGAGACGCTGCATGGCTAATCTTTTCAAATACTAATTAATGAGCACTTTCAGAATTCACCAAATTTACAGAAGTAATGACTTTTAAACTGCACAGTATCTTTTCAGTAATTTCACTCTCCCAATCATTCTAACTTTAGGTCCACGTTAAATCCAACTTTGGTCATTTTAGCAGCAGTTGAAAATCCTGCACAGTTCAGTCCTGCACACTTACTTTCATGCCCACGTTTGTGTTGTGCATGTCCACACGTGCACGTAGGTCCTTGTTTGAGCGTTTGCCAAGGAAGTCCTTGACAAACTTGTTAGCGTATTTGAGATTGTCTCCGCAGCCTCCCCACTGCCAGGCCTTGCGGTTCTCAAGGTCTGGGGCCTCGTCACATGTACAGCGCTCCATGCGTCCTGAGCTGCACGCTTTAGCCATCGCTTGTGTTAGGCCCGCAGAGGAGATGGCATACAAAAAGGAGGTTTCTTTAAATCCTAAAAAAAGCACAATTGAGACAGAAAATACAGAATGCATCGTCAGATTTGTGTGCTTAATAAAAAGAAAATGAGCTTGAATGTCTTATACACAGCCATACCTCTTTTTAATATGTTGGCTCGGTGGCGCCCCTCCAGGGTGCAGTTCCATCTCTCAAAGCGGAATTGGTGCTGGCATTCTAGGGCGCTCATGATGATGGCCTCCCTCAGCGTGTCCACCACACCTGGGTCTCGTCTGCACATCCTGCGCTGCTTCTTTTCCAGTTTGAGTCGGTCACACAGCTTGAAGTGAGCCCTGCCCGTGGTCTCTTCTGGTAGAGAGTTCAGTGGCAGGATAGACAACGGTTCATTACCTGTCAACCTAGAATGAAAGAAAAAAGAGCCGCCAGTTGAGCTTGTGCCTGTGGGTTGAATGGCTACACCCAATAAAGGTACAGGGTGCTGACCTTTTGGGCAAATAATAATTGTTTCAAAAAGACATTAAACAGGAAACACAGCAGGGGTATATAATGTTCAGAAGCTTAGTTAATGTTCAGATGAATTTAGCCGAGTGGTGGTTAATGTTCAGAAGAATTCAACGTTTGCTGGAGATTGAGATCAGTCAAAACTACAGTTGTTTTAGTTGAGAGCTAATTCTGTCCTAAGTGGAAGTCTTCAGTCTTCATTTGGTAACATTTTGTTCCAATTTTGAGCAATCAAGTCACTCTTAGTCTTATTAACTATGCAACACTGCTGTTCGGGATTATACTTTAAAGGGAACAAAGCCTCCCGCAAGAGGAACATAGTTTAAACAATGACAAGCTGTGAATGGAACAGATATGCCACATGTATGTAAAACAGTAGCCAGAAGATCTTGGTTTAATATTTAAATCATATACTGATGGGTGGCATATCTCTCCCAGCAGATCGGTACAGATGTAACTACGACAACAGCAGAATTTACTCTGTTTTAAAACCCCAGTATTCAGGATGTTAAAGCTGAAATCCATTTGACATATAACAAGCAAGATTTTAAACATGGTATGGATAACATGTTGCACTACTTTCGTCAGTTTATTTAAGGGACTGCCACATAGCTGGCAAAACCAAAGACCAGCGTTCTGAGGTTGTGATGGGGAAAGCAGAGCATTACTTTCATAAACACACACAGGGGACATGACTGTCAGCCTGGGACCATTTTGGTCACACCAACTGGTAGGATTGGCAACGTAGTTGTTCATTATGTGTAATTTCTGGACTCTTTTACACCCTAATGTGAAAGTAAAGAATAAATGGATTTACAGATCTAACAAAAGCACAAGTGTTCAGGCTTGTGTGTATTTGCAGCCAGACTTCAGATTTTTAAAGGACACTTGTGTCTGAAGAGACACCTCACTCATCGATGACATCGATGAACTGCAGGATTTTCTATCTTTTTTAAATGGGAACTAAAATAAGTCTTATATACACAGTGAAGGGCAGCAGAGAAAAAGGACAAATGAAAGAACAAGTTTGAAATCACAATTAATACTATCAATTTTAAAACAATATCTTAAACTCAAATCTAACTAAATACAGTTTACGGGAATATGTTGCATTCAATAACCATCAAGCAGACTCTAATACCATTCACATACCACCAAAAATATATACAAAATTGATTAAAACTACCGGTACACATTTTTCGGCTTCCCACCCTGCTCGTAAAATATCTACACATGGCCAAATAAATTAAAGCCATCCAGCTATATGACGGCAAAGAGAAACCACAATAAATGGGAATCCTGCCACATAGTTTATTACAGCCAAACACTGTAAGATAACAAAAAAAATGTTTTGTGTAGGTGCTGGGTATTTTCTGGTTGTCAACACACCAAGTTAGTTAACACACAAGGAGTCTTCATCTGTGATCCACATTCCTTACACCATCAGCCTTCGTAGTCGTTTTTCAGAGAGGACTCTGTCACCACTCGCATTCACTCCCGCCTCTAACGGAGGGTCACAGGAGTTCTTCAGCGAGACATTTGTTTTATTATGTCCAATAACTGACTGAAATGTTTCCCCTTGAGTCCTTAGTGTCATATCAGTGGACTTAATAGCTCACAGATGCTCCAGTATATGATGTTTACTCGAAAATGCATTCACAGCTGGCTTAGGTATCTGAACAGTCAATTCAATTAAAAATAAACGCAAGAAATTGGTGCCACAAACTAATGGAACGGGCTCAGTGAATATTCTAATGAAAAAAAATACACTTTTAGACCTTTTTAAACCACTGAGCAGTGCAAAAAGGAGTAATCGGGATTTGCTTACATATTGGGTCAACTGGTTTCCTTTTTACAGAGTGTTTGTCTTTTTTTACTCGTCTGACAGTGATGAATTTAAAATGGAAACTTGGCATGCCTTGTCTTGACAGGGGTTGATCTAGCAGAACACTCTGGCAATAGAAAAACAGTATCGTTTGCGATACAGAACAAGTCAACGCACAAGAACTGTGTCTCTCTCTAAACAAATGGCATTTTACTCCTAATTGCTTCATGCTTTGTTAAAATACTCTGATAGTAATGCCAAGGAAACGTGCTAACAATTCCAAAACAAACAAATCTAGTTGACCCAGTATGTCACATGTGACTGGCAATCGTTCCACAACATTTCTATGACAAGCCGAGCAGTCAAGAATTAATTGACGGTACCACGTGGAGTGCCTGCCTAAGATAATTTGTTTGCTAGAGTAGAAAAAAATAAATCAGTAAAATCCCCCCAAAAAAGCCCATTTATCCAAAAATATCCAGAATCAAATGAATCTGTGCAATGAATAGCTTTGCAAGATTTTTCCAACTGACAAACGGTAATCTTAATTTACTAATACCACCAACATGACGCACACATTCCTCAGGAAGACATGCACAGTAACACGTACCAGAGTAAATTCTTCCAAAAGCCCACACGCCTGCTGAAACAAAGACCCTCAGAGTGACAGGCCTCAACTGTCTGCATGACGTCTGCTTGTCTGAGACAAAATGATGATCCGAGTGGAGCTGGAGGGAGGCCAAAGATGATTTGACACTGATCTCAGCAGTGCCATATCTGAGGCGTTTTTTCCACACAAAGGCATATTTCTAGCCGGCCCGGGGCAAAATGTGAAATAGAGACAAATACTCATTCACATCTCCAGAGAAGACGTTACTGGCCAATGCTCACTCTTTTGCAATATTTCCATTCTGTGACAGACCTGGACGCAGTCAAATAGAATTACAGATGTACATTGCTTCAGTTTTCTATCCATAAAAAAACAATAAAAAAACTATTGTGCTTATAAATGTATCAATTTCTGAATAAAAAAGTAAAGCTCAAACCTTTTAATCTAATTTAAACTTGCCATAAATCTTAAAATAATGCAGCACTTTGACGCCCGCTGTCACACAAGAGTTATACATTACATATGAAAAAATATAAATCTGCTCTTTAGCTGAAGAACGAACTCGTTCAACTCACCAAGAGGACACATTTGAAAAATCGTGCCGAAGCTGAAACACAAAATAATTTAAAATCTGATCTGGAAATCTTTGGGGTGAGCAGAAATCACTTGTGATTTCCTTCAATAATACAACAAAAACTTAAAAATAGAGCCAGATGTTTTAGTCTGACAAATAAGTGAAGCTCAAAGAGCTTCCCCTTCCCCGGACCCCTCCAGTTAACTTACTACACGGCTCACAGCAAGAATATGGACAAAATAAAAACATTAATATAAACAATTTTATAATAAATCAATTTCAATTCTTAAAAAAAATACTGCATTAGTATGGTCATGGTCAGTTTCCATCCATTAACAAAGATGTATTTTTGAAGCCTCAGGAAATAAGTTATTTGTTCAATATGATAGATTTCCCAGACCTATTCAATTTACATGTTGTACATTGGAGGGTCGGGCTTCAAGCATTTAACTACATTCAAGAGCCGCAACCAGCAATATTTGTAGAAGGTATTATTTTCCCTCTTCCAGTTATGTCATTTGGTATTAATAAAAGCAGTACCATCTCAGGGTCTTTGTCCCTCAAATATTTCATCCTACATTTGTGTCAGTTCGGTTTTAAAAGACAATCCCAGGTGTGACTTGGTGCCTTTTGTCACCTCCATTTCTCACTGGATTTCTTGTGACATGCGAGTGAAGCTCCATCTTGCTCTGCATAACATACTGTCAACGATGGCTTGTATCATAAGTGGTCTCTGAAAGGACCTCAATTAACTTTATAACAAGGCTGATTATATTCTTCCCAAAAGAAACCTCATGGGTCATCTACTTCATTTAGGCAGAAAAAACATAAAAGTACATTAAAACAATGCAAAACCAAGAGTGATTGTGAGAACAACAGCAATAGACGTGTGAAAATGGAGGACTATTTGTCATCATTATTTATTCATTCCAGAACTCCATTTCTCCACTTAATGAGTGATCTTATTACCTAAACCCAACTGGGGACAGTGCGGTTGGGCTTTCTTTAAGGGTATTTCACAAAGGCGATCAGGATTTGCATTCAACTTGAACATCGTAAAAACAGAAAATCTAAAAAATCAAAATCATCTAAAACTATAGATGTATCTCCAGTTCCTTCATACTGAATTAAAGCACGTGTTTTGCATGATTTTCTGGAGGGTTTTTGTTTGAGGTGCTGTTTGAGGTGTTGGCACAGCAACACCAATTACACATGGAATATAACACCAACATATAAAACTCATTATTATCCTATGTGAAGCTAGATTCTTTGCTGATGTTTGCTCAGCTTTGCTTTTTCCATTCACACACACTTGTCTCTACACACCACGAGCAGACACCGCTGACCCACTCTCACGCTGCACCCCCTCCACTGTCTTTCACTTAGTAACACTGGAGTTTGTTTAGTACCTTCTCTTTACCTGTCAGCACCTCCCATTGCCCGTGACATTTACTTTATATACATTTTCCAACGCACCCGGTTGACTGAAAATGCCTCATTTCACTCAGTGGAGCCTCAGAGTCGATCTCCCGAGGAAATCATTGACCAGCTCTAAACTTTGCCGTCATCACTCCCTCTCTGGCTTCACACTGCAGTCCTGGAAGTGACCCTGAGCTGGTACTTCTGCAGGTTCTTCATTTGTCTGGTATGTAAATATTTAAGGAATTATAATAATACCTAAACTCTTACGTAGTGGAAAAAACACCTCTTCCTTCAAATTTATGCAAATATGAACCACAAAAACAGCTGCAGCTTTTTTGCAGCTGCTGGTGTTATTCATATACTTGAAAAACCATGTTGGTGTGTGTACATTATTCTCAAGACAGAAGATCTTCCAGATAAGAATAATGAACTAACTAACACAGATTAGCAAGCAAACGTGCCAGAATTTCTGAGTTTATTCAAACCTGATGAGTTTTTGATGAAGGAGTGACATTACCAGACTAATGTCCAATAATCACAGGAGATAACAAACCCTCAGAATGACGAGTCGGCTGTTTTGGCAGCTTTGAGCCAGTGTCTCTTCATGCATCTCTTAAGCTGCACAGATTTGTATATGCGGTTACCATACACACATCTGTGTGCGTGTGTCCACGTGCACGTGCATATGGGCTCCAACAACCTTAAGTCAACACCTACGAGAGTCTGTCGTGGCTGAACGCGCCCAGGCAGAAAAAAGCACAAAAGCCACAATTTCTCCATTAGCCTGGACTTGCAGGTTGTGTGGTCTGGTGTATCGGGGATCACAACTAAACCCCCTCTCCTTCTCCTCCGCCTTTTTTTCCAACTCCCCAAACTTCCCCTATTCCCAATGGTCAATTACTCTAAACGAATGTCAATCATTCGGGCCAGCTGTTGGCTTAAAACAAAGCCTGCTCTAGACAAAACCAAAGCTGTCTATGAACTTAACCTACAAAAACAATGACAGACGGGGACATTTGTCCTAGAAGAGTTCAACTGTCAGGAAGACAAACTACCACACTCACAGGAGATTAATCTGCATGCATTAAAAAGGGGATATTAATCATTAAATTAAAACATTGAATTTCTGGAGGAAATTAGACTCGTCAGTGCTAAACTACTTTTCTTTCTTTCACTTTTTTCTTCATGCCTTCACAGCATTTAAAATGCTCTGGGGGGGTGGGGGTTACATGCTTTTCTCCAAAATGTTGGATGAACTTCAGACCACCCTGCCCAAGTCCCATCTGGTGTATCACAGCCTGGGCCATGCCAGAGGTAGCAGGAATGTGAGTGTGTGCGGTGTTTTCCCTCCGGCCCTTTCCAGCTATGGTTGACAAACCATACCACAGCTGAAACGTGAATAATTGAAGAAATCATGAATCAGTGTCGAGTGACTCTCTGGTTCAGGGAGCCTCCAAGCTATTGTCCACCTCCATGAAGAAAATTATGGGTGGACGACCCAGTACCAGTACCGGGGAGTAAGGCTAGCCCCTGGCTGTAGTCATTAGGTATCGACATTGATCCCAACAAGCATTGACTGACACAACACGGAGCCTTAAGAAAGTAGCTAAAAAAGCGTGGTACTTGTTTGGGAAACACTAAGTTATTGTTATCTGAGTATGTAGTAGTTATCTGTGCACTCAGGATGTCAGGCAACAACAAGAAGCTGTAGAAGCTGCGCTATCCAGTGTTCTGGGAAGAGGAGGGGGTTTGATATCTTCAATGACTTAACAGGATATGACCAAATGTTATGTCATCTACTTGTCCCTTCTGGTCATTTACAGCCCACACAGTGCATGCTGGACTACTCCTAGAAACTGAATGACTGGTTGGATAATATGCATGTGTACTCTCTTAATATGTTTATGTGTTTGGCAGGAAGTATTAGAAAAATGTCAATTTATTCTCACTGTTTCTCCACAAGAAAGTGCTTATATTATTAATAATTATTTCTATTAATTACAAAGAAAAGGAGGGGCCATTCACTGCTCAGCACTTTGTAATCCACAGTGGTTCTACAGGACCCGGGTTTGAGAAGTGTGGGACATGGTAAGAGGTTTAACTGCTATGTGAGAACTCACGGCTTCTAAGGTCAGCAGCTCAGTTATAGTCACTGTGTGACTGGCACAGATTGGGCGCGCAGCACTGTCCGCATGACTCTCCTGATCTAGCCCACACCATGGCACAGAGCAGTCTCGTACCAGCGCACCGAGACACCAGACATGTTCAGGCACTGTACTCGGCTCTTACCAATTCCACATGCTGACACGAGAGCCAGATTGGACAAAAGCGCTTCACTGTAAACTCAGGGCAGGCCAACAAAGCAGATATTTACAGGCCTGGAAATGTCAGGTTTGCGTGTTGCTGCTGCAATCAGAAAAATAAAGGTGTTTTTAATATACTGCATATGAAAAGTCAAACCACAAAATGGAAAAACAAAATGCAAGCACTTGTGTTTTGGGTCAATTGTGCCTTAGTAACTGCAGCTTAACAGTTATTAATGGTCCCGACATATTTTTTCCCTACAGGATTCACTTCAGTTTCCTGTACTTAACTGAGTAAGTATGTTCAAAGAGAAGGGTGCTCCTAATTCACCCCACAGTCTACTTGTCTTAGCACATGCGCACACAGCTGATACTGCCTGGAGTCAAAGCAACAAGTGTGATGATTAAAGCAGCAGTAACCATTTTAATGTCACATAAACAAATATACACTCCTCAGGGGGTAATCAAGGGACAGCTGCCATTTGTTGGCTCAGTCATATTCATTTATACCAGATTTTTTGCCATTTCTAAACTAATGCTAATACTTTATGAATAAAATGAATAAATAGGCCTTTGGGGACTAACATCACTCATAACTGTCACTGTACATAAACATTCATGGCATGGTAATGTCAGGTTGTGCTCACACATAAAAAAGAAAATATTAAATCTCATTTCGCTGCACCTGTGAAAATTCAGAAATAAACACTGAATAAAAGTAAAAGTTTTAATTGATCTGCCAATGTTGTCACATGAGAGGTGCCTGTCTCCTCCAGTCCAGCAAGAATTACATGTAAAAACCACAACAGAAAATTTCAAGAGTGGAAAACTCAGGACATAGCAGCTGTACTAACTAGCCTCATCTCATCAATGTCTGACCGCTAAAATTATCTTCAGCCTATATTAGTTTTCCTGTTATGTAAATTGACCATGTCTCCAGCACCATCTGCAAAGATCATCATGTTTGCAGTGAGAGCAACCACGGTTTCCTTCTATGGGAGTTTCCTCTTCATCTCTTCTAACCAACAAAGTGCACAACTGAAGGCTGGAACTGGGTTGGAGTCGTTCTTTCATAATCAACTAATTTTTTTTAGCTGCAGTCTTTTCGGCATGCTGATAACACTAGAGCTATAGGATGTGAGCACGGCAAAACACATTTTAATAGGTTTGCCAGACCAAGTAATCTTCAAAAATATCCTGTACAACCATGTTATTATACAGTATAAGCCCCATAACAACCCACTACAGAAACCACTGAAAACGTCATAACAAAGGTGTGTACCAAATTCTGGAATTTTTTATGATTTGATGAGAAAAATGTGGGCATAAATTAAAAACGTAGGAATGTGTGGTAGCATGGCTTGAGTTGTTTTCATCTATTTCTTTTCCACTTTAAGAGTTTAGACATTTTAAGCAAACCATCAATGTAGAAAACAATTAAATATCACATTCCTTTAGTCGTTTCTTTACATGTAAGGTTTTCCTACATCTTCCCCAAATGTTGAACGTTCATACAAATGTTTTTAATTAGGAACCATCTTTCATTTTTATTCAGCACAACCGTGTGACATCCATGCAGTTAACTGGCCATTTAACATGGATGGAGGTGAGAATTCAAATCAAATCTGGATGCATGAGCCTAAATATAAAGGAACTGAAACGCTCTTTTCAGAGGCCATTCAGTCAGTTATCTAAGGTTCCCGGGTTTGAGTGATCTCACCCATCTACATTGTCACAGCACGGGGGCTGAGAGAATCCTATCTTCTTGGCTCATGCTAAAGTGATACCCTTAGAGGTGTGGCGGTAGCCACAGGATATCCTATGAAGTTGGGAAATCCCTCTATCAACGCTGCTCCCCGCCCTGCTGCACGTCAGGGCTAATCAGTCCTTAAGGCCTGGTAATGAGACGCCTGCCACCACTGTCTGCCAGGCAACGCCAGCCTGAGCCCGCACTAACTCTGCTCATTCTAATGAGTGGTAATCACCCAGAAGCTCCCCACAAACCACTGCAGGCGTGCCAGCAGTCACATAGGGCAGGCAAGCCAAAAGACAGGAGGGAACCAGAGGAAATGGTTACATGGAGAAGCTTAAAAACAAATTGTAACATTTTTGTGCTGTGTTTTCCTTTAAAAACATGCAGCTGTTTGATGCACACCAGCAACCAACTCTGCAAAGTGATAAAAGCCTTTTACAGCTGCATAAAGAAAAAAAAAGAAGAAAACACCCTCAATAAATTTGCACACATCCCATTTGTTATCCTGTTGTTTTTGGCAAAATGCCTCACTTAATGGAGTGCTGGAAACAATATTACCAACTGAGAGTGCAACAACTTCATCTCAGGAACAAACTGATGGCAGATATCACAATAATTAAACAGCACCCACTATATTTGCTTCCTCCACATGCTGCGGTGTCTCCGATTGTTGAATCCCAGTGGCATGACTGTGGGTAGCCTTCCTGTATATGTTGCACATAAACTAAATAAAAAACAAACTTGACTCAGTTTGAGGACTCACATTCAGCACAGTTTACAAGACCACAGAATGACATGCCTTTTACCAACACTCAAATTGAAACCAAAATCCATCTCGGAGAGCTGTGTGAGCGCTGCAAGGGGGTCAGCTCAGCTGAAGGTCTACACCTAATCTCCCCGAGATGCTAAACCCTTTGGCAAGGAAAGCCTGGTGAGTATCTCCGATTTGAACTCTGATGATAAAGGGGCAGCAGAAGCGGCACCTGCCACAACAGGCTGAGGGAGTGAAAATGAGTGTTCACATTCTTGTGGCAAAGGATGACAATTTAAGCGGGTGCTCGACTACGCCAGGAATCCCACCCCACCCTCGGCTGAGCAGACTATGGGCAGAGGTTGTGTTTATGTTACACTTACGCTCCACCGCACTCTGGAAATTGGGTATGCAACATTGACCCTCTATTTTGAGTAAATCAGTACCCAGGAGGCCCTAAGATGCCTCGTGCTCATGGAATATTTATTTGAACACGTTTGTGTTTGTACCCCCCCCCCAATCCAGTCAAAGCTACAGCGTCACTGGTATCAAGTTTCTGGGAAGCTGGCCACGGGGCAGTCACATTTTGTATCTGTGTCACCTGTGCAAGCTCTTTCGGTACGTTTCATGTTCCTCAGCTGCAGGGCTAAATCATTCACTGACACTCATTCATATTCCACTCTCACTGGGCCACAGAATAATAAATCTGGAGTATCGTAAAACCACATGTCTTTGTTCTACATGGGCTACAGATAGAGAACAGATTGACAGAGGGAATAGAAAACAAGTGCTCGCTGAATCAGTGAATATGCATTACAATTAGGATCATTAAGGTTGACTTGAGTGCCAATTTGGCATGTCGACTTTGATACACCCCGCGTGCCAAGGGTGACATTGCCAAAGCAAGGGGAACAAAATCAGAGGCCAGGGTTACATTTGTCCTTCTAACTCAATTTCAGAGCCGAACTGAAACCAAAAACCAAGTCGGCGGCGGAGAAAGTGCTCAACACGAACATTTGCATGAAACGTGACAATACATTTTTTTAAGTGGCAGAGATATATTTTTCCAAACATGAGTGCTGTTGCTTTCATGAAAAGCAAAAGAGAGTGGCGTTAACCAGAGATTTGCAAAAGAGTTTAAGGGATTTCAAAAACCAATGTCCCTTTTCCATAGGATCATTTGGGAGATGACAAAACCAATTTCAACAGGTCAACAGGTCTAACGGGCCTTCAGGGGGACATTTCTTGTGTTCTCTTGCAGATTCACAAGAGTTCCCAGATCACCTAACACCCCTGCACAACACCCATACCTACCATAAATACGACTCTGCCGAAAGGCCTCAGGTGTCATCACTTTGCAGTCCCCGCCATTTGTCTCCGTGTGTGTGTGCAGGGTTTGTGGCCACCCATCGACAGTTTTTTCTTTTGTTTGTTTGTTTTTAATAACATAACTTTTCATTTTAGTAGATCGCTGTAACATTCCTCAAACTTTCTAAAGCAAAAATCTGCTTGCAGGTGAAACGTGACTGTCGTCTCAGCCTACACACTGACCTCATTTGAATGACTTTGTCCACGACTTTAGATGTTCACACACCCAGAGTGCACCTCAGGAGATCTGGCAAACTGTTCCATAGTTACCTATGGAAGTGGTGGTCATGTGGGCTACTCCTAAAACCCAAGGTTCCCCTGCTTATAACTTACTTTGAAATATACACTGTGCTGCTTCTGAATTAAACATCATCGTGTGTGTGACATGATTCACATAAGGCTCATTTTTCAGATTAATTTCCTTACACATGTTCCAAGTGTTTTGTAAAAATTTGATGGAGACAGCAGAAAAAACCCCTGCCAGGGCTGTGCAATGTTTATGCTGGATGGGGGATTTTTCTGTGCAAGCTGAGCAGACGTTTCGGCCACCAGTTCAGTCAGTCAGATTGCTTTATTGTTACCAGCTGTTGAGTCTGAGGCATATACACTCACCTTTCGCTCCGTGCGGCTGTTTTTCTGAGTCGGCCGAGGATATATGACTTTTATAAGTGTTTCAGCAAAAATAATCACTCGACCGCTACCTGCCATTCAATTCATGTCAGGGGTGAACTTCACAGTGGGCGCTGGCTCACATTTGTCAGAGAAAGAATGGGGTGAGGTATCACCCGGTCACCATTACTCCCCAACTGCTTCAATCTAACTTTAATAGACGCTATACGGTAACAGGCTGCAGTTTGGTTTCAATACACGCCGCTCGTTTTTTTTCTAGCTGTCATTTGTTTCATTGAGAGGAAGGCGCTGACAACCTGCTGCAGACACACCAGCTGCGAGGCCTCCAGGTGACACCTCACTGACCCGCACACACCAGCGCACAGATGCACCAAGTTCATATATACGCTCAACTCCACTCTGTGTTAACGAAACGGCGATAGATGCGAGTGGGGGAAAAGAAAGAAAGAAAAGGAAAAAAAAATCTTTGTGATTTAGGAGCCAATTCTAATCATAGGAAAGCAGCATCACGGGCGGGCGCGCGCGCGGCGCAGCGTGAGCGTCAAGTCCTTACCCGAAGTATGCTGCGGTGGGTCCGGGCAAGTTGAGAAGATACACTATAACTGTGAACGATAACCATCCCAGGAGTAGGTGTCCATCCAGCATTTTGCTGCGGCTCCAGGGCAGATCATTTCGTTTCTCCTGAGTAGCTGTGTAAAACCCCTTGTAGTACGTTCAACACCTCTTATACAGAGAGGAGCTGCGCTGCGCTCCTCCCATCAGCGCAGAGAGGGGAGAGGAGAGGAGAGGAGAGGGGAAAAGAGGAGAAGAGAGGAGAGGAGCGGAGAAGAGAGAGAGCGGCATGGCAATGCAGACTGAACTTACTCACAATTCCCTCTCACGTTTCACAGAGATTGTTCATCTCAGTGCGTCTTAATTTATGATTGGTGTGACAGCCTCTCCTCTGTGGGCGTTTTAAGCACCGTATGGTCAGTGTTTGTATAGACTGAGGTCAGTTCGCACTGAACTGGCCTGTATGATAAAACACTTTCAGCCAGTGACAGCTTGTTTCCAGAGGGGCAAGCCCTGAAAGGGTTGAATGTACAACAAGCAGCATTAAGCAATGCTAGTCTACAGCAAACAGTCCAAAATAGATTCTAACGCTACAGACTCTTAACAAAATGATGTACTGAAGTAGCCATTTAGAAATGAGCCTAAATTTAAGTAACACTTTTAAACTATAGTGTTGAATTGCTTTGATGGCCGTGCAAAAAAGTACACATAAAATATGCAATGGCAAAAGTCTTTACTGTTAAGGAAGATAATAAGGAATTGGCTCTGTGATCATAACAACACAGCTTTATCACACATTGACCAAATTGTTCTATCCGCACTTGTTTCCTGTGAGGCAAACATTAGACTACATATTTTTTATCATTTGGAACTGGAACAGCAAGAGAGGCGGAAACACCAGCGGGGACATCAGGGGTTCAGTCTCTCCTTTATTGGGGAAAAGTTATTCCCTTCAACATAAGTACAAACCTAAACTGTACATGAAGGGTTACCAATAATTGTTGCTCAAAACTTATTTTTATTTTAGATTGATGAAAAGGCCTGCTTGCATTGCTCATATGGGTTGCACACGTTTTATGCACTGCTACTGTAGTCTCAATGTGCTCCTCTGACTGATTTTGGGAGCATCAGTCTCTATCCTTTGAGTGTGTGGATTCTCTCCAGGTTACTTCGGCTTCCTGCCTCCCTTCAGACGTTTATGTCAGGTCAATTTGTAACTTTAAAATGTCCCTAGGAATGAGCGCAAGTGTTCAGCAGAGTCAATCCCATCATAATCCAATCAAATGATCCTGGTACATTGTAAAAACCAAGAATCAGGACACCATATCATTCCATCACTGGTCCAACACAGAGCCAAACAAACATTGACTACAGTCAATTTAGAACCATGAAAAACAGTGTGGCATTGTGCTTCATCTACAGAGATAGATATAACTGCAGGCAATAAAACCTGAAGATGAAACCTTTAATCACCTTTTGCAATATCATACTAGGCACCATAAGTCAATTGACAAGGTATCAAATATCCTGGCAAGTAATCTCAGAAGCATGCCTGCTCCTGAAAAATATTTATTCCACATCTAAGCCCATAGATAGATAGATAGATAGATAGATAGATAGATAGATAGATAGATAGATATGTACATTTGTTGGACATGTCTTAGGAATAACACTACAAAAGTCCTGTGTAAACACCTTTCAATGGCTCAGCTGCCAGTTACCATCTATTGTTTTCACACACACACACACCTTCACTTGTGGTATGTAAACAGAGAGAGGCATCTGAACTTGAGAATGATCCAGGTTTTCTAAGCTACACCTGGGGAACCCTTCTGCCAGGTTTCAGGATAAAGTGGATCCATTATCAATATCAGACAGCTTCCAGCCCACTCTCTGCACATCGCAAGCTACAGATGGGCAAAGTGAAAAAACTGAGCCAAGTTTGTTCTCTCTGTGTGTATAAATGTAATGTGCACCTCAGTGAAAGTAAAATAAGCAAACTTGATAATTAGGGTTGCATGTTTCACTTTTCCAAACAATACCATTTATTAGTTTTTTGAACTATATTTAAGTGTCATTTGTGTGTGAGTTAACATGACAGGTTGACATAAAGCGCTGCTGTAAGGTGTGTTTAGGCAAAAGTTTGACAAGCAAATGATTGGCTTGAAACAAAAAACTAAGGTAGCTTCCCCATGGCTCTGTCCCAAGAAAAATAGTGTACTGTCTGTCTGTCTGTCTATTTACCAGTGCTTTATTCTTTTAAAAGATATCTAGAAGCTCTAAACAAATAGGCTGGGGGAGAGGTGGTTGGAATAAGATACAATCATTAGGTAATGGTGCGCTGAGGTGCTATTGTGGGGATTCGTGTCAATAATGCAGGAGGAATACCGAAAGACCCCCCAGAATAAGAGCGCATGCCGCCCAAAATACTAAACACTAAAATCCGAAATTGTTGGGACTTCACATTGATTTTTCACATGGAAAACATACTGTAAATACACTGGCAAATAGTGAGGTCCAGAAATATACTGATAAACAAAGACATAGAATTTTTTTTTTTTAATTGGTAAAATGTCAATGACGATTTAAAAAATAATAAAATTAAGTATCCATGATGGTTGTGTATTTGGGGCATATAAATGGGACAGTAAATGTAGAGAATCATATTCTAGAAATGGATCCTCAAATATTGGAACTGGTTTGTATATGTTTCAAAATATTTTAGACCATATCATCTAACTTAAATTTACAATCAGTGTGTTAAGGGCAAGATGAAACGGCTGAAGATGGACCCACTTAAGTTTGAGCTGCTCACACACTATATCAAGAACTGTCATCAGCTGATAAAACCACTTTGGTGAGGAATTACCATTGGAAACATTTGCCAAGCACTACAATATTAAGTTACATTTACAAAAAACTCTTAAAACTCTTAAGAAAAAACAAAAGAAAAGCTTACCATTAACCTTTTCCGGAGGTGGTTCCTTAAACTGGTCTTGGAGTCATCAAGGATGAATCACAAAGTGGAAACATGAACTGTGGTTGCTGCAGACCAAGATGAAAAAGACCAGCCTGACTTTTATAAATGACATGCTAAAAGCAGTCATACTGGGAACATGCTGTTTCCTTCTGGAGCATCAATGCAATTTACAACAAAACCATACAAAACTCAGAACACAGAAAAAAATGTTGACTTCTTATGTAGAACTAATTCCTTAGTTCTACATAAGACGATAGCTTGGGCTGGGGTCATAGCTAAGTATCTGATTCGCCAAAGCATGCCCTTTGCGTTATTTCACATTCAGCTCATGTTCAATATCCATTTAAGAATCCACACAGGTGAGCACACGAAAGCACTGGAATGCAATTTTTTTCAGCATTATAAGCTTGTCAGTCATTCCGAAAGGGCAGTTATTCACGAGCCTATAGGCCCCCAGTAAGAGCCCTGCTTCTTAATAACACCTGGTGTTAAGGAGATCAGCGGGAGGGTTTGTCAGTACATGACAAGAATGGACACTAATCCCAAGCAATACCCACTGGTCCTGCAAGTCTCTTGAGTGGGATAATTAATTCCCACACCCTTCTTAAAACATGCTCGCCCCCTCTTCTCAGACCCAGCAACCGAGAAAACAGAGCTTGTTTCATTCTGGTGTCGAGGGAACACAGCCAGAAGGACAAAAGCATGTTTTTTTTTTTACTGGAGCTCCTATGAGTATTGAATTGAAGGCTGTCATAAGTGTTGTAGGTGGTAGCAGAAATTTGTTTGGTAATGGACACTAATCTCTTTAGGCTGTCATGGGTATTAGCTCTCTGCTGTTGGGGAACCTACCTCTCTCTCCTGTTCTGTTCTGCCTCTTTGACCCTCTCCCAGATGCTAGCATAACTGAACTAAATGTGAAAGTAAGTTTAGGTCATAGTGTCAGCCTACAGTCTAGCTTTTTTTTGCAATTACAATGAGCCTCTTCTGAGCATTGAGGTTAGTGTGTGCATCCACAATTCTTGGACGATGGAATGGACAGCAGGATATAGATTGAATTTGAAGTATTTCCTTGAAAGATTTAATCATCCATGAATAATCCATGTATTCAAAGGATTTCACTTTCACAGAAGTTATAAACTTTTACAAGTATAGTATACATGGGATCTGCTGCGTGCCCTTACAAATGTGAGAAGAAGGAAAAGATCAGGAAAGATGCAAGTAAATTATAGAAGGCAGAGTGCATTGTTTACATACTCATGCAATGTGAGGAGTTCACCAATAATGTGGTATTGTGTTCTTCATAAAACATCATTATGAGCAAAGAGCAAAGACTGGAATCTGTCTCCCTCTCCTCAGACTTCTGTATTAGCCTTGGTCTGACCTTGTCCTGATATCACTTCCCTTGGGAGGAATGTAAATCACATCCGTCCAAACCCAGTTACCACCAAACTCCTCTGTTCTCACCACCTCTACTCCATTGCAGGGCCACATGATCTTTTCCATGTACCAGACATATTTTGTGGCTTAGGTTTTGAGGCTGACGGTGCGTCTGCGCCACTCTGCTGTTTCACCATGTGCAGCACTTCTGAGGATACAGGAGAAGTGCATCCTCAGGGGCAGGAGAGGTAACTGTTCGTTCTGAGGCCTCACCACAAAGCTGCCCACCTCCTGATTTTGCTCTGGATGCTAATGAACATATATGAAATTACATTAAAGGCAATCTAGAAGTTTGCAAATAAAAAAAAAAAGCCTATAAATGGCTGTTTTAAAATATTCCTGTCCTGTCCTGTATTTTTTGTACAAAATACACCAAATAGAAGCTAGTAAATGAAAAAGAAGTAGCTTTGCAATAAAAAAAAAATACTGGTGCTTTATTTGTGGCAGATACCCCATCAGCCATCCACATTTTCAAGTGAAGTGTTATGACACTTTGTGTGTGAGCATGTGGTGGCTTGTCCATGGCTGAAATGTTTGAGTAGGCACATCTAAGCTAATGTTGCTGCTGTGTAGAAGGAGTACACGCAAAAATCCAGTTAATGCAGGTTTTTATGATAAACAAGAGCTCCTTAAATGTAGTATAATATAAAATGGGTCACTTTTACAAAAGCACCTTTCGGTTTATTTCATGAACAGAACTCATGGTTATATCACAATTTTGCTCACTCAAGCACATCTTGGATATACATTCATGTAAATAGCGATATTAATATCAAACCACTGCCTATGAGGTATTTATTGCTGCAGTGGATGGATACAATTGTGCCATGGTTTCCTGACAACCTGTGGAACACCCCAGCAATGGTGATGTTTTACAGAATTTCAGTTTTCTGTTTGCACTTGAACAAACACAGTCATTCATCCATTTAATTCCACTGGAGAAAGCATCTAGAATGACACAACACAGTCTCAACCGCAGAAGTTGTGACATGTTGGCAGTCTGTGCCAGGAAAGAACAGGTTGCAAGCAGACAATATGCTGTATGTATAGCGAATGTGTTGTGGTCTAGATCAGCAGGTGAGATGGTGTGATCTGCTTTATGTTGCATTAACGAAACAAGACGGGGTCCAGCTGAGCAGTTCTAGCCAGCTTCCCTTTCTGCTCATGGCAACCTGGGATGACCTCCCCTCTTCAAATTTTCTCTTGTCTATTCAATGCTGGAATTGAGGAGAAGTTTAAGACTGGGTCGATTGTTTCAGCGATTGGAGAAAAAACACTGCAGTCGCATAAAATTTAGACTTATTGTTGTAATTAAATCTGTGCTGCCTGTACCACTATGTTGTACTGATGTGTCAGTACAACACAAACTTGGACACATTTCACCATCTTCTGACAGATGTCTTCTTTTCTGGAATCCACTTTTGACCATCTGTGTTTAGTGGGTGTGATGCAGAAGGACGCACCCGTCTATGTGAGGCCATTTTGGTAAGAGAATTATCCACAGAAATCTGAGACAGGATTTTACCAAGTCACATATCTGATGAAAGATACAAAAACATATCCTCTGTATGTCCAAAACCTAAAATTGAAAGAACATTTGCAGAAAAAATCAGCTGCCCCACTGAAGTGAATAGTGTTTTTCGACGATGGTCTGCGGTTAGACAATAATACCCGTGGTAAACAAGAACCAAGTGGCCAGGTTGTGGTAAGTTCAGCACTCTGCTAATCAGGCCTTTATTCCAGAGCAACTATCCAGGACCCCTTACCCACTTGAAACTGGAGACCATTTTTTAATTTACTAAAAAACACCCGAAAACCTGTTAGACCCTCTTAAAGTAAAATGTCCTCATCCGAATAAAAGATCATTGAACTATTGGTCACAGCTCCCAACAGGATGTGATTAGGAAAACATGCAATGAACAACAACTCACTGATACTGCCAGACTATCCGGAAGCATGGAAAGGAAGATGCCTGCAGGAAATACAGATTAATCTTGTCTGAAAAGTATGCAGTCAAAAACAAAAAACAGTTTTGTATTGTAGGAATAATTATCCTATTTTCTATAGATAGTAATAGTTGTCAAGTATCAGGAAACCTATGCAAGTTTACAACTGTCCAAGATGATATTTGATTCTCATTCTAATTTGAAAAGATTGTTTTTGTCTTTTAGCTCAACTCTGACAAAAACGAGACCAGCTGAGGTCCAGAATATTGCACACTCATGGCAGAGAGCAGGTGAGTGACAATGTTCTCTAATGATCAAATGAGCTGCTACATTTGACCACATAATGTGCCTGACCCCCC
>JABUIW010000217.1:4492868-4555329 GCA_013363375.1 Menidia beryllina
AGATAGATAGATAGATAGATAGATAGATAGATAGATAGATAGATAGAACTAAACAAGACTTGCGTTTTTTGTGTTTTTTTCTGTAAATTTTGTCTATAAAATAGGAAAGATTGATTTGCTCATTACATGCAGTGTTCACAGATTCCATCTGATGATGCACAAAACCAGTTCATGTAAACATGAAGTGCATTTTGCATTCACCAACCTTTAAAAAGTTCTATTACAATGTGCCACTGGCCTTGCCATAATTTCTGCTGTTTGTGTAAAGCCATTGGTTGAGGGTTTGGGATCTGAACTTGTCACCTAGTTTACTGAAGATTGATGCAAACAAAAGGGCTTGGAGGTCATTCGGGGCAATTGCTTTTAATAAACTCTTGAGCCAGTTGTTAGAAGAGGCTTGATCTTAAGTAGGTGGCTAACGATAGGGGTTCTCAATCCCAACCCCATTGTGGTGCAAAATGCCACCACATCTTTCCCACTGTCTCCCCTCCCAGGCCTAAATTGCAGGGGTACTGACTGGAAAGACAAGGCAGCTACTGGGCTTTAGTAAATCATTTTGATTGGATTAAGGTCAGTCAGGCCCTTAATAATGTGAGAGGTCAAAGTGGCTGGATTAAGTGCCTTTGTCAGAGGCCAAGGAGAGTGGCTCAGGGGCTCAGAGACCTTTGATATGGCTTAGTAGGAGAGGGCTTCCATTTCATTGGATTTGATTGATGCTGGTGTTTGTCTGTGCATCAGGACCATTGTCCTCACTGGTGTCTGTTTGTCTGCAATTCAGACTTTTGTGTGTCAGTTTCCTCTTGCCCATGTCCACCTCGTCTTTACCAAGAACATTAGGAGAATGTTTTTACAGAGTAGGATTAAGGTAGAAACAGAAAGACAATTATGTGAAACAAGTTGAGGTGACAGCTAAAAGAGCAAGAGAATGAATGAAAACTGGTGTTTTGTGTAGAAAGCCATGTACACGATTTGAGCAACAAGCTCATGCTCAGTATTATCATACACTGACTACACAAAAGCACAGAAGAAGAATACAACAGTTCCAGCTTTTCGAAGAGAAATATTCCTTTCCCACTTCTCTACCTCACACATGGTCTGAACCGCGCTCTAAGTTCCTATCTTTGCCACACCCCAAATCTCAAGCCCTGCCTTTAGGCTATGTCTGCGTCAGCACTCATTAATTTACATTAACTAAAGTGTCAAAACATGCACTGCTGGAATCTGCTTGTGTTGAAAGATAATAGAAAGCTGTGCAGGTGTTCGCAGAGCCAATATCAGGGCTGTTGCTGCGTTCTTGTTATTTACGGAACACCTACTTGCTGTGTGGGAGTCGTAGGGCTCCAGTTTGTAGATCATGTGATAAAATAAGTAAGGGTGAATTTACAGGACATCCACCACGTTACAGGGGTTGTCACCCACATATGTACAGACTTACTTGCAAACTCCAAATGTACAACATGAAAAATATGTAAAAGGAGACCATAAAGTTTCATAATGCCGAATCCCTTGTATGCTGAACCCATAGTTCCTGTAGACAAGAGTTTTTTATGACAGGAAATATAACCCAAATCAACAAGTTCCACCTAAACTAACCAGGAAGAGGTCAGGAGATGTGGGTTATGACCTATGACCTGAGGATGAGAAAGTGTAACTGTTTAGGATGAGCTAAGAGGTCTCTGCTTTTCATGGGACGTATGTCTCCTCATGCTGGGGGAGGGAAGCAAGCGCACCAGTATATCATTAACTCTGGGCAAGAAAGAAAGAAGGGGTGTGGTAAATGGAGTTGATGGAGGGACCTTAGCCCCACTCCCTGCTGGGCACTGCTCAGAGCACAATATCTTCGCAACCATGAGATTAAGGAGGAGAAAAAGTGCTTTTCCCCATTCACACGCCCTTTAGATTGTTTTATTAAACCATTTGAATAGGGATTTCCCTGTCTGCCGACAAGCAGGGTCCAGCCAATGCATAGTTCTCTGTTGCTATGACTTAACTTGGTCCCCACTAATCACTAGCTGGGGCAAATTTCATATAAAATATCTGGGCCCTTTGTGGGACTAACACAGCGTGACAGTGACAGCACAATAGGGGATTCAACCCCCCAGCAGGTTGTAGGGACCACTTGGCCTGCCAGGCTCTGGCAAAGTTTGGTGGTAAAGCATTGTCTGAGAAAGAAACGTGTCCTTAAATTGGTCATAAAACAAAGAAATGCTGTGAAACTAATGTGTGTTTGCTGGCATTCCAGGTGAACTAAATCTATTACAGGTTCTTTTAACCTTGAATGTTGGCACAGTGATACATCAAATGTCAATCAATATCTGTTCTATCAGTTGTCATTTAATAAAGTATCTGTCTTTATCATCAAACAATTCTCCTGCTGCAAGTGACTCATCTTATAGTGATGAAATCATGACTCTGACTTTTATATCTGATTTGTGTACCATCACATCCAGATGTGTTCAACATTCTACACTTGATCAAGGTTAAAAGTGCTGTCTTGAGGCATTTGTAAAATTCTATGTACGGGCAGTCACACACAAATATACAAGATCCTAGATCTGTGTGTGTGTGTGTGTGTGTGCGTGTGTGTGTGTGGCCTTCAAAGGTTAGGGTTAGCAGGATTATTTGATAGTCCAGAATTTTCTAGTTTATAGATGGTGTCTGATGGCTTGTTATGACAGCAGGTCCTTCTATGTCTGTTTCCATTTTGAGCCTTCTAATGCGCAAATAAAACAAAACAGTCATTGAAATTATTTTTTGCTGGATGATAAATTTTAAATGGGAGAGTAGAAGTTTAGATGAATATTGAACATTAGTTACCTTGATTGCGTACACAAATGGTATGAAAAGGGTGGTGGAAGATGCCAGTAGACTTTTCTCTTGCATCATTGTTTCTAATGCCCTTTAGTCCTCAAACTGGTTGGAACCTGCTGTAAGGGAGGAGCTCCTGCTCCTTGTAGCTTTATACGCCTTTTTTCTTTTGCTTTCTTTCTTTCACTCTTTTTTCCCTTCTTTTTCTTTCTACCTTCCTTTCTCTCTCTCTCTCAGTCATTTTTTTTCTTTCCTTTTTTAGAAACAGATACTGTTTCTCTGACATATATACTCAAACATAGTTCACAGGTTAGCCATTCAAGGTTTATCTAATGAGCTTTTATGTGATCGTTCATACTTTTGCTTTCTCATTGTTATCTGCTAAATATATTATCCTTATATTTACACCAATAAATCCTGATAAAGCAGCTGGAAAGGTGCAAAAGAAGTTTATTCCATTCCATGATTGCTGTCTTACTTGGGACTGACTTAATATTTGGTCACCAAAGGCTCATCTCTATGTTGTGCATTGTCCCCTCAGTGTGAGGCTGTTTCCTAACATTTCAAAAGCTTAATTGAGTCTCTTAATTATAGGCCTGTCAGGTCTGTCTCTTCCTCTCATCTCTGTGGAAGATCCTGATCCCTCTGAGTCATCAGTTTGCTATGTCAGACAGAGACATAGAGGCCTTGGTGGCCTTACTCTTAGACAGCTGGATTGATGCCTTGGCTGAATGAACAGTCACACTGGCACTTTGGTAGATACTATCTAAACACATGGTAATAATGGATTAGGTTTGGGTGGTTAATAAGATGTGAAATCTGAGAAAGACTAAACTATTAGTAGTAGTAGTATTATTACTTAAAGCTCTGACGGTCAACCCGTATTTCCGTCTCTGAGAAGGAGGAAATCTGTCCGATATTTTCCTTTTGGGATTTTTCCAATCATGTACAGTTTGTGTGACAGATCTGCCATTCTCTTTTCCAGCCACTCGTGAGTCAGCTTTTGTGCATGCTATTGCGTCGGCTGGAGTGGCCTTCGCTGTGACCCGTGCGTGCGCTGAGGGTTCAGCCACCATCTGTGGATGTGACACACGTCACAAGGGCCCCCCCGGTGAGGGTTGGAAGTGGGGTGGCTGCAGCGAGGATGTGGAATTTGGAAGCATGGTGTCCCGGGAGTTTGCAGACGCAAGGGAGAATCGCCCTGATGCGCGCTCGGCGATGAACCGCCACAACAACGAGGCTGGAAGAATGGTTCGTGTTCAGAGACTCTTTTTTTTTCTCAAGTTTCGTGGCAAATGTTGTTCCTTTGGGATGCTTTGGTAACATTTGAGTTTCTCTCTTGCAGTCCCTCAACGACAACATGTTTCTGAAATGTAAGTGCCACGGGCTCTCGGGCAGCTGTGAAGTCAAGACGTGCTGGTGGTCACAGCCGGACTTCCGAGTTATTGGAGACTACATGAAGGATAAGTATGACAGCGCCTCTGAGATGGTGGTGGAGAAACACAAGGAGTCTCGTGGTTGGGTGGAGACGCTGAGACCCAAATACAACTACTTCAAACCCCCTACAGAGCGCGACCTTGTTTATTACGAAAGCTCACCCAATTTCTGTGACCCCAATCCCGAGACAGGCTCCTTTGGCACCCGGGATCGCATCTGTAACCTGACGTCCCACGGCATAGATGGCTGCGATCTGCTGTGCTGTGGCAGAGGCCACAACACCCGGACTGAGAAAAGAAAAGAGAAGTGTCACTGTATTTTCCACTGGTGCTGCTACGTCAGCTGCCAAGAGTGTGTTAGAGTCTACGATGTTCACACCTGCAAATAGAGATGTAGAGGTACCCTCTTTTCTCAGAAAAAGACTCCTAGAAGCAGAAGAACATACACAGGATTTTCTTTAACCTATGAGACCTGCCTAAAGCTGTCTGAGCACACAAACAAACAACTGCCTTGTGTGCTTGTTCTTTGATGCTGCAAAGAGCCAATACCTGCCTGAATCGACTGATTCAGATAGTTGAACAGATATCTGAAAGCATCATACATGAACTGTGATGGTGGTGATGACAGCAACTATCTTGCTATCTTAAGCAATGATGAAACCAATTTTACTTGCTGTAGTAGGAAATTGAATACTCTTGGCTGAGAGGCAAACACCATATTGGTGATTCCTTGTTTTTCCCTGTGTTCTAAGCGATTTGTTTGGTTGAGAATAAAGCAACACTGCTGATGCTTTCAAGTCTGTGGACCAAAAATGATGTCCAAACATTATAAGCTTGTTCCACTTAAACCCTTGCAAGCTATTTATATGATCCGTCACTCAACAGCATGCATTCACCTCTTTGATATTATTAGTATGTCTCTGCATGTGTGAGAACTAACATGATTATTGTGTGAGTGACTTTGTGTTTCATAGTATTACTGATGTTTGGGTAAGAATGCACTTGCACCTGAGTGAATGTAGTTTTTTTATGTTTGCTGTGATGTGTTTACATATTCTTACATTCTTAAGCTAACATTTTAATATCTGCTTTATAAGACTAATTTTATCTGAGACTACACATGAGCCACACCTGCTGAACATCAGCAAATCAAGGATTTAGACAGTGCAGTACACATTTTCCCTAAGTACGCAAAAACACCTAAAGCTTCTCGCAAAGAGCAGCTACACTCCGAACAGCATCAAGATTCGTGACCAAAGATGAGAAAAAAAGCACCTGGTGGTCATAGCTGTAAGGTAGTCTGTGAGGTATGCACTTGTGTCCTGCTCAGAATATGAAGCATGTTCTCCTTGTTTTTAACAGTATTAGCAATGTGTCATATTCCTCCATGAGGGGAAAACTGTTAATTTATGAAAGGGATTTTCTTGGTATGTTTTTCTTTGCTTTGGAACATGTAACATTATATCAATATCTGATCGAATAGAAGTGTACTCCCTGGTAAGATAAAACAGAAATGGTAAACAAACTGCATGCATCATATAAGCTCTGGATAGTGCAGCGGCATTGGTAGTTGCTGGAAAATGAGGACCAAAATCTGTGTACATAATGATTATTAGCTGAGGCTTTCTTTTTTTTCCCCCCAAAATGTAACAATAAGCAGCATCACTGAAACTATCAATATTTCCCTCAATGAAATGCTGCTAATATGTCTTTGTTTGTCTGTGTTGTATGAATATGTTTGCATGTATTGATTCTTTCTGTGAAAGATATCTGCAAAATGTAGTTTGGTAAAAATGTGAAGTTTGACTAATTTACTCATAACATAAATCCCATTTAACCAAATAGGCCAAAATAAAGTTTTTTTGTTAGTTTGTTTGTGCGTTCATTATGTTTTGATTCGTTCTTTTTTTCCCTTTGTTTCCTCTGAATTTACAGTTTTGTTCAAATAAGAACAACAAAGTGGTCTGGAAGGACAAAACACATCATTGGATGAATTGTCAACTATAAATAGTAAAAGACATGCATTACAGGACATTTAATGTGTCTTATATGTCAAACTATGTTTTTGAATTTTCCGATGTGTCTTTGTCTAATAGTGTGATTTATTTTTAATGTTCACATACTTACTCAAAATAGTAAAAGGTTTTTAGTTTTGTTAATGAGTTTAGTTCAATTTTATGTTTCCGGATTTTGTTGCGTCTTTTAGATCCATTTTCTGTAATACAGTGTTTTGTTGTCCAGTTTTGTACAATTTTGTGTTATGTTTCTCAAGACCACTGTAGGGCAAACTGATCAATTGTTCTCCCTTTATATGAGCGTGAGTGCAAAATTATATTTATTTATTTTGAAAAAACTACTGAAAACTGAGACACAAAGTTTTTGAAAAGTGTGGTCCAGTGCATCATTTCTCTGTTGAGGGATTTGTAAAATGTCTTATGTTTACAGCCAGTTTACCACTATTATGTGTCTCAGGTGTGTAGATCTCTCATTGCCCATCTATGATTACATTTTATCATGACTGAAATTAATAATAAACAGCCAAAACAAGTTTCACAGTTTCCAGTCATATATATTAAACTGTGCATCAGCCCTCATCGATTCAAGTTCTGTTATGACGCCTTTATTACTATTTTTTTTACTTTATAGGAGTGACTGCTTGAGTGGACAATGTGGTTGTGTTCTAATTTTCTAAAGTCTTTAAAATCCAAAGTTTTGTACAAACTACTTCTTGCATTTTTATATATTTCTAAAAATTTGATGTTTTTTATAATTATTTATTTCATACCTTGTACATATTGGTAAGTAAAAGTATATATTTGCAGAAACATGTTTTTTGAAACAGTGTTGTGACTTGTAACACTGTAGCCTCTTTACCTCATCTCTGTTTTTTTCACTACACACAGGTTTTGTGTGATCCACTGCCTGTAGTACATTTCTAAAAGTTAACTCTGTAACATCAGAATAAAACAACATTAAAAATAAAGAAACGACTAAACTTTGTATGCAGTGTGAAAAAAAGTGTTTTGATTTTGATGAATCCCACAGGCACGCAAACAAGAAAATTACAAATAAGAGAAATGATTCTGCTCCAGCAACATATGTCAGCTGGATCCATTTCTGAAAAAAGTGGACACAGCTCATTTTGAGTGTACTAGCACACGTTTGCCAATGATAGTTTATCACAAGGAGGCTTTGAAACTGAAACCATCTAGGGACCAGTTATCTGCCAACAAAATAACTGACAGCTCCCTCTCAGACCTGAAGATGATGAAGGGGCTTGATTGCCATGCAAAGAACAATCAAGAACACATGTAACTCAGTTGTGGATGCACATGTAGTGAGTTCAGGCTTTGAAACATTTGGTCATCATGGAGTACCATCTTTCTATAGATTAATAGAACTTTGTTGATAATGTACAATGAGCAATGCTAAAAAGTTGTCAAGTATTGTTAAAAGACATCCGTCCATTCAATTCAAGGAACAAAGGTAACCCAAATAGTCGGTTAAGGTTAAAGAGTGTCTGCTCTGTGAACTGGGAGAGAACCTTCACATCTATTGCAGTTTTTTAGAGGAAAGGACAAGCAGACAAAAACCTGCACGTCAGGAGCTAAGGTGTGAGCAGACTGCTCGCCCATACAAATGTCTATTTCTGTTCTCCACAGCCAAATTAAAGCTCAGATAAAGGATTCAGCCCTATGATGGACTGGTGACCTGTGTGCAGTGTACCCCACTGCTTGCCCAGAGGCGGTTTGGATAGGCTCCAGCCCCCCACAAAATGGATTAAGAAATGAGAATGGATGGATGGATTGATGGATGGATAAAGAATTCAATGAGCAGGTTGAATAGCCAATAACAGACTCCTGTACAGTATATGTATTTCTGAGGGTACCCAGACACACACAACACCGAAAAGAGGGACCTCATGTCTCTGTGCCGTCGAATAGCTAATTCAAGGCAATGACCTTTTTTTGAGAGAGAGAAAAATAAGAGAGAAAGATCTTAGCGATGAGAGTTTTGAGAAAAATAGGAGCTTTGTCAGAAGAAAGACTCGATCTCAGGACAGATTAGGTCTTGGGAGTGAATGGAGCCCACCAGTGCTCCAGCTCAGCTGCTGGACCCCTAACAGTCTTTGAGCCCGGCAACAATGTCACCACCAGAGGCCAGGTCTCGCTGCTATCTAACCCTATTATCACACAGAAAGATTGATACACACCCCCTCCAGAGTGGAAGCACCACAAAAAATGATACCCTTCCGTCCTCATTCATGGGGATTCATTAGTCTGCACCCCCCTATCGAACTATATCCAAAGCTGTCTGCCATAGTTTATCCGACGTGTAGAACTCATTACTAAGGTGAAGCTATTGATCTGGGCATTTATACACACACATATATATATATATAGCTAGCTAGGTTTAAGTTTGGGTTGGTGACAGCTGCTTCTTCCACATCCCGACCTTTGACGCCTTTCACACCTTCTGAATGGGTAAAAACAAGTACAATACCAAACATGAAACAGGTCACAGGATGGACACAGAGTCAGAAACATGGTCTTTTAGCTGAAGGAAATGGGCCCTTCCCCTCCACCAGACCCTCCTGTTGCAGCTTTGTCACCCAAGTGAGATGAACATTGTTAGCAGATAGTTGCCAGAGGAGGCCAGAGTGACTCCAATGGGAGAGGTGGCATCGTGACTGTGAGAACTTTGACACGACCAGACAGCAGTGGCACCACCCAATAACCATATAAATGGGAGACAATGGACCTAATTGCAATCAGTGTCCTCTTTTCATTTCATGTCCCGAGTTTCGCCCTGACATTCACCAGGGACCTCTACATGCATTTCAATACAACCACGCTGTGGTGGGACAGACAGCAGCAACAGCAGCAACAGTGAAAAAGTGCCTGCAATATGCATCTGTTTCTCCCTTTAAAAAAAAATAACGTTTTAAGCTCTAACAGCAAAATCAAATCTCGGGATGATGACTGACATTTGACATGCAAATTCTGATTTTGAATACTTTCAAAAAACAACTGAATCCAAACAAGAAAAAAATAGATGGGCAAAATTCAGCTGCTCTAAGAATGAGGAAACATTTCTTAGCCTGAGTGAGCTAGAAAGAGCGTGACTCTCAAAGCTTTTTCTGTGAAGATCATACACTCCAAAGGTGATAGGACGAAAGCGAACTATAGAGAAGACTGCAGTGTGTGGGCACTTCATTATGTAACTGACTTTGAAGCCGGTCTTTTGATGTCTATGTGTTTCTCTGTCTGTAGTCAGAACACTCCCCTCAGAATCAATGCATTTCTTCAACACACAGAGCACACGCCTGCATACTGAGGAAGAATAAAGGGTAGAGCTATGTCTACCATGTGGTTAACGAAACAAAATATGTTTTGATATGCTGCCACGGAGAAACTTTTGAAACCAGCATATAAGGCATATATATATATATAAATATATACATTTAGTAATGACACCATATTTATATTAAAATAGAGAAGTTTTTTATTACATAGAAAGAAGTAGCATTGCTCTGCTCTGTTTTCTTAAGAATCACATTCTAACAGACCTAACGCATCATCTAACACTTCACCAACTAAATTCTAAATTAAGATACACAATGTGTTGTTTATCACACAGTACAAACCATTTTGTCACTCTTGGGCAAACATTAAAATCACTACTCAAGCTAAAAAAACAAAGAAAAAAATAAACAAGAAATAAAAAGGTAAAGAAAAGAGAATACCTGCTAATGAAAATTAATTATATTCCTCTCAACATCAATGATTAGAAATCAAAACATCTGTTGCATTTAAAGCATTACATTTACTCTTTTACAGCTCAAAGCCTAGAATGTGTGAAGTACATCACCTTTCTTGTATAAGGATGATGGGTTATCTGAAAGATGTCTACGAGGGCAGCCATCATGAGTTGAGATTTGACACCTGTAAAGCAGCCTTATCCCCTTTTGAAGTCCCTGTTTGCATTGTTGAGGCCAACAAAGGAGTTTTGCCACCTCTGTACTTACAAAAGAGCATTAGAAGCGCCGAGGAGATAACAAGGGCGAGTGGGGGTTGGCAATATGCACCGCACACTCTACAGGTGTGTGTCAGTGCATGTGAGAGCATTTGAAAGCTGCACGGACTCTTCAGAACTGTAGCTTGCAATAGGAGCCCTATGTGTTTGCGTTCACTGCTCTGAGATGTTGCCTGGTAGTGGAGATGGTGATGGCAATGGGGTGCCCAGCCTGGAAGGTTGACAAAGGGTCACCCTTCAGATTAGTTTGGGCTGAGGTTTGAGAGGGGAGGAGGAGGCCGACATGATAACTCATTAGTCACCCTTTCACCTCTCAGCTCAGAGCAGTGGAGCAGGAATGATGAGCATGCATATGCCACCAGCAGCAGTTTCAGCATTTCTTTCCTTGTCCGGATCAAAGTATAATCTTCATGCAGATTTTTATTTGTTCTCACTGTACAATCAACGGGCAGGGATTTGAAACAGCTGCTTTCCTTTATGTATTTTTCACTTGCCTCAATAAGCCAAATTCAGGGTCTCTTAAAAGTCTTGGGCGTCTAGATCTTGTTTGAAATGTGTGAAATGAACTGAAATAAAAATCTCTGAGGTGAGGTGACAATAATTACTTAATTACAGGAGAAGAAAATCCTGTTGCATTCCATTGTCTTTCTCTTCAGTTTGCAAGTTGGTGCCTGGAGCATATCTCAGATGTTATCAGGCCAGAGGTGGTTTTAGATACGCAATCATATCTAAATGGCCGTCATGTTGTTTTATATCACAAACATTTACATTTATGTCTGCATGACTTGCATAAAATATACACGCAAGATAATTTGGGACACTGTGTAAGGGGTCAAACCATAGTGGAATTACTTGCAATTAAATCATATTACATTTTTATCAGTATCTCTTGATACTGATTTTTTTTTAAGATGAAACTTCAAATTCTGAAATTGAAAAATTATTTTCTTTAAATTGAAATATCTTTTTTAAAACTTGACAGCAGCATGTTTTGAGTTTAAGTTTTCCCCTTTGCACATCAAGTCTTTTGTTTACACAGACTTGCAATAGTGCCAATAAAGTTGGAATAATTCTGTTGTCACACACAGTTATCATTTCATTCCTTTGTATAAAGGTCAACAAGCTGAATGTTAAACAATTATGAAAGTGCAAATAAAAGTTAAAAAAGAACATATATCCTCCGTTTGGGTCCATTTCACAAGATAGATAAAAAACCTCACTTGAATCACATTAATTGATTAAATGTATAAATTATATATTTATTGCAGGATTTGTGTGTTTATTGCTCATTTAATCCAGGATAGCCATGCTCAGTGAGTCCATATATGTGTGCAAGATTGCATATATCAATTACAAGGTGACTAACGGGGAGAGGAGAGGGGTTATCATTAGCAGGGACTGGTGCTGGCCTCTGGTAGTTCCAATAATTACTTCACAAAGGGTGGTGCTTGCCTTCCCACTGCTTTTCCCACACTGCACTGCAGGCTCAGAATTCCTCTCGGCCCCAGACCTGCAATCTCCTCGGTTTTAGACAGCAAATTACTGACAAGTCCCATTCTTCACAGCACTGTAATTGCTTTTTAGTGCTGGTTTTATTGAGGCAACCCTAACCCCCTTTTCCTTCCCTCAATAAAGACGAGTGAGGGAGGGGGCGAGGGGTTAATATAGATGACATTAGTCCCTAATTGGAAGGTCTCAAAACTCGAGAAAGTTTCATATACCTTTTCTCATTTTTCAAGATGTCGTGTCATTTAATGGGTTCCTGAAAAGGTACCTGCGGATCATATCTATTTTCTAGTCACTAAAACATTAAATAAATAAGTATTATCTGAGGATGCATAATATAACCTTGTAATAGTCCTTTAAATGCTCAAGAGACGTGACTTTACTCAGGCTATACAGAAAGATATACTGAGCATTTTTGTTACTTCATGACTAAAATCACTTCATGTTGTCTTTCCCACCCCTGTGCATTACTCTTTCAATCTATTACTTTGTGGAAATAATTAGTCTCCATGTCAATACAAGCTCCTAGCAGAGAAAACATCTCATTATGGGACTTAAAGAGATCCATAGCATTCCTGGCTCTGTCAAGCTGTTCTTCCTTTCTTCAATATAGTTACTTTCTTTTCACTGAGAGTAAAAATTCTCAACGTTCCAAAGCCGGACAACCAAACAGTCGCCATTTGAAATGAAGAAAGAGAAAGAATGGAAAACGGCTGAGGGATTAGAGGATCTGAACTGGATAAAGGGATAGGAGATTCTTGGTGTGATCCAGTTTGGTTTGAAAGATTGGGAGTCTTAAAAAGGATTTGAGACTTTAGAAAGTATTGTGCCATTATTTCGATCCATTTTGCTGCTCTTACAAGCCCACAGTCCAAGTGAACTCAATGTTGAAAACAGCTTTCCTAGTAGAAGCTGTTTCCAGATATCTCCTGTTTGGTGTACGCTGTCATATTTGTTCCGGAAAAGTATTTAAAAATTGCAACATGCAACTTCCTGATAAATTTTCTATAAGCATTACTTACTCAACAAGTTGTCCTCTCATGTTTTGATGGAAAAAAAATTAAAAGCTTACATTTTGAATGAACTTCCACACTTTTATCCCACTCTCTGTCCAGACCTAGCACAGTCACAAAATGCCCAGAGGTTACAACCTGCAATTGACTCAGCAACCTAATTTTCTTTTGCCCTTGTGCATCCAACTCCCCGTCAGTGTGAGCAGGTTAACACCTCTGACCCTGTCAAAAGTGTCAAATAGCTTGTCAGAGGACTTCAGTAAAGTACAATGACAAGCCCTCTAATGTATTACCACACTAGTGCCAGCCAGAAATCTAGCCTCAGGGCAGACAGGTGCACCAGCAAATGAGACACAGGGACATTAAACACAAATAAGCACATGTGAGCAAAAGCACCACTTATCAAACTATGACAGGCTAACTGTTTATGAATAAAGATATATAATTTGTAAGAAATCTTTTGTTTAATATGATTCCACATTTGGATGTCCAGGTTTGAATGAACATCACATTTGAAAGTGGAAAATACACCCAAGATCCTTTTTTGGTTGCATAAAGATTGGGGAACTAACATGATTATAAGATTTATTTTGTCTCAGAGCAAAAAAAACTAAACAAAGACACACAGTTTCAACAGCCTTGGTAGCATGACTGGGCTGACAGGGTTATTCACAGTCAAAATGTCCATTTTTTTCCAATATTGAATAAATAAGACGAAATAGTTCAGCAAATTATTTAGCTTTGAGACAACAAATGGAAATCCCTGACATCCAAATGTGGAAATTGCTTATTTAATGCAACATGTTTTAGCTTTAGCTTTCCAACTCGTCACCTTGCTCAAAGTGCAGCAGGTTAACACTTACTACTTTGATGTCTTTTCTAATGGGATATAGTTGGATTAAAACAGGGGACAGGGGTGGGCGAATCCTTAAATACTTGTATACAAAGCAAACATGAATCAGCTTCAAACCAACCCACAGAGGGAAACAAGAGAGCCTTTCAAAGAAATACCTTTATCCTCGCTATTGTTTCATCTTGAAATGGCTCATCATCACAACCCATGTGGATCCTTGATGCGAGTTTCAAAGGAAGAGCAGAATATGTTGTCTCAGATATTGCACCAATGGAAAAGACCCTTTTAATTTGAATTCAGCTATAAAATACCCTGTTTAATGTGGGTCATGAGAGTGTGCTGAGAACTTCAGGAAATGGACCATAGTAACATCACGTCCAACCAAGTCATCCTTCAGGAAATCCAGTTCCCTGGCACGGACATTGTGTCCCATGCGTACCCTTACACCTTGCCAGTATACCAACATCTCTAAAGCAGGCAATTCCCACTCCTAATACACCACCCCTCCCATACTAGAGGGCCCCATGTTCATTCTGAAGAAGTACGTCTTTGAGGAGCTTGTCTCAACCATCTGTCACGGACGTCCTAGAACATCTCACATCTCTCATCCACAAAGCGGCTTCCACATATACCCTGCAACTTGTGAATAGATTGATAAAAGTGTGACAAGTGGCAGTCTATGTTTATGCATACATCACGAAAATATCCCCCCGACCACAATAGAAATTTGATAAAAAATAGATTAACAAACAAATAGATTTAGTTTAAAATGGCATCAGGAGATGGAGAAGTCTTTATTGTAGTTGAAGATTTTTGGCGAAATCTGAGGATTATGAAATCTATCTTTTTCACCTCATAATGTTCAGGTAATATTGGTAATTAAAATTGAGTTGGGTGACACGTTTATCTGCGCTGTTAGAATACAAAGAAATCTTCTTTGCTGAAATGCTGAATTGAAAATGACCGTACATACCCAGGGCGGAGTGCAAAATGTTATGTAAATCCCCTTAACGACCTTTTCAGGGCACCGACAATCGCCATACAAAAGTGACTGGCAGGCGACACCGGTGCACATTTATCCTATTGCCCTGGCCTGTCTTTCTCTATAGCGCCCCCTACTGTGAGAGGCGTGGGGTTGGGTGCCCAGTGGCACTTGTTGCCAGTGGAAGAAGCCAGCCTGGACCCTCTCATGGCAACGATGCAGGTCGTTGTAATAATGTATGGTTTGTTTTCTGCTTCACACCACCTTTGGGATTTGGCCCGCCCTATAATCCAGAACATGAGACGCAGAGGGAGGCATCCCATGCCTGTCTATCCGAGTTCCAGCCTCGCTGAGTCCAAACCAGCTCTTTTGTATGACTCACATAGTGGTCTATTGGTTGACCCAGGACCATTTCATAATTTGCATCTATAATCACAATTATTTTGATAACTAAAAACCCCCAAACGTAGACCGTAAATCTAAACTGAGTTGTTAACATAATGTGAAGGCGCATGAAGCTACAGACAGAGCATTTCCACTGTTCAAAATCGTATGCGCCGACACACTCTTTCACTATGTTGATGTTTCACACACACATACAGACACATACACACCAGCCCTCCCAAGCCCCTTACTGAGCGTTTTTATCCTTGCTAGGCCTTGTCTCAGAGGGGAGTCAGGCCCCTACTGAGACCTTACGCACTTCCTACTGCAAAGCCTGCTTTGCCCCTTGGCAGCTCCTTTCCATTCATAAACGTTATCCATTATCCATAAATCTGCTTTAATTTGATCATACATGACTTAGAAATGTTGACAGTGCCTCATAGGTGTGGATGTGGTCCATATTTCAATCTTTGAAGTGGATTAAAACCACATTTTCCTCTTGGCAAATGCCATTTGTTTGACATGAGATCTCTGGGGTAGCTCTACTGTAGTTGTGCCCCATGAGGCCAAAGCCCCCAGGTGGGCATATGGGTTTAGAGGCACATTTAAAGCGAATAAAGAAGAGATCTTGGAAAAAGAGTAATCCAAGAAAGAAAAAAAAGAGCGCCCATGTGCGCTTGCATATTTGTGTGCAAGTAATTTGTTAGCCGCGTGGACCAGTGGCGCCATAAAAATTTGTGTGTTTGTGTGTGTGCTTGTTGGGGGGGGGGTGTTATATATACACCTCCCTACTGTCGTATTTCCAGTCGCCTGTCCAAACATCACAACTGTCCGTATCGAGTGAGATATGAAGCCTAAAAAGAAGAAGATCCAAAAGTCCCTCAAATGGATATTACCTACAGGTTTACCAGTGGAGTATCTTGGATTTAGCATTACCTTGTGGATCTATACAGTTCCTTCACCTCACTACTTGGTACGTGAAAATGCAATATCGTGGTAATATCAAGGAAAAGAAGCCTGTTCTGTTTACCCAAAATCTTCATTTAAATGGCATGTCTTTCAAAACTCGTGGGTGTAAGAGTGATTTAGTTCTTATTTATTCATGTTTCCCATTAGAAGTGTTTAAAAGCTCACACAGCAGAAAAGCCACCATTATAGAAAATGAATTTGAAAGGTTTTGTTAGTTTATAATGCAACTCACCAGCTGTTGTTGTGCAGCTGAGCACTGATTTGAAGTAAAGGGGAACATGAGCGTTCATGCTTTTAAGATTGTTACAAATATTTATGGTTATGGTTTACTTCATGCCGTCTTGAACCGTTCATTTTAGAAATATTATTTCACTGAGCTCACTGAATATCTTTTCCTAAAAGAATTATAGGAATGTGCACCGTGTTTTGTCTCGCTTATTTAATTTGCTCTGATTTCTTGGTTCAAAAAAGTGTTTCTGGTGAAATTGGAACCCAAGAGGAAAGTTACTCTGATAAAAACTCAACAGCGCATCTACCAAACTTGGATTTGAAGGACAGGCTTTCCTTTCATGCAGTTCTTTATAAGATGATAAATAAGGATGTATGTGCTTCAGATCAACAGAATGTTTGTACAGTGTGGCAAAATTATATACACAAATTGGTCTAACCTGTAATTAACTCAATTCTACTGGCTGCAGGTTAAAACAGACCATAGTTATGTTCATTCATTAACAGACACATGAACAACATAAGCTCTGATGTTGTGGACACAGACAATTACAGCAACTATACACAGAGTACTGTGTTCTCCGAAGGAAAACTTTTTGGAGAACTGAGAAACTAGTTTGTATTAGATTTTAAAACTTGATTTTTATTGTATAATCTTGAATTGTTTTTTTAGAACATTCTGTAGCCTTGGGAAAATTTGGAGACATAATCTGTTAATCCAGTTGTTCACCAAACACATTCTTGTTGTGGTCGTATAAAGAATATCGACTGCAGATGCTTGGTTCCAATTTGATGGTTTTCACGTACACCAAAAATATGAAGAAATTCAGATTTTTTGTAACCACCATAACATTTTCAGGATTGAAAGTAACCAACAAACCAAAATTGTTGGACATTTGACTGAGAGTACAGTCATGGACACAATCTTTTCATTTGATGTTATTTGATTTAATTTAATTTAAGGAGATTAGAAAAAAACATAATCACTCTAGAATAATTGATGAGATGAGAGCGTGTTAAATTTTTTAAAGGATTTGCCTTTCATTTAATTTCGGAAAGTATATGCCCAAGATTTATAAGTTTATGGGTAAAAGTAATGATTGTGATCAATAATGCCAAACTGTTGGTCCTCAATGGCTGATTGAAGACCACAGGAAACCATTGCCAAGAACAATGGCATGTATTTGCATAAAAAATGCTACTTTATGCTACAAACTTTACTTTTATTACCCCGTGGCTTTTCTGGTTTCTTTGACAACTGAGCTACATGATCACACAGTAGAAACATCAACATCAAGAATTCAATATGCTCTTTTTGTAGGAAAAAGAGATACTGTGTGCAGTGAAATCAAGAAAAAACCTATCTGCAATAGGTTGTATAGGGTTGTATCAATGCTCTGGTAAGATGTTAGAAGAGCAAATGTTACCTTCAAGACAGCACCTTCCAGCAGTCCTGATCTTTCAATGACATGATGTGTGGAAAGTTTTTGAACAAAAATAATAATAATAAGGTGGCAAGAATAGTCTTGCCACCAGAATAGATTTGGTCATTTTTCATTCATTATTTAAATTTTTTTGTTTGCATTTTTTCTGATTAGGGTTATGAAGAGGGTGCTGCAAGTGTGCTATTTGGTTTTGAGGCTGTTGCTTTGGACCAGTTCTCGGACAGACCACCATTCACAAATCTCTCAGAGTTTAAACATTACAGGTAGTCTAATAAACAGTCTGAAAAACAGTATGATATAAAAGGTCTATCGTTCTGTAGACCAAAAAGCTGAATAGGCAGTGTTTCACAGCAAAGTTGTGCAAATCCACCCGTATTGCAAAAAGGTTTTTGAAAATAAGGAAGCTAGCGATGAAAAGGCATTTTACCACTGAAAAACAAAACAGAAGGATCCACTAAAACTATTTAAAAAACTGATCGGCTAGGCTGCTGATGTGATGGGGTTAGCGCTGGACTATCTGATGGCCGTGTTAAAGAGGAACATGCTGTCAAAGCAACGTGTCATGTTGTACAATGTCGGACTCTGATGAAAACTAAAATGAATAAAAAAGGGGTACAGCAAATATTTGGTTATGCCTGAGTGTTCGGGGAAGGAACTTCCTGCAAAAGGACTTCTCTACAAAGTGTTAAAAATACAGAATATATTAATGTTATACTTGTCGCAATTAATGTGATATTTCTCCTTAAATGTTTCCAGTTATTGGGATGCAAATACCCTTAAAATACAGCAGAGTCAAAACCTGTAACTTGGTATCCATTGAATATCTACAAAGATAGACACTGTTTTGTGAACAGCTGAAACACAAAAGTTTTGACTGTTTCAGTTTTCTGGATTTGTGCCTGAATGACAATGACGCCTTCAAGTCATAAGGAGTTATCTATTTTTGGCATAGTAACTTAACAGTTCCAAGATTACCATTTCACAGTATGTTCTGCCGGCTTAATTGTTTCACCAAACTTCACTGGATGGAGGAAAATTAAAAATGGAACAGGAGAGAAAACATTTCTAAAATAAATAATTTTTCCCTTCAATTGGAACAAATAACTGAAAAGATAAGTTGTTGAAAAATGATAAGATGATGGCCAAACTTTATCTGCTGAGTTGTTCAAATGTTTTCATTTATGATGAAGTAAGTAGTTGTTTCAATAATAACCTATCACGCATCTAAACTTACAACAGAAAAAGTACGTCAGCAGCTATTTATTCGGTTATTCAGCAGGGAAGAAATACAAGTTATTGTCAAAGAGGGAGGTGGCATAATAAGCCTTCCCTGTGTGGCCCTTCAGCTTTCTTCCCTCCTGCTGCTCTCCTTTGGCCTTCCTCCCTCCTGCTGCCCCCTCTGCTGGGGTTAGCAGGCATGGTTAAAATTCAACTGTCCCAACAATAACATGGTGGGACTTTTGCTCAATGACCTATCCATCCATCCATTATCAATACCGCTTATTCCCTGTTGGGGCTCAATGACCTATTCACAACGTTAAAGAACCTGGAAGTTAAAAACCTTGAAGACAGAAAGACAGCTACCTCATCAGCTGGGATGAAAGTCTACATATTATCAGGCAATATAAATTAGAATAAAATCCCCATTTTTAACGTGAAATGGAAACATCTTGAGAATAAAGGGATAACCTAATGTTTTGGAAGAGTAGGTCAACTTTGGAATATATTACTTAATTGCATGATGTATTATTGAAGGGTTCATGCTTTAAAGCAGAGCCTTTAACATTAATTAAGGTTAAAATAATTGAGACTTTTTCAAAATGTATATTTACATGGTTGTTGAGGTTGTATGAATAAAACAAGATTCATGAAACAGTGCACGGCTTAAATCACATTTCTTATAATGTCGCCTAAGCCTAAATTTACTCAGAAAATGAAATAGGATTTATTCATTCCCATAGGGAGAAAATTCAAATGATCAAGTAGCTTTGATTGAGATGTCTTCAAATATTTTATATATTAGGAAAATAATAGATACAATTGACAAATTAGTTAAGATAAGATAAATGAATATGCATAATCAGGGAATAACTGTAAGATGGTACTGTTTCAAAACCTCTCAGTCCTGCAACATAGTGAGATGAGCTTCTCATCACAGCTTCTCATCTGTCCAGCCAGGATGGTGTTTGTTGCTCTGCTGCTCCTAAACAACTGTTCGGAAACATGAAACATGAAACATCCATCCATTTTCTGAATTGCGGGGGACTGGAGCCTATCCCAGTATTCGAAGGGCGAGACGCAAGGTAAACCCTGGACAGTCGGCCAGTCCGTCGCAGGGCCCCATATATAGACACACAAATATGAACAATCACACTCACTCCTAAGGGCAATTTGGAACGTCCAATCAACTTAACATGCAGGTTTTTTGGATGATGGGAGGAATCCGTAGAACCCAGAGATAACCCAAGCAGATGCAGGGAGAAAATGCAAACTCCACACACAGAAAAGTCTTTCCTCCCCCGGGGACTCAAACCCAGAACCTCTTGTTGTGAGGCTAACCACCACACCACTGTGCTGCCCTGAATGAAACAGTGCACTCTAAATGTCAGTGTCATCAAACATGCACAGCATGTTAGTGCAGACACTGAAGGACCTTTGCCAAAGAAGAGATGGCTTTAGCCCCTTCCTGTAAACTGCTTTTATGTTAGCAGACTGCTTGATGCAATGATTTGTTTTTCTATCACTTTGGTGTATACATAAATGATGGATGTTAAAAGCTGATTTTTTAAATAGATTTCAAATAGAAAAAAGAAGAACGTATTTCCAACAACTGTTTATAAACACTTTATAATATCTTGCATTGAGAATACCTGCATGTAATTCTCCACTTAGCCACAGGGGGCGACTCCCTTCAGTCTGATGCTGACGGAAGTTTTGTTGGAACGTCTGACGTGTCAAATTGTCGCCATTTTCCTGCGAAGAAGGAAACGCCTCGAAGGGACAGAAACACACTGACCGAGTAAGTGGTTAAACTTCGAAGTAACTGTTATTATTCTTTTCCTGTTAAACGCCAAGCTATATCTCTTAACGTAATTATGTTTCTATCGTAACTGTGGCTACGCAGTCAGGAAATAGTGCGATTTGTAGCTAAAAGTTAGCTATTAGCTGACCTATCAGTACTAGCGAAGCTATAATTTCCTTGACATTTGGTCGTTTTGGTCGTAATATCCCCTTTCTGTTGTATTTACTGGACATATGTAAGTACCGAAAATGCGTTAAGTGTCAGTAAAGTATGAATGTACAACTCGTAATCAGTCGCATGACCACGAGATCGGTGTTTGTCTTAGTGGTCGGGTAACTTTTAGCACCCTGACGAGCGAAGTGTCAAGGTGCTGCAGGAGCCGTCTGGGGTTTTAAAATATAAATCCCTGGTCCAAATGCTGTATCTTTACTAAAATAAATAACTCAATAGTATAGTCAAATAGTTCAAGCTTAACTATGTTTACTGGCAACACTGCATTGTGGTGTTTCTTCATTTTTGGTTCTTATCCTCTCAAAAACCTCATTGGTTTAAGTGACCCGTCGTGTTGCTATATCATAGACTATACATTGTTTAACAAATAGAAACATTACCACTTACAAAATCATTTGAATTCCTTCTATTACTGTTGCACAGACCGATATTCAAGTTTGTTGGGGCAAACATTGTTTTGTTAAATTGTCAGTAATATTCTTCCAGCAATAGTGCTCCATGTGCTGCAGACAAGGCTGCATTTTACAGAATACAAATCAAGCTGTCAGGCAATACTATGTAACAGTTTGTTTTCAAATACCGATGGATGATTTCTGCTCAAAGTTTTGGAAGCAAAGTATCATGTAGTAGAACATATGTGGGAGGTTTACTGTGCAAACCCTGAAAAAGAAGCTCCCCAAAATCACGCAAAGTATCAAGGGTTTTTGTACAAGGACCATAATATGTATTAATCAGACTAATAAGAATAATTTTGACTTGTTATTGTAAAAAAATTGTACCAAACAGAACAAATAACAATGGCAATCTAACAGTTACATTCTGCTTTACATTTTTTTAAGAAGTATCTCTGTTTGTATGTGTTAAAGACATGCTTTTTGTCTGGTTATAAATTAAGTAATGTATCAACAACCCTTTCTGTTTTTCCACAGGTGTGTTATTCACCATTCTTGGTTCAAAGACGATTCCCACCACCAGCCACCATGGGGAATATGTTTGCAGGGCTCTTTAAAATGTTCGGGAAGAAGGAGATGAGGATACTGATGGTGGGTCTGGATGCTGCAGGCAAAACAACTATTTTGTACAAGCTTAAACTTGGAGAGATTGTGACCACAATCCCTACAATTGGTGAGTTTACTTAACAAGAGCTGCCGCTACATATGTTTCCCTGTATTACTCAGAAATGAAAATACAATGTCCCTTTTTCTCCTCAGGTTTCAATGTGGAGACAGTTGAGTACAAGAATATCAGTTTCACGGTGTGGGACGTCGGTGGTCAAGACAAAATCAGGCCACTGTGGCGTCACTACTTCCAGAACACACAGGGTAAGTTTTAAGTAGATTAGGACATTTACAAGAAGTAAACCGATCCCTTTGGGAGTTTCCACTGCTTTGCATGTAGCTCAACACTCACTCAGATGACTTTGCTTGTTGACCTGCTGCAGGTCTCATCTTTGTGGTGGACAGCAACGACAGAGAGCGATGTGCTGAGGCCCGTGAGGAGCTCTTGAGAATGTTGGCCGAGGACGAGCTGCGTGATGCCGTGCTATTAGTGTTCGCCAACAAACAAGTGAGTAATGCAGGTCTTAAAAAGCGGCCGGATGTCAAAACCATGAATGATTTAATTTTTTTCCAATCGCCTGATATGAAATGTTTTTCTCTTGTTCATAGGACCTTCCAAATGCTATGAACGCTGCAGAACTCACAGACAAGATGAACCTTCACTCCCTGCGTAACAGAAACTGGTACATTCAGGCCACTTGTGCTACCACTGGAGACGGCCTCTATGAAGGACTCGATTGGTTGTCTAATCAGCTCAAAAACCATTAACCGGGCATATCAAAAAGTAATTGGCCACACCCAAATCCCCAACCATGCTCTTTACACTTCAGGTAAACTGATTCACCCTGTACTGGAAGCAGCCCTCACCTCAGCTTTGATCACATGCCAGTGGTGGGGGTGATCTATCCATGTAAAGCTTTTGTTATTATGCTTTCCTATTTTATGCAAGTGTAAATACGTTTGGTAATGGTGTGGTGTATTGCACTCTTTAATATTATGTTATAGTTCTTCTTTTCCTGGCTGTCAGACAGCCTATGTGAGATTTTCTTAAGAAAAGGGAGTAAAATAATTGACCTGCACATTGCAATCAAATGGCTCCCCTGGACATGTACTGTAGGGGGTGATCTTTGAGGGGCGTTTGATTAAGATTTAACTGAATTATACACTGATGCACACTGATGACTACATTTAATAGCCCTAACAGGTTGGGTTTAACCCTCTGTACTGACATCACTCCTGTCTGTGAACACTTAACCAGCCTTTGTTGTCAAAGATGTTGGCGTAGACCGAAATGCTGCAGTGATCGCACACACCTACCTGATCTACTGTATGTACGAGCACAGCAAGTTGCTTTGGATTTTTGTGTTTTAATGTCTCAGGTTGATTGTTTTGTTGCCATTGCAATATGACATGATGTGACCTGGTAGTCTTAAGGGCATGTCTACCTGCTGAGTGTCCTCATTGAGCAGCAGAGGAGCCACTACCCCACTCAGTGCTTATTTCTGTATTTCTACACTGTTTAATTTTGTGAGTGTACTGTGAGAGGTAACTAAACAATTCAGTGACCTATCAGAAGACTCAAAGCAAATTGCAACTTATTGTGGGAAGTGGCATTTTGATGGTAATAGCAATATTAGCCGCATCTTTTAAAGTGCCATCATCTTTTGTGTTAACACAATGCCACAAAAACGCCATTTTTATTCAAGACACATTGCCTGTTTTTCTTTCAGTATGTATTTCTAAAAGCTGTAGGTGTTATTTTACCTGTTGGTGGTGAATTAAAATGTTGTGTTGATTTCTAGTTGCCTGAATGATGTATTAATCTCTTTAAGTTTGTCAATGTTTTGTGTAAAGCGTTTGATTTATATTTTTTTTCGGGGGGGTGGGGGGGCACAACTCGAATAAAGTAATTGGATACGATGTTTCTGGAATTGTGTTCTTTTTTTTCAGTGGGGAAAATTCTGTCTTTATATTCAATAAACAAAATGTATACTAACAGTGAAATACTGGAAAACACAGGTCAGGTCAGTTGACCAGAATTTGGGCAATCCTATGCATTACTGCCTCGTTTATAGATCAGCCAACCCCTGCCCTCAGGTGGTACCGAGGCCAAAGCTCATCTGGAGAGCACACGAAGCTCCACTTTGTGAGAGGGTGGCAGTCTGGGGCAACATTCTTGCAGGTTGATTAGGCTGCTATGGTTATCGCAGCCAAGCCCGTAAAAGATGGCAGGAGTGTATGGTGGTGGTGGAAGAGGAGGCAGTTTAAGTCGCGGTCCCTCATAGGGAGGCTTTGTCTGGCCTCTGCCCCTGCTGCTTTATCAGCCTGGTGTGTGTGGCGGTCTAATGGTACTCGGGTCATATAAAAAGCACCAGTTTTTTCTTACTCTGTAAGAATGCCTTGCTCTTTTTTTGGGTCAGTTTCATACGTATTCCAAGATTTGGGCAAACACTACACTATTACAATCATTGGGGGATATTCAGGTGCTGTCACAGCGGTCAGAACTAAACCTGAAATGAAGGGTTATTACAGAAAAAGTCACCTGAGCTATTGAGAAGTGACGGGTAAAGTGGGATAGGGGAGCTCTGACAAAGTCATCCATAGCTTTTTGACAAAACTCTGAAAAGTTTATTAACTGTCAAAATACTTGGTCTACTATCACAAAAGAGGGCCAAGCCAGTACTAAAAGGTATCTTCAACTAATTAGCAACATTTAAGTTATAAGTAATGACAGAAGGTTTCTCTGTAGAAAGAGTGTTGTTGAGAACATCTTTTCAAGGATAATGAGTAGTAAAAAGATAATTTACCCGATAAAAACCTTTACTCATTATAGAAGTAAGATAGAAAAAAAAATATCCACAGCCTGACATTAAAATCTTTTATATATGTAGATTTCAATCACAAAAAAACTTAAAAGGATTGAACACAAATCCAAAGTAATGCAATATACCACACAACCGACTTATTGGGTGATTTAGTTAAAACGTGAGCCTAAAATCTGTCCCGCTGGCTGGCCTCTGTCTTCAGGCTGCCTGCCAGGCCGGGGCACTTGAGGCCCTCGTTGCTGGTCAAGCTGTTATAGAGTGCTCTGTCCGCATTATGCATCTTTCAATTGGTTCGGGGGTGTGGGGCAGGACATTAGTCGTCCGAGTCTGTGTCGTGGCGCCGCCTGTGGCTTTGTGTGGCACCAGCAGGAGCCTTCTTGTGGATGGCAGGGTTACTGCGAGCCGGAGACCCCCCATCCGAAGAGTCTGTGTCATGCCGCTGTTGTCGATGATGGGGGTGGGAAGGCTGTCGCTCGGCCTTTGCTCCCCCCCTTGAATGGCTGTCATGGGGTCTGGCTCCACTCTGACTATGGTATGATGGATTATGACGATGGTGGTCCTTTTTGTGTCTGCAAAGTAAAAGGAAACAAACACTCCATGAGCGGGCTGTGGTGGGTCTGTTACGAGGCGTGCTGAGGCCGGAGGGGAAGCGGCAGCCAGGAGCTTTGTTGGTGACATCCACATTTATGGCAAAAAAGTAGCTGTGCGTGAATGTGGCCAGAAATTTTCTGGACAAAGTGGGAATTAAAATTAAACATTCATCTCTCAGCTGGTCCTAATATTTTATGCAAAGTAAGAAATCCTAAATTATTCATCCATCTACCCCAAGCTAAAAAGGCACAGTCTCAATAGGCTGCTGGAAAAGACAGCATCTCAGCGCCCTCTAGTGTTAGCGCCTTGTTTTACAGTAGAGCCAGAGGAGGACGTCTGTGAGCCGTCCTCTCAGTTTCACCCTTTAAACTTCTAATAATCACATAAAACACACTCATATTTACTTAGGTAACCAGCTAAATAACTAATAGAATTGATGATGACATCACATATGACAACTGAAGAGAACCTTTTTCTTTCGTCACTTGACTCGTCAGAGGACGAATCTCTCCTTTGTCTTTTCTTCTTTTTCTCCTTTTTGCTCTTTTTCTCCTTTTTGCTCTTCTTTTCTTTCTTCTTCTTCTTTTTGCTCTCATGCCTGCGGAATTAAAGATAAAAGTAAGAAAGATTATTCATTATCAAAGTGAGCTCAGGAAACCAGGTTTACACTTTCTGAAGTCACCGTTGTTCTTTCTGAAATGCGAAAACAGGTGGAAACTAACATCATGTTTTCTCACCTTGGTTCCATCTCTTGTTTTCCGGCACTCTCAGATGTTCCTGCAGCTGAAGTTTCAGGACACGTCTCAGTCTTGTGATGCTGGACAGAAAGCATGTCTTTAATATTTCACATTCATTGTGGTGATGTAACTTCATTGTCCGCTTTAGCCCTTATGCAAATTCTAACAACTGAAGAAGGTAAAACAACTCACAGTAAAAACCGGCAGGCCCATTTTTGCTACTTCCTTCTCTTTTTGGGACAGCAATATTTTTCGGGCCCCTACGCTGGAAGCAGAGAAGAAAAACGAGCATTTAACAACCACAGCGCACTAACAATGGCAGCTTTTCCTAAGTGAGGCAGATATGTTGCTACTTCCATGTGAATTTCCAGATGTGCCTTACAGAAGGCTGTCCGAGAACAGGGAACTCTCACAAAGACCAGAGTTACAAAGCAACATCTGTATATCTGCTTAGTGACAAAAGAAGATTCTCACCTGGAGCTTCCCAAGCCTGATATGCGATCCACGTCCTTCTCCTCACCATCAACCTCTTCCCTCCTGCAAACCTCTATGAGATCCTGGTGGGATCAAAAAATGTAAAAGTCTTTCAGGCCTCTCGAATGCAGGAGATTGTTTTGAAAATGTGCATCAGCTAAGTCACATACCTCCTTGGTCAGGCCAGTGGGTTGCCTCTTTATATTCTTGTGCCCTCTAAGTTGTAAATGGAAAAGGTGGAGATATTATTTTGATCCTTCAAACTTGCACAGTGACAGAGAAAATCCTTTGGTGGGAAGATATACATACAAAGCAGCCATCAACGCCTCGTGTTCTGCAGCCTTGACTGCAGCTATTTCATCCTCTTTGGTCAAAGCTTTGCCGCCTTTTTTGTCTTTTGCATACCATGTAAGATCTTTGCCTTTCTGCCACCGTCCAACTGGGGCCATTAAAGAGTTCCCTGGACACAACACAGGAAACCAAAGAACAAAGCAAACAAAGTGAAAAGGTGGTGTCTGTGAATGAGATTTGCTAAATGTTTGACTTCTCAGTTTTTATTCGCTAATATGTTGTATCACTCCACTTCCTTTATTAAATTTAAATAGTTGTTTTTTCCCTTTAGATATATAACAAGAAACCCCTCACCTCATAAATTGTGGTTTTACCGTAACCTACATTTTTAAGTGGCTTAATTTTAAAACACTTGGGAGATTAATTTGTTACTGTTTTAAGACCATAAAAAACAAGTTTCAGAAATCATGTTCTGGAAATATGTGCATTTAATTCAAATTTAATGAGGAAACCTATAATTTGCATAATAAGACACAAATCTTGAGTGGTGTTTTCACTTAATGGTGGAAACAAATGAATGAAGGTATTTATCTATTTAATCATCAAAACCATCTTAAAGATGATTATAAGCTGTTCTGTAATATAGGTTTCCCCATATGAAGAAGAAAGGCGACATTAATATTTAACAGGATTGTTTTTCTGGGAAGCATCTTCTTCTGAGTCACGTGACGATCAAACTTCACATTTTTAACATAGCCGCAGACAGGTGCCGATCTGTACAACTGGTACTCCCGTACACAATGTCACCCACGACACTTGCTTACTCGAGTGGGTCCCCAAAATATAACTTGCCAAGCAAGTTGTGTAACGTTACTTTTGTTAGCCTTTTATGTCACTTCTCTGCTGGCTGCTACGTATCTCCTGTTTGGCATGCTGACTTGCTGGCAGCGGTAAGGGCACGGATAGCGGAGAGGCTACGTGTGTCTGCTCAGTGAGAAAGCAATGAAAGAGGGATCCTTCTGTGTGGAGGGTGGAAATCACAACTAATACCAAGGCATTAAAGTCGCCCAGAGGCTGTGTAATGAGGAACTCTACATCAAAAGGTATGGGACAGCTCCATGTGGGGCCACTATGTGTATTGAGATAGCAGTTTTGAAGTGCCTCGCTCCGTTGCTTGCTAGCTCGCTCTCTGGTTCTTCCTGATAAGGGACAAGCTCATCTACTTACCGAGATAATTTTCTCTGTGTTTATCGATTTTCACTTCGTCCCAGCTAAAGTTGTCCTGGCCTCCGCGCGAGCCTCCAGATCTCGAAGAGCCAAACATTTTTGTAGGTTAGGTCGGAGATAAGGGAAAGCTTTAGCGGCGTTAGCGCAGGCAGCTAACGTTAGCCACATGTGCAGCGTGATTGGTCCGGCCTTCAGCTCCCACTCATCCGGGGAGCTCTGTGGCAAGTTGCACTTCCCACTATCAACTGTAGCAACGTGTTTCCTGGTAGCGGTGTTTACTTTGGACGCGGACGCCAATTCCGTCCGTTATTTTTAGGAATACCCGCGGCGCGGAAGATTAGTGTTTTGTGTCGAAAAGGGGGTCAGTTAAAGCTGTGCTATTTTGTGAAGATGAAAGGTTTAAAAGCTTCCCTCGACCAAGTTCCGTAAAAAAGGCGCCACGCCGTCCGCAGGTGTTTGTCTCCGGAAAGAAAGATGTTCTAGCCACTTGTTGACTGTATTGGTACAATTAACATGCCATTTTTCTCGACTCTTTCGGAGTTATGCTAATGCTAATTAAACGCTTCGTTCCTGTATTTCGTCGCGCGCGTTCTCGCGCATTCTTGGACGTAACGTGTCGGTGTTTTGGCCCGCGCTGATGACGTAAGCGGCATAGTTTTCTCTAATGGCTCGCACGGCAGAGCGGCGGAGCAGTGGAGGGACAAAATCCTCCGAAGACGGTTTAAAAGACGCAGACTAACCTACCTACAGATGTCCATGAGATATTTTGCCAGGCTATTTTCAGGTAGGGGTAAGAATATTTGCCTCCTTTTGCCCCGCATTCTGCTGTGTTTAATATGTCTGTTGTTTGACGGTGTCTGAGCTTGCCATTCATTTCTGGAGTCAGGTTGTTGCTACTGCAAGAGAAGATGGAGATGAGTTCAGGCAGTGCTGCTACCTGAGTTTTATCGGTGGCATACAAGTTCTTTGCTTACTGAGAGTTCTGATACCTGACAGACGGTGTGTGTATCAATCAGATTTACCCAATAGCACTGAAACTTAACACTGATGTAGAATACCTGACATGTACCACTTCCTGTATTAGCCAAAGCCAATTCAGTGCATTGTTGTCTGCAAAAAGCAGATGTGCAAACTCATTATGTTACATTTAAGTCTAAAATGTAGCATATAGTGTTTAGTCTTTCTATAACTTAAACAGTTACCAAAAATCTTGTCAGGCTTTTTTTCTGTTGTAAACATGAGCAATAATGATGCCTTTTCTCCTCCCTGCTTTCTGTTTAAGCCTTTGAAACCATGAAGTCAGCATTTTGAGGCAAATCATTACAATTTATTACTACTAGCTAATGCGAGTTAGACCTTTGGATCCGATGCCACAGTGCCCTAGAGAGCCATTATATGTTTAACACTGAAATGCTAATAAACATTGCAAGTATTGTTTTCACTGGTGGACTGCGCTGTGTTTGGACTTAAAACATATGAGTAAGCACCAACAGCTTGGCTGGAAGAGATGGGAACCTTTTAAATGTTTGCTCACATCAGAGCAAACGCCACAATGCGTAGGACCTTGTGTGGTGTATAGCTTATATCTTATATACGTGGCTGATTCCTGCTTATTGTTGGTCATTCGTCCCTGAAATTTATTCCAGCCAAATTAAAAAATACAGGATGAAACGGCTTAGCAGATCACAAACGAGGACACTCTTTCAGCCAAAAAATACCAGCTGTTATGTATTTATTTTTACTTTAACTCTCTACTTTCAGTGGTTCTTTGGGATCTTTCCGGCTGTTTTCTTTCCTCGGGAGCTTAATAGAATTCACATGACTTAAATTTAGTCTCAGCTATTGATCACATGGAGCACGCGCTGCATGTGGTTTGAGCCCAGCAAAGTGTTGCTTTCAATCAGGAGAATCTCCACCCAGGAGAATTGTTATCTCACATGGCGCCTGTTTCCTGTCATGCAGCTCCTAGTTAAGGAGGAATAGTTGATTCTTGTGTGGGTGTTGGAGGAAACGTCTCCGAGCGCTTCAGGGCTCACACCATTAAGGAATTAAGAAACAAAAGGTACAGCTTGTTGCAGGGTGGTCTAGAGGATTTTTGTAAAGGGCAGTAGCCCTTCGACCGAGGTGGATGCTTATTTATGCGGCGGTGGGGCATGCGGGGGTGGGGGCCGTAGCCAGACCTATTTAAATGGGATTTTTGTAGGTGTTGTTATTCATTTCTGTTCCTTTTTAAATGCTTTGTTACTGCAGACTTTGCAGTGCAACCTCTTAACATCCAAAAGGCTTTATATAGACTGAATGAAAAAAAAAAGATGAATCCAAAACAACAAACAAAAAACCTCAAGTACTGCCCTCCCACACATAATTAGATGTTTCCAAAAACCAACCAATGACTGAGCAGTGGCGGCCGCCTGCCCTCTTACTCCGCCTGTACTCTTTAACCCCCTTCCTCCCTTCACTGCGTAGCTCTGTGCGCTCTGAAGAAAGGTAAGGAGGATGCCACTTTCTTTTTCGCTTGCTCAGCCTAACTTTAAAGAAAAAGAAACCTTGTTTGTGAGACAGACGAGAAGGCACAGCATTTAACAATGGGAAATGAGAAGTTTTTGGCTTACGCTTTTCATGTTTTAAATGCGTGCTGTGTTTGTGGGTTTTAAGCAGCAAAGAGCAGAACTGTTTATCTGTTTCTGTCAGCTGGCCCTCGCTCGGTGCCTCTCAGCCTCTTGTTGTTCTGCATCTTTCTGCCACCGCACTTAGAGTAAGCCTCCGGTTAGGGACTAGTTTTACCTCCCGAGAGCACAAAGGTGTCTCTGCATCCTGTTAACCGCCGAATTAACAGGATACAACCATATACACTATTTCTGCTGTCAGGGTGTAGCTATTTTGTGTTGTTTAATTACCCTGACCTTCATTTTTACACGTTTTTTCCTCCTTTTCTGTGCCCACACTCATCCAGCCTCTGCGCTGACTCATGTTAGATTCCTCTGATGTGTCAGTCCCTCCCTCCTGTTTGCCAATATGAGCTGCAGCCTTTTTTCCGCCTGTCTTTCAGCTATGGCTGGACCCAGGCCAGTGGTGTTCAGCGGCCCGTCGGGGGCAGGAAAGAGCACCCTGCTGAAGATGCTAATGAAGGAACATAACAGTGTTTTCGGCTTCAGCGTGTCCCGTAAGTCTACTTCTCCCTGCCATTCCTTATGAAACAGAAAAATAATAACAAAAATAATATATTAGAATTTTTAATTTCTACATTTCTGATGTATATGTCTGTTTGCTAATCTCCCAGCAGTTATTTCATGGCATTAAGATATTGTTTAGTTCACCTCTAAATTTGAACACGGAGTGTAATTGAAGTTTTTTCTCGACCTCACAGATACAACAAGAAATCCTCGACCTGGCGAGCAGAACGGCACAGGTAAAAAAAGTTTTTATCACCATATCAGCTGGGTCCATCGGTGCTGCGTTAAAAAAAATAAAAAATAAAACGCTTTCATTTCAGAAATAGACACAGTTTGTTGACACAAGCGCAGCATCAATGAAAGCGCCAAACAGGTGTTGGAGATTGAAGAACCTGTTTGGGACTCCTCAGCCTTTTATCCTCCCTTTATAAAACGCTCCTTAGACAGCCGTCCGTTCGCTTCTGATGAGAATTCAGCGACCAGTAGAGTTGCTTCTGAACATGTTTTCGCCTACTTATCATGTTTGGCAGACATCTTTGAGGTCTGCGTCCACCGGTGAAGGACAAAAGCAGCAATAGTCGAAAGAAAAGCTTTGAAGCGCCCCAGAAAATTCCAACCACATAAAAGAATTCATGATTGTTTGGCTTTGTTCTCGTCATGTGTGTTATGTATGTGTGTGTGTGTCCTTTGCCTGGCTGACAGATTATCACTACGTGACCCGCGAGGAGATGCAGGCAGGCATCGACAACGGCGATTTCATTGAGAATGCCGAGTTTTCCGGAAATCTGTACGGAACGAGTAAAGCCGCCGTGCAAGCCGTCCAGGCCAAGAACCTCATCTGTATACTTGACATTGACATGCAGGGTGTGAAAAACATCAAACGGACAGACCTCAATCCCATCTACATTTCCATCCAGCCGCCATCGATGGAAGTCCTGGTGAGGAAAAAAAAAAAGTGGAACGCATGTGATCGAGCTCACGGGCTCCTATGCTGTCCATCATGATCTGTTTTTTTAAAGGCCACTCTGTGGTTGTTCAGGAAAAACGTCTCAGAGAGAGGAAAACGGAGTCAGAGGAGAGTCTCCAGAAGCGTTTACAAGCAGCCCAAGTGGACATGGAGTTCAGTGAGTACTCACAGTTTAGTCATAGAGCTTTAAAAGAAAAAGAAATCCAGAAAAGAACAAAAGAACGATCCCTTCTTCTCGAGTAACCATTATTTTATTACCCTCCAGGTAAAGAAGCCGGCGTGTTTGATGTCGTCATTGTTAATAATAGTTTGGAGGATGCTTATGGGAAGTTAAAACAATCTCTTCAGGAGGTGAGTTACAGCACAGTCTGTGTGTGTAACAGCACAGATTAGATATGAGGATTTTGAAATGCATTTTGACTTAATGTTGTCAGTCGACAACATTTTTAATGTTCACGTAGAAAAAACTGAGCTGAGGTGTAAACTATTCAACCTTGGAAAGAAGACCATCAAAACCTCTCTCATAACCATTTTTTATTTTGGGAAACCAAGAGAAATATAGCATAAAGTTGGTGATGGAAAGGGAGTCGGTACAAAGAGTAGATGAAATGAAATGGTGTTTCAAGCACTGCTGCATGTGCAGTTCTCTTTTATTTCATGTCTGTTAAATGTCTGTCAAAATTGTTCACAATAAACTTAATCCAGGCATTACAACAGAAGTAATTTCCATAAAGCTTCCGTTTAGCTTTATCTTGATATATTTACAATAACTGATTTTACTGTCACATGTTGGCAGATTATATTGTTGTTAAATGTGTTCTACCAGAGCTGAGTGACTCCACTTGAATAGGAAAATCTGATCTTTGTTTTCATGGCTCCCAGCTGTTGGATCTCACCCTCTGAGGCTGTTATTTACCTGGCCGGGCATGTTAGAGGGACACGGGGGACATGATTTTCACGCAGAGCATGTGGCCTAACATTGGCTTAATTGGCGTGCTGCATAACAGCTGCTTGTTTGAGGCGTTAAAGCAAATCTGTGGCAAGATGCTTTAAGCTCTCTATGGGAAGCCGAGAAGCTGAGAATAGAGATGCTAAATGGTTTGAAAGGTGCAAGTCAAAAACAAAAGGTACCAAGGGACGCCGCTATGGAAAGACAAAAGGATGTTTAATGAGGAGTCCAGATCCCTGTGTGATCCCAACAGCAGCTTTGGTCAGGGCATTAGGTCGCAAAGCGTTAAGGTGAATCGTCAAGTGGACAGAAATGTGTGGGAGGATTACTCATCCAGACACAGCCGCCTCATCAAAATGTTGTTAAAGTTAGTTTAAAAACCGCAGCCAGGTAGTCTTTTAATCTCCAGTCACACACAGCATTTTCTTTTGGGCTCCATCTGTGGATTTCTCTCTTCTTCTGGTCTGAGGTCACACACACCTCTATGTGGAGACTTGTAAAATACATTTTTCTCTCTCTCTTTTTTTTTTCTCTGTAGGAAATTAACAAGGTGAAGAAAGTCAATATTTCATCGTAGAGGGTCGCATCCTAAAAGCTTTTAGCCCCATCCAGCCACTCCTCACAAAAAAACAGACCTCCATTCCTGTCGCGAACATTCCCTCAGAGGACGGACATCCAAGCTCAGACAACAGACCCCATAATATTTACAGATTTGTAGGTTTTACACTGTTTAGAAGTACTTATTGCCTGAGAGGAACTTTCTCTTTTTTTTCTTTTTTTTTTACTGTTCATGTGTTTTTAGATATTTCTTTCATTTTAACATGTGTTGGGGAAAAAAAGGATAGTTGTGAAATTCTTCTTTATGTGTCAAGCTAGCGTAGTCTGAAGGAAGTGCTCCATTGAAACGAATTCTCAGCAGTTAGTCGTACTGTGTGCAGCCATGTAAGCTCACCTACCCGCATCCCCTCAGGTGACTCATTCCCTCATGTGGACAAACCTGTCTCTCAAGGGTGGAACAAAAAAAAAAAAGATTCTTCTGGTATGTTTGTTCGTTCTTGACGGCAAACGGCGCTACTTTCTTTTTCTTGAGAAGTTGTCTGTTTATGATAAAATGGATAATTGTCAGTCGGTGTGAAGTACTGTTGTCAGTTACTCAAATGTGGTGGATATGAGCTTTTTGAGGAGTATGGCCAGGTCAGCTGTACTCTAGTATTCCAGTCCAGGGAAAATCTTATGTTTTAAAGATTACAGATTGTCAGATAATGTGTTGACATCATGAGTTTTATTTGCTCAGATTCCATTGGGCTCAAGTAAGATTACATCCCATCCTAAAAGTAGAAGTTTCCTGTAAAGTAAAACAACACCAGCATGACATCACATTGAATATTTCTTTTTTCTTTTATGTCTTTCGAAGTGGGCCAGACACAACTTACAGTTAAACTGTTTATTTGCAGTTGTAAATTAGTATCTTTTATATATAATGTGATGTTATCACTTTGCAGCTTCTCTTAAAGTAAATGCCATTCAGTGGATTGTTCTGCTTATTGCTAAAAGTTCAGCTTTGAAGGGTAAATGACATTGTTTATTTTTGTATATTGCTTGAAAAAAGCACGTAGTCGTATATAACGTTTATATGTTTATATATATTAAACATATGTAATTTTTCATTGGAATTCTGTTTTTTTTCCCAGCATAACATTTTAAGTTTGTGGATATTTGAAGGACTGAAACCATTATACTTGTGTTGTGTCCCCACTGACACTTTTTACTATCTGAATTGTCCACGTTATCCCAGCATTTAATACCAAATGCTGTCTTCTACTTGTCATTTATATCTGGGCTTGGAAAAAAGGTGTATTTCACCAGTGAACTGTGTTGTGTTAAAACCTCAATAAAACGTTACAGCAGCAAATTGCATCTCTGGTGGCAGTGGATCAAGATTACGAAAGAAACAGGTGGTATAAAGTATTTGCAATATATTTATTTAGTTCAATACAATGTATTTGATCATGTTTTTCTGTCCAAAACAACACATGTAAAGTACAAGCAATTACAATCTGTTAGTGCTTTAGTATTAATACATAACATCCTCCTTAGAAATTACACATTTTTAGTAACAAACATCCCAAATCTTTAAGGAGGAAATTATTTTACTTGCTTCTTAACGGCACAGAAGGTAGCAAAGTCTGGGAGCTCCAGCACTTATGCACTCAAATAGGAGAAAACGGTTCTGGTTACTCATTTGCTTTAGAAAAGCAATTCATGCAGTCACTCAACTAAATATTTGTCACTGACACGTGAATACATTCACACGACGGCCTGTGATGCTGCTGGTAAAATCACTGCATTAACAGATACAAGATGTCTTCATATCTTAGAAAATTTTAGTAGATAAAAATGGAGGGAACAAAATAATGGTTCACCAACCAACTTATCTGCCATGAGAAGTGTTGTAAAGCTCTTTACCAATAAATCACTCAAATGCCAACAAAAAACCAGTATGATATAATTTGCATCAGTAATTAAACTGGAGCAGTAAAGAAGCAAACACCTTTAACGGCAGTATCTTCTCAAGGAATCCAAGTCACTGTAAACTGCACATTTCTGAAAAGTACAAAAGTAAAGCAGAAAAAAAGACAAAAGGTTAACTATTTGCTTATCAGTACAGCTGGATTGTTGTATTTTACTTTAGATAATACGTTAAAGTGTTAATATTGGCAAGTTCATGGCTTTTTTCAGGAGCACACATAACAAACAGACTTTAAAAGTTATTAGCAGATAAATGTCAACCCATAATTACTGCCATTACCCACCCCCATACAGCAAGTGTCTGCATTTAGCATATGAAAGAACAGAGTGGGACAGAAACCCACTTAAAGTGATAGAATTATCTATTTAGGTGACGGTCTCGACTTGAGACCCTGGCACTACAACTTTCTCTGTGGACGAGACTGCTTTTAGATTGGCTGCTTCAGAATGGAATGGTTTATCAAATGTTGCAGATATATGTTGGGTTAGGAGTTGGCTGTTTACTTTTGTTGCTAGAGATGTATCTAGAGATGTATCTATTTAAGACTAAAAGGGTTTGTGGTACTCGGTCTAAGGTGTTTTACTTGTTCTGAGAGTGGTAATCTCTAATTTGAAGAGTGACAGGGTTTCCTCCTGATGTGTAACTGTAGGTCTGAGTGGACACTTTGGTTTTAAAGCTTTGCTGCCCACTCTCAACTCTCTGCACCTCTGAGCAGTAGGACGGCTTCACCTCCAGCTCTGCGCGGCTCACTTGGATTGGGATTTGTCTCTCAGTTCTTTGAGAAGCCTCACTAGCTCGTGGGGAGGCAGTTGAGAAGAGGTTGCTTGAGAGATGATCCCTGAAACGGGTGAAGAAGCCACTCCTGTGCCTTGGCACCACCTCAGGCCGCCCCACATTGAGAAGCACTGGCTGTCCTACTCTGGAGCCCCCTATCTCTCTCTGTAGCACAGATATCTCACAGGGCTTTTCCTCAACAACTTGGTGGGTGTTAGTGGAACCATAAGTCTCGCCTTCCTGAGGGACATAATCCTCCAAGTCCTCCAGGGTCAACAAATGATCTCCTTGTTTCAGGACCATGGTCTCCTTCTCTCTGAATGAGCCACCTTCATTATCGTCATCATCAGGCTCAAAGATGATAGTTTGCTGGTCATCCAGGTCGCTGTCTTCTCCTGCAGGGACAGAGGAGAGCTCCTGTGGCTCCCCGGGAGCAGAGGCAGCCTGAGACTCCCCTTCCTCCCAGGAGACTGACTGGCTGCTGATGTCTCCCGGCAGATGTGCTTGTGTTTTCCCAACCAGCTTGTTGTTGGAGTTGTTAGCATTTGGGTTTTCCATGGGAGGTCTCTTGGGTCTTGAAGGGGTGGCTGAGCGATCGGACCCCGCCGGTGAGATTCCTCTCCTCCTGGACAGCCTTGGGGACTTGTTGACCTTATACTCAATGACCTCCTCCACTTCAACCCATCTGGGCTTGCTCTCCACTGACCTGGCTTCAGCCCCCTCTGGCTGAGTGACATAGAGAGTTGGGATGGTGGTCTTCCTTGGGGTGGGCATCCTCCTCAGCCTGGTTGTAGGGGGCTCAGGAGTGGAAGTCTCAGAGTGGTGGGCACCGGCAACAGTCAAGCCGGGGGACCTGTGCCTTCTCATACGTGGGTTCTTCACCACAGTAGTAATAGTTTCCTCACTGGAATAAATGGAAAACAGCATTAGTGATGACGGACAAGTTCCTGTAAACATGTTTTAATCTATATGTGTTTCAAACTTATAATCATAGGTGAAAGAATTAAATGGCCACGAGTAAATTATGAATACAAGTGACTTCATGATAAATCAAATAAGGACAAGATGACTCCAGAAACATTAAAAATGCTGCAGAGCTTAAATACGGACTGATACCTGCATTCAGGCTCTTATCGCTCAGGGTTCAAATGATAGAATAACAATACAATCTAGCTGATGTCCATCCATCCATTATCAATACCGCTTATTCCCTCATGGGGTCATCTAGCTGATGTTCCATACTGATTTTTTTTTAATAATCAGCAGGTCCAAAACTTATATTTCACATCTATCCATCTTGAAGAAATAAATTCTCCAAACCGTTCTACATGATGTTTCGTAAGATTTCCTTTGTGGGAAACAGAGAATTAGGACATCATAAATAAAACTGACTTCAACTGAAGTCTTGGTCTTAATAAGATCTGTGTGATAAATTGCAATGCTAAAGATCTCAGTTAAAGGCAGCACCCTGATGGAAACAACCCCTCCCTTCACCATCCTTGTGATAAAATCTTTTAGCATTCAGGCATCAAATACTACACAATGCAAAGATAGGCACAGACGTATATTTTGACAATTCTACTTTTAGCGCATTTAGCGTCAGAGTATTATACACAGCTGCCTACGACTGCAGGATCATTTGTCTATTTTTTAATCTCTGCTCTGAAACAAACATGTTATATTGTTGATATAAGTTAAATATGCACTTGTCAAGTTAATCTACATGTTTCAGCTTTGTCTAAAAGATGTTGTCCAAGTACTTAGACATGCTTTATGTAAGGCTGCTGTTCCTGTCTGATTGTACTTACATGATGATGGTTTTCCTTGGTATTCTAGTCTCCTGTTCTGTAACTAAAAAAAGTAAGAAAAAAGGGCAAATTAAAAAAAAACTTTACATACATTATGCAAACTACGTGTTCATCCTTTAAAGCAACTGCTGTTTTTTCTAGATCTTAGACAGTCTAAAAATAAAATGAACGCGCATAAAGACTCTTTAAGGTGAAACCTTATACAGACAAAGTGAATGAACTTACCTTCAATGGTGATGGCCTGCTCACCAGTGCGAGCCACAGCAGAAGGGAGGACCAAGTCTGCAGCGCACTTTGCACTGCCCAGGCGGTTAGACAACTGCCAACAACACAAACATATTTTTAGACTATTAAATATGACTTCCTGTCGCTAATTGTTATCAACTCTCCTCCAAATCATTACAAGACCCTAATAAAATCTCCCCTTGATGACCTATAATGCCAAAGGGATATCCGGAAACAAGATTAAGCTAAACTAATGGAATATAAAAAGGGAAAGCACACATTTACTAAAGTATTCAGACTTAACTGTGGATCAGACAAACCCTAAACCTGGCAGAGGTCTACTTGTAGTAAAGTAAGGGGACTAGACATTATGTAAACAGAAAAACATCTGTTCAAAGAAACTCTTGAAGTTCCTGAAGAGATGGAGGATCCATCTGGTTGACACCTCCACAATGGTGAAGAGGCATCATCCAAGTATGGGAATGATTTTTAACATGGGAGAAAATGTGACTGGTCACACATGTGGGAAGAAAAAAAGGTCACTGATTAAACTATTCAAAGTTCTGTCCTTTCAGTAGCGGTTGACTTTTCATTTAATTTTCCAAGACAGCACAGAAATGATGTTAAACCATCTTTTGGGTCCCAGCCAAAGCCAGGATGTTGTGGGGGATAAAGAAGAAGGCAGTTCTTATATGTTTCCTATCCAATATGACCAAGTTTCATAAAATCAAATGCCTGGAAAAAGTGGATGAGTTCTTATTAACAAATTTAAAGGTCAGCCAATGAGGAAAAGTGTTTTTCTAAAAACAGCTCATTTTCAGTGTAGATTATAGTTTTTATTTACATTTTAGAAATAAATACAAGCCAAGTGAAATTTAAACCCTAATTTATATGCTAGATATAATTATATAATGTATAAGTAGATATATATATGTAAAAACATGAGACTGTACAGAATGGTCTAGACAAACCTCACACTCGTAGTGTCCAAGGTCCCTTTCCGTCAAGTTTTTTATAACCAGAACCAGAACCCCACTACGGAGCTCACTGTAGGTTTGAAACTTTTCTTGGTCCGTCAGCAGCCTTCCATCCTTGAACCATCTTACACAAAGCCACAGAGCAAAAATGAAGTATGAATTTTAAAAAAAGTGTATATCAACTGTGGCAAATGTCAATAAGAAAGTCGTACCTTATCTTGGGGCTGGGAGCACTTTGTATGACACAGGTAAACTGAGCATCTTCACCAGCAACAAAGACGGCGTTTCTCATTTTATTTACGAAACGAGGGGGTACTGAAAACACCACATTGAAATCAATAGCGAGAGATTCAAACAAACTTGTTATCTGAAGCAGCAGAATCAATACCGGTATGTTTTAAGCAGCTGAGTCCTGCTGCACACATGGATGATAACATCTGGATATTTTTAATCACAACACTTACCCTGAACAGTGATTTTTCCAAGAGTACTGGCATTGCCAGCTGAGCTTGTGGCAAAGCACATGTACTGGCCAGAATCATCTGCAGTCATGTTATCCAGGATCAGCGTGCAGGATCCATCAGGGTCCTCAATAATGATGTGATGAGGATCCGCCTCTACCGTACGTCCATCTTCATCCATCAAGAAGACACAACAATCACTTAAGTTGTAAACCTGGGTCTTATTTATATACATATTGTGATGTGTTGCAGTTGACTAAAAAACACAAAATGTGCAAACATCTCACCCTTATACCAGGTGATCACAGGTTTAGGCACCCCAGTGGCTTTGCAGGCTAATTTAACGGTCTGACCTAATTCTGCTGTACAGTTTGCCAAAATTTCTACAAAATCTGGAGGACCTGGAAAACAAACAATGTAAGAAATTATCAAAACGTGACAACTATTCGAACAAAAAAGGGAGTCATTGTGTAAATCCTACTCACTCCATGCAGGCATGCTGTATCTCTGCTGCAGTTCTCGGAAGTCTCTTAGCCACGAGTTCTTGATGGTCACGGTTCGGGCCTGTAAAGTATATTTTCTCACAGAGTCCTCTCGTTCATGCCAGATTTCAAAGGCACGGTCATCTCCTTCTACTGTTTCGTTCACATCGATGTTATTCAACTGCAATGGAAGAATAGCAAAAAATGTCATGTCGCTAAACATGAAATAGAATATGACAGCAGTATAAGAAGGAACAATAAAAAATGTTTACCTTCATCATGTTCTTAAAAACATATGCTTGTGTATCAGTGTTGCTGTCTCTCTTGGGTTTGCAGATAATACAATAGTTCCTAAAGAGAAATACATGACGGTGGTGACCTCTAGAGGATGTTCTAATTCCAGGAGCTCCTTCCCAGACTTGGAACGGACCCTGGTGACGAAAAAAGGGAAGATAAGAACATTCAAACACACGCAACCAATAGTGTCTAATCATTGCATCATTTGGCTGGAAATAAATGTATTACCTGTCTAATTGGTTCTCCAAGAACTTCCAGAGTAGCTGGATAGTTTTCAATCAAGGATACGTGGTGTGTATTCTCAGAGCGCTGAGGGAGTGCAGACACCATTGCGTAGGCCTCCTCTAGTAGGCAGCAATTCTGACCGTTTCTTGCTTTGTTTCGAATTAACTCCTATAGATGTTAAAGCATAAATTTGAACAAAAGTTCATTCTTAAGTCACATTCATTTCTACTTGTACTACAAATAAGAGAGACAGAAATAAGACTATAAATAACAGAGTCCATACAAACTCTCTGTCATTTCAGTTACCTTCAGGATGGCCTTGTACTTTTGAATCCTATCCAGTGGTTGTTGGAGGTAGGCGTTGATGCTTCGTACCGGTGGATCAGCAGGGTTTGCGTTGGCCTGCACATTCTCACTGTATTCCTATAAGGAAGAAGATTCTAAATATATAACATACCGTTGAAAAAAAGTATGCAGAAGCAAGTACAAATGTAGGCTATATGTAAACGAATGGTAAAAGATCAGGCCACTGAACACTTCACTGTCCAGTGCACCATATTTCCTTAAACATAACAGAACAATACCTTAAAGTAGTGATGGACAGTCTTGTCACTGATTGCAGATTCAGCTTGACCCTGACCCACAAGATACTGGAGGTACTTCTCAAAGCCCTCTTTGTTCCTCAGGAAGCACATGGCTACATCATCATCAGTATCACATTCATTCAACTTCGGAAGGAATGACCTTCAAACAAGCAGTAAGAGGAAATGGTTAAATAGTTAACATTAATGACATTTAACAGCACTGGAATCATATTCACACAACTGCCAGAAAATGAAGAGGTGGGCTCACTTGCTGTGGAAGGACTGGATATCATCAATATTCCTGAAAATGGTCTCTTTCTGGCCTGAGACATCAGGCGGAGCATCAGGACCCTCAGCGTGCCTCTGGTGGTGGGCGGCAAAGAAGTCCACCTCTTTCACAAACTCCGACTCCCCATTTATCAAGTCTTGGATAAGTTGGCTAAGGGCATAAAATAATAGTTTGTTACAGCGTGTCCTTTGTTTTCACATTGTGATTTGTGATTGTACTTTACTTACAATAATTTCCTCTTGTATTCTCCCTCAGACACCTCCTCTATATTCGCTTCTGGGAGGTCACCTGACTCAGCAGAGAGCTGCCATGCAAATTTTTAAACAGACATAAAGAAATTATATTCTGCAGAAGACTTAAACATAAAGATGATGCATCCTTGACACCTACTTTAAGTTTTTTGTCCAAATAGGCAGGTGAGACCCAGCCCTGACGGGACGGTGTTGTTTTTGTTGGTTTGGTCCGGACTAACCATTTGAGAGGATGAGCTGAGTCCAAGACCTCAACATACTGTCCTTCCTTTAGAGAAATAGAATCTTTGCTTGCAGTTGTGGGGTTGTAGTCTGCTGTTGCAACGTAGATGTCAAACATCTACCAAAAAGTACAAAATCATGAGATTTCATCAACAGCATTACTAACATTAAATAAATCATGAAGATCTTTCCATTTCTATTTTAATAACTACCAACATGCACTCAGAAAAAATCTTCCATATTCTTTTTTGGTTTATAGTATAAATGAATACTTGTATCATAAATATTTTTACATTTATGTCTGCAGGGAAATACAAATACAAAAAAGGGGAGACGATCAGCATTATGCCTTAATGTTCCTCTACTCAGTGACTTATTTCGGGCTTTACCAAATGTGTTTTAGGGTGATTGTATTCATCGTTTAGCACACCAAATTACACCAATCAATCATATCTCACCTCTCCTCTGGCATCCCCTTCATCAGACTCTGAGGAGGAGTCTGCAATCAGGGAGGGAGGGCGAGAACGGCCATGATGAGGTGATGCAGAAGGAGTTTTGGTCTCATCATCACTGTCAGCTCCTGGTACACGTAATGAAGCTGGGGCAGAAAGGACAAATAAGGCATTCAGACGACAGGCTACTCAGGCAAAGACTCAAGACACCTCATATTAGTTTAATCTGTTTTCAGGGAAAGGAAAAAGTTTAATCACCGTACCAAAATTCACGATTTGGACATTTCATTATTTGAAGAAGCTTTTATACTTCAAGACTCCCGATGAAAAGCATCACTTCATGGTTCAAATTATTGCAGCAGTAGAATCCATTTATTTTTCTTACATGAATTTGGCTGAAGTATCAGCAGAAATTCACATTCCAAACAGTAACTCCTGTGCTATCACGCCTGTTGCTGCAATGTCCAGGTATTGTAATTAACACCTTGGTACATAATCTAATCATTTTTGCTGTAATATGTTACAAAAACCAGCAATTAAAAATGAATGTATAGAAAATAATTACGCAACAGCCAATTCATTCTTGTGCTTTTACACATATTACTAATGTGTTAGTGGCAACATGCAGGTACAAAGAGCTCTCCACATACATGTAAGCCTGCAAGTATGACTTCTATATGCAAGGGGGGCTTAATATGTCACAAAAAGCATTTTGATAACTTTAGGATTATAAGACTTGGTTTGAATTTGGACATATAAATAGTATTAACTGTGATAAAAATAAAATGTTTTCAATTACCTTTCTGACATAATGAACCCACAGACTTGTGGAATACATCTTCTGCTTTGTTTTTTACTAATAAGGAAAAACCTTTTCATGATGTCATCTAATGATGGAAATAAATCAAGAGAAAAATGTATAGTATGATGCACTTGAGATACATACTGGTAGTTTTGGGCCAAGATTTCATCCACTGGAGCACTTCGTGATTCTGTAAACTGTCTGTGTAACAAATTGATAATTGGATGAGTATTTAACTCATGGGAATGATGAAATGACGGTTGTGGAAAACACTTGTTAAGAAATGATGTTTGTGTAAAGGAATGAGAGATCATTCATTCATTTGTTAACATAAAAACACGCAGCACTAAAAAAAAGCAGGGAAGGGAACATTCCATAGTCAGGATTGGTGTCAACTACTAAAATCAAATTTTTTTATTCAATAAAGTCAGTGTTGAAGTTTTCATGTCAAATGAAAACTTTCATGATCAACAAATAATCACATGACTTTATTCATGTCAACCAAACCTGAATGGAGTGACAAAATAAGAGATAATATGTGAGTTATCTTTAGACTTTCAGTGGCACTGCAACAACGAGCAAATCTAGCCGTAACAGAGAGAATTGAGATTTTTTTAAGTTAGAAAAACTGATTTAAAATACAAAATTAAATTATACTAATATTATGGCCTGAACAAGACCTGGGATGTCTTCTTGATCAGTAGATTTACTTGTCATTCAGCTCCATGCATGCACAATTTACGGCATATACATCTGATTTCACATTTAAAACATAATATGTGATAAATCTTATCACAACAACATGAGAGTTTGATATTAGTTTAAAATGCAGGTTGAGAAATTATATTTGAGTACTAATGGAACCAACAGTTTTTTATTGACAACTTCTCCTTTGGAATGGCTCCTGGAAATAAATAATGATTTCTAAGGATTTATTATAGTATAGAGTAACAAGTATAGACAAACAATAAATCTAAATTCACCTTGAGTGATTTTTGCTGACACCATTTCGGTAATCTGAGAGGTGAGTTTCATGAGGAATTCCTCTGTGCCCACTTCACCTAGATAGGGTATTTGACCTTCTTGTGGTTTGCACAAAACAAACAAACAAAGAGAATATAGATTTAAAATACATCCTTAAATATAACACAATTTTTCAGACTTCAAATACATGACAAAAATTACATAAGAATTTAACCTTTTTCCCTACCTTTTCCTCTACTTGTATCCTCCTCCGGAGGACTAATTTTAATCCCAAGAACCCTGAGAAACATTACATATTAAATTTTGTGTTGATAGGCATGTTTAGCTGTAATATAAATGGATCAAAGTGTTTCCATGTATATTTGAAATGCATTAAATCCGAAAAAGGAATAAATAAAGAAAAAAATCCAGCATGCATATGTGCAAACTTACTCTGAAGTTGTGGTCTGTTTCTTTGGTTGTGGTGCTGTGAGAAAAAAAAGGGGGCAAACATAAGTAGTTATAACCTAACTCTAGGCAGCAGTGTTACCAAATGTTTTGTATCTTGTGAATACATTCATGGATTTAAATTCAGTGAAATCAGTAAATGGTTTTGCTTACTGTCATCCACTTCCAAGCGTGCAGTGCAGATAGACTGTCCTGCCTTGTTTGCTGCAATACACGTGTAAGTGCCAGTGTACTCTGTGCCAACATCCATCAGGATGAGGCTGTGCTGGCGCGCAGAGCTTGCTATTTTGTATCCCTTGGTCTCAGGCTTAATCCACAAGACATCCTCTGATGATTTCTCCTTGAGCCAGGAGACCACAGGAGAAGGAGATCCTAAAGAGCAAACATAAGTATGGAGAATATGTTATCAAGTTTGAACACAAAAAAGAGTACAAAAAGAATTCTGAATCTTTTAGACAGCAAAACTCAAATATTGAACAGTGTTTTAAGATTTTAAGAGCAATCTTAAAAAACAAACCTTCTACTTTGACAGACAGAGTGATACTAGCTCCTTGTTTCATTTTTCTGTTGCTGAACCTCTCAAGAAAACGGGGTGGCACTAGTGGTTCCTTAGAGTCTGCGCAGAAACAGTACAAAACATCACAAGAGATACTTAAACTATACATCATACTACCTGAATTAGTATCTACACTGGTTTGTTGCTAAAATGTCAAGTTACCTTTTTTCTCTTGTGGCATAATCTCGCCTGGACCTGCAGCAAAACAGAATGATTGGTCCACAGCACACATCTAGAAACGAGTCATTTAGTTAACAATTTGGGCCTTTTAACACTTACTCAGCACGATCAGCCTGGCAGACGAGTACGCAGAACCAGCAGCATTGCTGATGTAAGCAGAGTACTCCCCCATATCCTCTCTCTTCACTTCAATGATCTCCACAGCATGCATATCTCTGTCTGTGGACAGCTGAATTCTTTTCGACGGTTGTAGAGAATGGCCATCTTTGAACCAGTATACTTTTGGTTTGGGGAAACCTGAAAAATAAAAAAATTCAGACAAATTGTTCTTAAGGAGACTGTTACTGTATGGTTAAGAAAAATGGAGACTCTACCTTTTACTCTGAGCTGCATCTTGGCAATGGGTGAACCTGGACTGACGTGAACGTCATGAAGCTCATCTACAACCTGTGGTAGCTGATCGTCCTCGGCAACAGACTCAAAAGCTTCAGTTTCCCTGCTTCAATATTGTAAAAACATAATAAGTTAGTCCCGGTAAGTAGTGTGTTCCTGTTAAACAAATAGTTCCATTAAAATCTCAGTTGCTATAAATGATCAATCTCACCTGGATGCATAGCCCTTGGCACTGACGAAGGAGGATGTCTCAGTAACATCTGCGGCAGTGTCATAATCTGAGCTGCAAGACACTGAGAAGATTGATGTGCATTATCAAATGTTCAGTAGCAACAACAGCAGGTGTGTGCTTGTGAATGGGTAGTTTGTAAAGGATTGTTTACCTTAGGACACTTTTTAGAACAGAATAAGTTTGCCATTTCATCACAATATTCATGTTGAGTGTTGAAAGTTTAACTAAAAAAAATAGACCTCCCACTATTAATGCAATATTGAGCTGCTGTTTTGACAGAAAAAGCATGAAATATGATGAAGACTAAGGTGACAGTGTGTGATTTAGCAATACAAAAAAAATTATTTCAAATAGCTTTCAAACATCTTATGACATTGCCATTTTTTTATTGGATTTTTTTTCTAAGAGCAAAAACCTTAATTAGTCAGAATATAAAATGTTTAAAAAAGTCCCAATCAATAACAAACATGGACCGTCAACATAAGAAAAGGCACTTGCAGAACACTAAGAATATTGTGCTTGTAATGCATGTTGACTCACTGTCGACTCTCAGTTCAGCTTTTGAAGCAGCTATGCCGCTGCTGTTTTCAGCTGTGCATCGATAGACACCCATATCAGTGGGCAACACAGTGGTGATGATGAGCTGGTGGCAGCCTTCTTGGTCCTCATTGATCATGTAATGGTCATTCTCCTCGAGTAGTTTGCCGTCCTTATACCAGCGTACAGTGGGAGGTGGCTTTCCAATCACAACACAGTCGAAACTGACTGGATAACCATCCGGAACATCTTGACTCTGCAGCTCAGTCAAGAAGACTGGGGCAGCTGGGTAGCAGGAAGAATTAGTTTGATAATTAAGATGATATCAAAAAAGAGCCAAGTGTTTCTGACAAAATCTGATGGATTGCATTTGGCATTATACAATTCATAATGTTCACAGACGTTGAGGAGTGATTGTAAGATCTATACAACCACTTTATTACTTACCAGCAGCTCCAGCCATAAAAGCAGCCTGACGATCCTGTGTGGGGGTCTGTGTGCCATCTTGCATGTAACTCATCTTTTTTATTCGTAGCTCCACTTTATGGGACCCTGCTGCTATGATGGTGGTCTCTACAGGGACTCCGTGGACTGTAAACATCTCCTTGAATCTCTTTGAGGCAACCTCAGCCTCGGTCCGCGAGTCAAAGCGAATGTATATGTAATTGTCATCTTCACGGTAAGAGTGTGGATCTGGGATGAAGTCCCCTTCATCTGCACTGACAAATGGTTCCTCTTCAACATCTGGCGGGAGGCGTGTGCGTAGCAGCCGTCTGAGTCGTCTGCCTGCCTGCCTCAGAGACTCATCCATCTCACTACCAGATGAGCTCTCAGGCTCGCTGTCTGCACTGTAACCCACCGTCAGTGGCCGTCGCCCCGAGGACTCCCTCACTGTTCCAACTGTCACTTTGGCACTGTGAGAACTCACTCCAAACTTGTTGGTGACCTCACAAGTGTAGACCCCTGTGTCCTTTGTGGTGATAGCAGTAATGACAAGAGCACAGGTGCCATCATTATAAATATCAATATGATGATGCTTGCCATCTGTCAGAGTTTCTCCGTCCTTCATCCAGCACACTTTATCCGGTTTGCCATCTGTCACACATTCCAGATGTATGGTGCCATTTGGTTCTTTGGTTTGATCTTTGAAGACCTCTTTGAAGACAGGACGCATGTCCTTACGAGCCTTGTAGCCTTTGAAGGCAGCTTGTATCTTAATGGCAGCATCTCTTAGCTCAGGCTCATCCTCCTTAGTGATCTCCATAATGCTGCTTTCTTGTGTAGACAGCTTTTCAACAGTTTGCTGACTTGATGTGTTAGTTACTTTAGTTTTCTGCTCTGACATCTGGAAATGCGCAAAGAACTTCTCAGCAGAGAGAGTCTCTGTCTCGCTGGTTTCCGTGACAGCAGTCTTGCTACTCTTTTTTAGGTAAGACACAAGCGTTGAGCCTCCAGAAACAGTCTCTTCCTCTGAGCTAATTGACAGGTTGGATTGAGTCTGAATGACTAGCTCCTTCTCAGCTGATCTTACTTCTGTTTTATCTGATGATATAAGCTCATTCTGCCCTTTTTTGGTTTTACCACCTTTACCATCTTCCTCAGGTTGTTCAGAGATGGAGTCCAGAGTGGGCTCTCTGCTCATTCGCCGTTTCTTAGCTGATGCTTCCCACAACTCATGGAGATCACCTTCTTCTGCTGCTTCTGGGGGTAGATTAGGTTGCCCCAACACTTCTGCCTCCTTAGCATCTATAGATATGAACACAACAGAGTAATGATAAAGTTTGAAAAGGCACAACACTGGCTAAACTGGTCAGTGATTTCAGTTATAACTGCACACAAATCCACAGTTTAGAATGAGGCATGTAGTATAAAGAAGAAAATCTCACAGTATGACCACACTGAAAGGTTAATAAAAAAAAACAGGCTGACCCTCTTTATGTGCCATAGCTCAAAGTCAGACATTTTGACCGATCTCTGTGTGAAGTTCAACCTTTACACTTATTTATTCATGAGCACAGTTATGTAGATATATAGCCTATACTCATGTTTGCAATAATTTGGCTCATGTTGACTTGAGATGAAAAAGACTTTCACAGCATTATTCTATAAGAATTGTCCAACCATTGTAAATACAAGCATTTAGAAATTATTCAATGATCTCAGGAATAATTATTGGGTAAGTTTTTTTTTCTCACTTCATACATATATTTGGGGTGTACTGAATAAGTATCAACATGAAACATTGTCTCACCTGCAACTGTTGGCTGCACTGGTGCCTCTGTTTTACAGTAAGAAAAGGATGATGATGTCACATTATGTTGTCATGAAATATTCATATCACTGGCTATAACAGTTTCCCAATACTGGTCCTCAAGGGGCCACTGTCCTGCATGTTTTCAATGTTTCTCTGCTCCAGCACACTCAATTTAATGGGACAGCTCTTCAGCTCCTTAAGCTTTGCAGAAGTTTGACTGAGGACCATTTATTTCATTCAGGTGTGCTGAAACAGGGACTCTTGGAAAACATTTAGGACAGTAGTGCTTGAAGACCAGGGCTGGGAAACACTGGGCTAGAACACTGAAAACATGTGGAACCACTGTACACATTTCTATATCAAATGTAGAATCAATAAACTAAGGAACGATAACAAAAAAAAAAACCCCAATTTAATTGAATAACAAGCACAGCCACTCACCAAGCTGCACAGTATGAGGAAGTTCAACAGGCTCTCCGGTTCCAGCTCTGTTGATGGCTGCAACTCGAAACCTATAGCTACTTCCGGGAATGAGATTTTCAACCAAAAATTCTGTGTTACACACAGGTTCAGAATGAGATGGAAGCCAGAGGGCACTGTCCACCAGCCGCATCTCCACCCTGTAGCCCAGAATTGGACTCCCTCCATCACTAAGAGGAGTGAACCAAGAGAGAGTAACAGACTCTGTAGTCTTACTCAGGATCTCTGGGTCCTCTGGAGGATCAGGTACAGCTGTATGAAAGAAAAAAGAGAAGAGACTTAGATTACCTTATAAGCACTACACGAGGGTCATAAAAACGAATAGCTAAAAAAACTGCAACCAAAAAAGCTACAAATGGCATTATATAAAACTAATGCAGTTAATGAAATACTTACTGATGATGGTAAGCTTGGCAGAAGACAAAGCATCTCTAGCAGCAAAGGTGATTTCCTGCTTGGGTAAAAGAGCGACTTGTCTCATGACAAGCCAATAGGAGCTTCCATCAGCCTTCATGGCCCAGAGGTCACTGGGCTTGAGCTCAACCCCATTAGCGTACCAAGTCACTTCAGCTGCAGGGACAGGCTCAGTCAGCTTCACGCAAAATTCAACCTTCTCTCCAACTGCAGCCACTTTGTCCTCCAAACCCTTCACAATTTCCAACTTCCAGGCTTATGAGAGAAGAAAAAAAGAAAAGACACACAACCTGTTTACAATAGGGATGTATCATATGAGGATGTGCCTTTAAAAAAAGATATTGCTAGCTCTGTTACCTTTAACAGCAAGTTGGGCGGATGTGGAAGCTGTACCAGCTTTAAAGGTCACTTTGCAACTGTCTTTAACATGCAGTTCTTTCAACAGCAGCAGATGGCGAAGACCACTCTCAAATGTCACAATCTCAGTTAAAGGGGAATCCTTTACTGGTTTGTCATCAAGAAGCCAGCCGAAATCTTTACTCTCAGGGCGAGAAAGGGCACACTCAAAGAGCGCTTCGCCTCCATCAAATGTTTCCACGTTCTCCAGGCCTTGAACAATGTTAATGGGTTTGGCTGTAAAAAAACAAATCCAAAATAAAGAAAAATAATCCCAATCAAAACGATTTCCATGAGACAAAAGTTGAATAATTTGCGATTTTATCAACTAACACCTTAATATCTATGATGATCAACAAAATCTCAGTTTGTTTGCCCCGTCACATTTTAGTGTGACATAGCAGAGGAGAATCCCTAAACCTTGGTGCTCTTTCCATGTGGAGGCAAGCTCACCTTCCACATGAAGTGAAGCAACCACACAGGTCCCCTCTGCCTCACAGGAGTATGTGCCCATGTCCTCAGCAGACACGGGGTTAATGTACAAACGGGCCACATTCCAGTCCTGCTCCACTACCACCCTTCGGCCATCAGGCTGCAAAGGCTGCCCATCTTTTCTCCACTGAGCCTTGACTGGCCTCGAGAACTGACAGATGAACTCAGCTGGTTGGTTTTCAAAAACACGAAGGTCCTCCATCTCGCTCACCACTTCAACTATTGGATCTGAGGTTGGAGTCAGGGGTCAGTCACACTGTCAGGACTGCCATGAGACAAGGACACGACTCGGGCATGCCAAATGACATGTAGGCTTTATAACCCCCAAATCTTATGAAAGTGTCAGGGATGTATTATATCTAAATGCACTGTACACTCCTAATTCTCTGGGTTGGTACAGATTTTAGGTGGTAAATAGCCAAGTAGAGCTTAGTAGGGGGTTAAAAAGTCTAACAGTCAGAATTCACAATAACAGTCAGAACCAAGAGCAACGTGGTTCTAATTATACGGGAGGAGGGTTGTTATAAGTGTACAGAAAAATGCCAACGCCAAACCAATGGTAGGTGTAGTTGAGTTAGAGGTTTTAGTGCTTTGGGGCAGTGCTCTGGGCGGTGAAGGTAAATGGAGTATAAGTATTTAAAAGCATCTGGCCAGTGTGGATGAGTGGAGCAGCACTTTCTCAATGAAACATTTTAGGTATCAGAGTAGGTATCAGTTCTTAACTAAATCCAATAAAAACATTTTGTATTCTCCCTCTGGATTTCTACCAAACAAAAAAATTGTCCTTTATTTCTAATAATTCCTGTCACTAACTGTAAAAAAAAAAGCCACTGTAAAAACAGGTCTTGCACAGCTCACCATAATCTAATCACTATCATGTTTTTGATAGTTCAAAACCATTCAAACCAAGAGTCCAGGTAACAAATCAATGTAACCATACAATGAATATGTATTTTTTTTTCTCTCAACAATCTGTTGAATTATTTCATCATTCCTTGTTTCTATTAGCAAAAATCTATTAACTGCATCATTAAAAGGGAAGGCTCACAACAAGTGTTCAGGAACAGATTCATTAGCAGTTATCTTTAAATCAATGTGCATACCACAGGCTGAACAAGGTTTTTATGATGAATTTTTATGATGAAAATTGCTTTTTTTTTTTAAAGGAATCCTAGTTACAAACAGACAGCGGCACTGGGGATTGATGATAGATAATAAACAAAGAAGGCAGTCATCACTGTAAATTGGATTGTTTGTTGATGAAGAGGAGCTCTGCTTCCATGTAAAAACCACAATTAAAGATTTCATTGGGACACTGTGTCAAATAAAAACACATTTAGGATTCTTGTCATACTTTTTGGGTCATAAATTCCAATACAAGCTGGTATTGACTGCAGACTGGTCAATGTCACAGACGATAGAAAAATAAAGATACAAATCTCTCATGATGTTTTGTGTAATGTTCCTCAACATAATAGGAAACTACTAAAAGTTATCTGAATTGGAATGCATAACTACTCAAAATATTCATTGTTTTCACATCAACAACCCAAAATAGAGCAGGAAACCAGAATAATATATTGCAAAGAGCAGGTATTTGCTACCACTTGTTTGTTTTGCTCAGAGGTGTTAGATGTTTTGTGGTGCTGCACCAAGTGTATGTTTTGACTGTATCAAAGCATACAGCATGAAGCTCTGCTACATTTGTTGCCATCAATAGAATGCCAAACAATGTTGCTCATGCATGCTGATGAACTGAAATATCAAACCATCTGATATTATATTCATATATTAATGAATATTTTCATGGAACCCCGCAGAAAACTACTATATTTCATAATAGTAATGCTGACTCGTATTAGTCATGATGAATTGCACAAATGTATTTGAACTATGAATCTGTTCAAATATTTTTTTTAATGGATGAGTTCTGCGGGGCCTAAAAAGCTGCTGTTAAATAAAATACCTTTTACTAAGAGCTTGGCTGCTGATGTTAAGTTGCCCACTCTGAAGGTGACAGTGCCTGAGTCATCTGTTGCCAGGTTCTTTAAGGTGAGTGTGTGGATGTGGTCCTGGCCCTGCCCTATCTCAATAGAAGGGCTTTTTTCGAGCAAGGTGCCATCAAGCCACCACTGCACCTTACCAGGCGCCATACCAGACAGCTGGCAGGAGAAAGTTGCCCACTCTCCAACAAAGACATCAGTGGTCTTTAGACCAGAAACAAGGAAGATTTCTTTCACTGTTGGGTAAAAAATACATATATACATACACTGAGCCACAGACTTTAGCATTACACAACCTCGACTGACAAAACCAGGTGACACCATAGAAGACAAAAAGCGTGCAAGCACAATAATACTGTGAGGAGGCTACCTTTCACTGCCAAAGAAGCTGTAGTCAGCTGGTCTCCCGCATCACAGGTGTAGTAGCCACTATCTTCAGGCTCCAAATTCCGTATGCAGAGCTCTTGAATGCACCCTTCCTGCTTCATTTCATACTTCTTACCAGCCTGGAGGACAACACCTCCTTTCCTCCATTCCACACGCACACTTGGCTTAGACAGCTCACATTGCATGGTGATATCATCACCCTCTATGGCATCCTGGCTCTTGAGTTCTTTCTGGAAAAACACTGGGGCACCTATTGAGAGTTTGAAATGGGAAAGATTGACATAAGATACTGAGATGGTAAGTCTGACATCAACTACTGGAGATGACAAGACTATTCCATGAGGATTGTACAAATGTTTTGCCTTGGAGCCAGACTGCTAACGTCGTTGAAAGAATTGGAAAGTTCAAGAATGTTTCATCTGTTTAATCCAATTTTGGTCCAGTCTTGAGCTTGATCATCAGAGAGAGGCATTTTCTTAAATGCAGGAATGATTCTTTACCTTCCACAGTCAACGTCACATCACACTGGGCATCTCCAGTATCACAGGTGTAGGTTCCTGAGTCCTCGGGCACCAGGTTGTGGATATGAAGCTGATGGAATGTTCCGTTCTTCTTGAGGTCATATTTGAGACCTGCTCGGATGCTCACATTATTCCTTATCCAGTTGACTGTGGCATTGGGGTCAGAGATGGAGCAGGCAAGAGTGACCGTCTCACCCTCTAATGCCACTGAGTCGTGTGGCTTCTCTAATATCAGCACTGTAAATATGGGAGATGTAGCATTTATATGCAGTCTTTTCCCTCCCTTGACATTCATAGATAAACCATCTCATCAACATTAAAAATACAGGAGTACATGCACTGATTTTCTATAATATATCACAGTGACTCGTGGTGATATTCAAGAAACTATGGAGTAAAAATAACATTTACTTATTAAGTAGTAAACATAAAATTTAAGATACTTCAGATATCATACTCAGTTAGTCTCTTGTAAGCTAATGTTATTTTATGATGATGAGAGAGAATGATGGTGAAGATTATGATGAGAATGCAGTTGATTTGGACTAAACACAAAGCAAAGAAACACCAAAAAGCTGCTTAGTTGTTGATGGAGATGGTTCTGATGGATTAAAACTCTTTTGTGACCATTTCATCCTCTTTACCTTTGGGTTTCTCCTCCACCAGCAGACAGGCAACGCTCTTCACCTCCCCCAATACAAAGGCAACATCCCCTGATTCATCTGTGGTTACCATCTTCAGAGCCAGACGGTGCACTCTGCCTTGACTACTCATTTGATTCAGGTCATTATTTTGAAGAAGGTTATCTTTCAGCCACCATTCCCCATTGGTGATGCCTGAGTGTGACAGTTCCACCTCAAAGATGGCATCCTGGCCGGTGGTCACAGTTATATCGCAGAGCTCCCGGATGATGCGTACACTCTCTGAGAGTGAATGAGAGGTCAGAGATCAGATTTTAGGAGATCCTACAGATGGTGTCACTCTAAGGGCATATTTATCATCATGGATCTTTTTAAATATTCACTTTATATGTCCTCTGTAAATATCCGGGGTGGGTGAAGTAGCATTTTATGGGAAAATGTATTTCAGTAGCAATAGTTCAGTACTTCCACCACACAAGAGTGCATATTTAGAAAGGGAGCATAAATATGTAACAGCATACATAGATTCCATTTCAGACTGAACCAGCTTATCTTTACTCCATGTTCTTCTTCTACAGGTGAACTCCCAGATGTTTACTTTTGTGTAAAGAAGAGGGGATACTATGCAGTGCTAAATTGACTCTGTTTGACTTTTATTCTAAATATATTCCTGCCACAAATTCAGAATGAGCTAATATTGTTCATGAAATAGTAAACTGTTTTTTGTTTATGTCTTACAAAGTGTTTAAAATAGCTCAAATTAAGGATTGTAACAAATTCAGTCAATCTATAAGGAGGAAATGAAAGGGGATTACATGTTGAGTCTGATAGATTATTTAGGGAGGGATTTTAGGGAGGATGGAGACAAAGAAGGAGATGGGTGATGAAATTGTGTTCGGTTACCTTTTACTGTCAGGCTAGCAGTGCTTTTCATCTCCCCTGCATGACAAGTATATTCCCCACTATCCTCTGGGATCAACTTGTGTATCACCAGGATGTGAGTGGTAGCTCTCTGCTGCGTTGTGTATTTTTCTCCCGGGGTGAGTATTGTTGAGCCCTTCCGCCAGGTCACCTTGCAGTCTTCGCTGGATGTCTCGCAGGACAGGGAAGCTTCACCTCCTTCTGTGGCCTCCTGACTCTCCAGCTCCTTCTTGAACGATACTGGTGCTGCTGCCAGAAAGACCAGTTTCACGTGATGAATGATTTAGCAATCTTAAAGGTTTTTGAGGGGAACATGGCCTCCACAAAACTCAAGACGACATTATTGCCCAGTACTACAACACCGCGCAACTACATGCCATACAAACACTTAAAACAGAGCAAGAAAACAAGCCCTTAAGAGAGACCTCTCCTACACTCAGCCAACTTTTAGAAACTTAACAGCGTTAACAGAAACTAAATCACAAAAACACAGCAATAAATTAAACTCTCTCCTCTTGAACAATTACAACTGCGGCTTAAGTGAAATATGGGAAAATAAATAACAGAAAACAAAAATATGATCACTGTATGACCTATTGAAGCACACCATGAAAAAATCATTGTATGCTATACAAACACACATTTAAAATCCTTCACATGAAAGAGAACATTATCATGGTGACAGAATATAAGAAAGGGAGTGAATGACGTGCAGCATAGTTTTTGAGTTAAAATCTACATGTTCATGAATAAATACTATATATTCCTTATTTTACAGACCAAAGCCAGGCAACCACAAAAATTAGTGACACTGCAGCTTGTTAAACCTACTGTTTTTGGTCATTGGAAGAAAGAAAATAAACAGAATTTGAAGACTGTGTTTTCAATTATTTTTACCAAGTCGGAAGACTACAAAAGAAGCAGATATACATTGTTAAAATAAAGTTTAATCTTGTCTCTTCCAGCTTTGGAAGAAATGCAATTCTTCCAAAGCTGCCCTAAGCCTCTGTGGAGCCTTAAGCAGAATGAGATTTTTGGGCTCTATTTCTGCAAATAACACTGATTATTGATCATCCATAGGCATACAATGAAGCCAGTTAATTTTCCAATCCATCACCTGGGAGTGTTTGCTATACACTCAATGCGAGAACGTTTTGTTAGTTAGATTGTGAAAGAAAAAAAAACAATATTTGTCAAAATCTGTAAAACTACTTAGAAAAACACCACAAATAGACTCCATAATTTGTTGTTTCATCCCATTTTCATCTAATTTTCAGTCTGAAATGGCTGCACATTCTGTTCCAATAGCAGACTTTTGAATTTAACATCACATGGGATAAAGAACTGAGGTGCTCAACATCGTGTAGGTCTTGTAAAGGTAACTGTCATCTGAGTTATTATTTTTGCTCTGAAATAATGCAAGAATACTGTACAAAAATTATTTGTGGTGTAAGAGGAAGAAGAAGAAGAAGAAGGAAGTAGAAGATGGAAAACTTCAAGAAGTTATAGTAGGCCTACAGGAGCTCTCTGTTAACTGGAAATTGTGTTTTTATACAATAGATCTTTGATAAAGTATAATTATCACTCATATGTGAAAAATAATAAAAAATATTTAAATGATGTGATCGGAGGGGCCCCCATTGGTGATAGGGGTCTAAGCAGCCATTTGTTTCTGCCAAGGGCTGGTTCTGCTTACCTGTAACCGTCAGGGAAGCAGTGGAAGTGTGGTTTCCCACAGAGAAAGTGACTGTTCCAGAGTCAGCTGTGGTGACACCTCTAAGTGTAAGGCTGTGCTTCCGGCCCTCTGCTTTTATCAGGTTCATTTCATTATTTTGTAGCGGGACGTCCTGTAGTTTCCACTGGACCAAAGGAGTCTCCTCATGAGAAAGTAGACACTCAAAGCGGACATCCTCGCCTTCGCATACAACGCAGCTCTCCAAGAATTTCAGAATGCTAACGTCCACCTCTGTTTGAAAAATACAGCAGCACACAGACAGCGATGAAGTTCAAGTTGTGAAGAATTTTGTCATCAGTAGAAATTATGAGCAACATATGCAAGGAAACATGGTCTTGTGTGTTAATTTTGTGAAGAGAAAGACAAGGACAAATGGAAAGGACAGTGACCGAGCTCAGAAGAAAAGTGAGTGTGTAATTCAGGTCCTTTTGAAAAGAGTGACGTGTTAGGTAGGTCTTCTTGAACACTAAAATGCGGTTAAAATATCTCAGATAGAACTTTAAGGGGTAAGGGTGATCCATTTCATGCTCAAGTGATTCCTTGGGAAAGGATGGACAATAAGAGGAAGTGATGGGAGACATGAAGTGGGGATCCAGAGGATGCATGAAAAGAAAAGTCTTGAATAAAGAAATCCTACCCTTCACAGTGAGGACAGCTAAGGTCTTCTGACTTCCTGTATCACAGGAGTACTCTCCTGAGTCACTCTGATGCAGTTTAAAAATGACCAGTTCAACTACAGTTCCTTCCTGTATCAAGTGATACTTGCTACTGGTTGTCAGTACCCTGTCACCACACCTCCAGACCACACTGGCTCCTGGTTTTGTGGTTTCACAGCAAAAACTGGCACTCTCTCCTGTCAGCTTTTCAAGGTTCTGTAGCTGGGTTTTGAAAAGGACAGGCATGGCTGTGGAAAATTGAAAAATGACCAAAGATGAAGAAAAAAAAAGCCCAAATAGCTAAAAACAGAAAGAAAGAACAGCAACAGTGGAAGGGGCTACAAATGTCAACATCTTTAGTCTAAGATTGAACCTTACAGGTGAGTTAACCTTTTAAAGCTGGGGCTAAATTCAAGTCAAATATTTCCACTATAAAGAGAATTCAGAATCAGAATTAGGTTTATTGCCAAGTAGGTTTTCACATACAAGGAATTTGCTTTGGTGTTGGTGCCCAGCATTGCACCAAAACACCGAGGCAGCCATTTTCGGCTGCCTCGGTGTTGCAGGAAACATACCCTTCACAGAGAGTTGTGCTGTACTTTCATGATCGCCTGTGTCACACGTGTATTTCCCAGAATCCTCTGGATCTACATCGTGGATTACTAGAGTTGCCAGATGTCCTTTTTGTCTAATTTCATATTTGGCACAAGGACAAAGCCCAAGTTCTCCTTTCCTCCACTCTAAAGGAACATCAGGTTTTGAAACCTCACAGTGTAATGACACACTTTGCCCCTCCTCCACGCTTTGGTTTTGCAATTCTTTTGTGAAAATATTCGGGAGAGCTGAGGAATGAAAGTAAATTACTAATCAATTTGAAATGAAGAAATATGAATGAGGACATTTTGCGAGGTGAAGTGGAATTAATGGAAAAAATTAAATGAAAGAGAAAGGAAAACCAAAACTATATGAGATAGATGGTTGCCATCCTACCATTTACGACAAGAGAAGCTGAGCTTAGCATGTCCTCTGAACAGCATGAATAGCTTCCTGTGTCCCCAGGTGTCAAATCAAGGATGTGTAGCTCATATCTACAGTCTGTTTGTTTTATCTGGTACTTTTCTCCATAGCTCAGGGATTCAGTTCCTTTCTTCCACTCCACTTGGAGTCCAGATTTAGAGAGCTCACAGTACAGAGTGACACGACCTCCCTCCTCAGACTGTTGACTTTCCAAATCTCTAACGCATACTACTGGAACAGCTGGGGATTAAATAATTGAAATCATTTAATGGCTGTAATACTGAAATGAATTACTCAGATTTGATAAAATATGTTCTCATTTCTCAGTTTGCTGGGTAAAAACAACTTTAGTTGGACTTACCTGACTGAGCAATTAATTTTTCTTTCTCAAATTAAAATGAAAGAAATTAGTTCCAACCTGTCCACTTGTTTTGTTACGCACATACACAAAAACACACTTGTACATATACAGCAACTTAGTTATGCAAAGATACAGTAAAAAACCTTTTGCCCTTTAAAAACCAGGCAATGACCACTAATTCAAAGGTTTGTGACCATCATTTGCTGAACGCAGCAAACGATGTGGCATTCACAGAAAAACAAGAGCAACATCCCAACAGGCCGATTACATGACGTATAACAATGACATTTTTCACCTCTAACCTCCAAATCATATTTGCAGAGATAACTAAAATAAAATGTAATACTAAAATGAGGGGAAAAGCCAAGATGATGGGAATAAATACGTGACCTGGAGAACTCAAATCTATAAACATTGATATTGAAATGATGGTTTTGTGTTTTTTCTCTGCTTCTTTGTTTTTAAAGGTAGCAAAACTCAAAATTATGACTTGACTAAAATTACTAAGGAAATTACTGAGCAGGATTCAATTTGACATCACCAGTCAGCAGCCAGACCAAAGATGACACTCAGCTTTTGATGAAATGTGTTTTTTTTTAAGAACACAGTGTTGTTATTCACACACTGATTTCATACAAATGCAAAGTACGTAGATAGAAACTTTGAACCTTTGAATTTGTCTTAAGAAATTGATGCTACCTTGCACAGGTTCTTTGGTCCCTTTGCTTTGGGTATCTTGTTCTGCAGCTTTTCCAGCAGCAGTCTTTTCAGCTAGGATAAAATACAACAGTACACTTACAATCTTACAGAGATGAGTGTAATGACCCAAGACATCAGCCAGCCAGAGCCAAAAACATGTAATTGCATATAATGCGCACTGTGCCAAAAACTACTTTAAATTCTGCAGACTGTTAAATATTCTCCAACTAAGCAAAACCTCTGATCTTCTTACAATAAGTGCCAAACAACACTAAAATGATTTGCTATCAAGCTCATAGGAAAAACAATTGCATTCTTTATTTTTTTAGCGATCCATTAAAAAGCAACAATCTGAAACAGCACTTATGAAAGTGCCATAGCAACACAAAAATGGTGTGTTAACACAGCAGTGCAGAAAAACCTTTACCAAATGTAACCACAGAATGCAACAAACAAAACAGCAACATAAAGTCAAACTAAAAGAAACAATATTAACCTTGACTGTACATTCAAGACATCCTGCGAGCTGCACACAATGAGACAGACTGAAGCAAAACTAAGCTGACATTACTCCACAAATGTTCCAGCTCTGCATTAATATTGATATTTTCAGTAAAAAATAACATGTTTAAAGCATTGACAGCATCCACTAAACCCATGCCGACATTCGTTGCGTTACCTTCAACTGCCTTTTCAAGCTCTTGTGGACCTCTGTTAATGTCTGGTTTGTGAGGTAGCTGTTTTGGGACTTCTCCAGTAGTTTGCAGTGTTACAGCTATAGTGATTAAACACAGTTTCAATTTCACACAAGAAAGCACCAGCTACACATGAGGCTCATGTATCATCAAGAACAAAACACAACTGATGATCACAAATATGTCTTTGACCTAAAAGTCAACCTCCATACAACAACATAACAAAGAGAACAACATGTATATAGCCTGAAAGCCTCAAGAAGCAAATTAAAGAGCAGCAATAAGCTTTGTGCTTTTGTTTTTGTAGGGGGGGGGTTATCTGAACAAAATTGTGCCGCACACACACATTTGTTGCACGTTGAATGTCCTGAACAAACCAACAGGGTAAGAATTGAGAAAGTTACCTTCTACAATTTCATTTATCTCCTGCCTCTTCTCATTAGCATCTATGGAAGAAGAGTCAACTGTCTTGACTGAAATGTAAATACAATCTTGTCAGAGAAATACCACATCATGTAACACAACAGGAAGCAGTGACACTGCCAAACCTTTTAAAGTGCATCTTCCTCTCAGACAACAGGAATGATATAAACAACAATTATTCATGCCACACAAAAGACTATAGGAATGCCAACGCCTGACAACAAGAGGCATCACTCTGAACACCACTAGCCACGAAATACAGGGGTGCTTTTTATCTTTTATCTAATGTTTCTGAACATGCTGCAAAATAGCGCTGAGAACAAGGAACATGAATGAATTTATCAAAGATAAATGGACGACATAAGCATCTATCATTTGAGCCAAAAAATACAGCTAAACGTGAGAAAAAAATCTTCTAAATTGTATATTGGTTTACTCTCAAATTATGGGCTTTCTGAATAAGACATTTAAATTAGAAAAATGATCACATCAGTGTACAGAATAAAAATATTTGTATTCATTTCCTAAAATGATAAATGAGCTTAGCAGTGTGTGTGTGATAGAGAGAGTGTGATAGCATGTGTGAGTGAGTAATATATTTTATGTGAGGCAAAGTTTGAATTATGGCTCAAGGGATTTCGCATACAAATGCCATTACCAATACTGACACAAAGGACAAAAAGCAAAAAGTAACATGAGCTATTTTACTCTCATACCTTCTACTTTTTCTTTGGTCTCCAGGTTCTTGGATTCTGGTTTAGCAGCTGAAGAAGGAACTGACAGCTTAGGAACTGAAGGAACTTATTTAGATTCATAAATAAATAATCTAATATTTTACCTACTTATCAATATACCCTAAATATCCCCTAGGGAAATTAAATGAAAACTGTTAAAAGTATATTTGCAAGGAAAAAAAAACTTGCAGAGGAGGAGTTCATGGATTTCTTGCACAAAAACATCCACCATTAAAAACTAAAAAATAAGACCCGTGTTTAAACTATTGCAAGCGGGCTCAGCCAACTGTAAAATATTAGAAAGAGTAGCCCTTTGTCAGTTTTTAAATCCAAAAAAAGTTCAATTTGTACTAAGCATTATTGTGAAAAAAGGAAAATATAAATAACAACATAGTTGAGATTGAAACATGGAAAAGACCCTCTCAAACAAAAAGTATTTCATATGCCAGCAAAAGAAACAAACAAATATATAATTCAATAAACAATCATTTCGAATGCACCTGCAGCAAATACAAATGCTACTTTGCAGAAAAAATTATTTGGCACAGTACAACTTTAATACCATCATGCTTCCAACTCCAGTTCACTCAACACCATATTTGAAGGGGGCAAACATCCATGACACAGTATATGTGTCATGGAAAAATGCATCAACTAAAATGTGAAGATCATAAAAATTCAAATCATAAATCCTCCTACCCTTGATCTTAATGCTGGCT
>JABUIW010000217.1:4555339-4574046 GCA_013363375.1 Menidia beryllina
CCAGGTTTGGACAGCTCACAGGTCAGAATAATGTTGGCTCCCTCTTCGGCCTCCTGGCTCTTCAGCTTTTGTACGAAGGTTGTCGGTAATGCTGGATGAGTAAGTTTTCAGTACTTGTAAAAACTGATGGAAGCTTTCACCAAAGTTGTTGGCATACCAACCAAATAAACTAAATCATTTCAGAATGTAGTAACCGCCTTTCTTCCACTGGACGTTAGCAGGTTTTGATAATTCACAACAAAGCATCACTGTCTTCCCTTCATTCATGGTCTGATTTTTTAGTTTCTCACTGAAACGCGCTGGCAGGGCTACATAAAACAAAGTGTCTTTTTTCATATGAAACATGGTGTGGGATTTTATTTGGTTATAAAGATGAATGTAAAACCAAAAGTATTGAAGAGCTAAGATGTTCCAGTTGTTTGAAACTTGTTTTTCAAAGTCAAATATGATTAAAGTTTGGTAACCGGAATGATGAAGATTCACCAATTCAGCTTACTCAATCTTCAAATCAAATCACTTGCTCATAATGCTGGTGAGTGTAAGTCCCTTAGAAACATCAAAATATGCAAATGATGTTAGAATAAAAAAAAAAAAGAAGTTCATGACATAGCAAAAAAAAAACAAAATCATATGCCTTTGTAACACTGGTAAAGTTCAAGGGGCACCAGTTGTCAGAAGCTGTCAGAAGCTTTAATGGCCTAAATATTATTTGAGCACTGCATTTCTGTAACTACCACATATAAAACGGATTAGTAAGATTGAAAAGGCAATGTATTACCCTTTAAAACCATAAAAAGCATGTATTTTTCTAACACAACCAAAGACATAAATTTTATTGCAAAAGTAAACCATCCTAAAGTCACATTATAATCAGCAAGCTGGGCAAAACATGATCTTTTGCCATTACACATGCTTAGGATCTTACCTTTAACTGTAACCTTTGCCATGCTTTTGGCAGTGCCCACATCACACGTGTAGATGTCAGTGTCTGCCTCTTCCAGGTCTTTGATGGTGAGAGTTAAGACACACTCCTTCTGGGACATCACGTATCGGCCTCCAGCCTTGAGCTCTGTGTGGCCTTTAAGCCATACCACCGAGGATGGAGTCTGAGCTGTCTCGCATTGTAATGTCACAGAGCTCTTCTCGTCTGCTTGGCTGTCCTCTAACGTTTTATTGAATTTATGGATTGGTTCTGTTAACAAAAACAAACATTGACAAAAGTCTTAGATATACGGCATTATCATTAAAAAAACATACCAGGGTTACTTTGAATCTCACCCTTTATTTCCAGTTTAGCTTTGGTAGTTGCACCTCCAACAACTTCACAACTGTATTCTCCAGAGTCTTTGGCAGACACATTACGGACGATCAGCTTCATCACTTTATCCTGTTGGCTGATCTCATACTTTTGACCTGTTTTGATGGCCTTGCCTTCCTTGGCCCACTTTACAGTAGAATGAGCCTGTATCACCTCACAGGTGAAAAGAGCATCTTCGCCAAGAACAACAGATAAACTCTGAAGTCCTTTGGAGATAGATGAAGCTTGTCCTGTGAAAAGGGATGTTTTGTTTTGTTTTGTTTTTTCAAAATAATTTGTCTTTGGTCTCTGGGCCTCGTAAAACTTTGTATTTAACTTACCTTCAACTGTTAATGATGTCTTGGAGCTCAGGTCTTTAATGCTGAACACCACCTCACCAGAATCAGCAGGCGTGACATCCTTTATACTCAGCATGTATTTGCGTCCCTGACTGGAGATCTTAAAGCGGCCTCCATTCGAAATAGTTTGGCCATTAAGAGTCCATGTGCACTCATCTTTGCTCTCACGAGATAGAATGCACTCAAAGCTGCATGTGTCTCCCTCATTTACCTCAGCTGATTTCAGCCATTTTGTTATTCCAATACCAATTTCTGGGGTAGAAGCCATGATATGTATCATTTACCTTTTTTTTTAAACAACACAATATGTACAAACAAAATAATGGAGATACTCACCTCTTACAGTGACCTTTGACTTAGAAACCTCAGTGCCAAGATCACAACTGTACTCCCCAGCGTCCTCTTTGGTGACATCTTTGATGATCAATCCCAAAGACTTTCCTGTGTGAAGGAGCTCATATTTTGGTCCAGCTTTTAAAACGTTTCCTTCTTTTCTCCATATTGGGCAAACCCTTGGCTTTGATGCTTCGCATGCCAGAGTTATCATGCCCTTCTCTTCTCCAATGACATCATCTAGTGACTTGAGGAACGCAGCACGCTTCTCTGCAGGGTTGTTGGAAAAGTTAAGATGAGGTAGGTTCAATGAAGCTGGTACTTCATGTGAAATTAAATGTGTAACTTTTTCAGACTTTGAGAACACGTCATTTGTAAAACATAATCTTACTTTATTAATTTTGGAAATTAAATTGTTGGCTGTTCTCACCTTTGACCTTGAGTGTGACAGACTCTGTCAGTTTGCGGACTTGAATGGTGATGGTTCCCCCATCCTGAGGTGCCAAGTTCTTCAGCGTGAGCTTGTGGACCTTCCCCTCATGTGTGATGGTGTTGACTTCATTAGTGAAGAGCACTTTGTTATTCAGAAGCCATTGCACCCCTTCATCTTCATAGTTAATCTCGCATGTGAACACAGCATCACTATCTTCATCAACCTCTGTGTCAGCCAGGTGCTTGGTGATCTTAATTTCACGCACTAGTTGACAGGAACAAGTAAGTAGCGTAAGTCTGATGATTAATGAAGAATTTAACTGTTCTAAGCTTTCAGTTTTTAAAGGTGCATACTTTACCTTCGACGCTAAGGGTTCCTTTGGTCTTTGCAGGGCCTGACTCACAGCAATACTCTCCACTGTCCTCCTCCGTTAACCGCTGAATGGTTAGTTGGGCTCTTGTTGCATCTTGCTTCATGCTGTACTTGTCAGAAGCTGCCAGAGGTACCTGACCTTTGAACCATTTAACCTCCTTGGGCAGGGCAGAGAATTTGCAGGTGAGTACGGCAGAGTTTTTTTCTTTTCCCTTCACATCTTTGATGGGCTCTGCAATCTCAAGCGGACGCTCTAAATAAATCAAACAGTTGGTGATTAGGCACAGAGCAGTTGTGACAAGATCATGCTAACAAAGTTTACTGTGGTTTGTTCCAAACATTTACCCTTGACTGTGAGGGTTGAAGAGGATTTGCTCTTCCCAGCTGTAAACTGCACAGGTCCTGTCATTGATGCTTTTGTCTTTTTGAAAGTGAGGCGATGCATGGTGCCTTCCTTCTCCAACTCAATATCAGCACCCTCGTGCACAGGAACTCCACTCAAAGTCCATATAGGAGGTTTCACCAGTTCCATACTAATTTCAACCTCGAAAACAGCTGCAAAGGGCTCCGTCACCTCTACTGAACTGAGCTCTCGTACTATGCTGATGGACTGCTCTGCAGGATTATATAAAGAGAACAGTTTATTGGAAGTTGTTATTAAGATTTTAAATTTAAAAAGTCATCACTGTGTCAATGAGAGTATTAGTTACCTGTTTTATTTTTTACTGTTGTCCAAAATCTCAAATTATGTGTATTAAGTGTGCTATGATTACTTCTAGAAGTAAACCAGTCATTTATCTGTGAAACTATAAATCTATAAGAAGGCGTGTTGGGAATTGCACAACTTACAAATAAATAAACATGGTGTTGCAAATTATGAGTATACAGGCATAAGTAGCCTTGGCTTTGTCAATGTCTGTGCATCTGAGGACAGCAAAAAAATTAATTGCACAATTTGAACCATGAAAAAAGGTTAAATCATTCATACGATCAAACTTTTCACTCTACCCACATTGAAAGTGCCATTTTGCTATTTATGTTCTAGGGTGAGAAATTAGTTCTGGGTTAACCAATCTAGTAGATCAAGCTTGTTACAAAATAGTTAGGAAATAAATTCAAATAATTTTCTACTCCATCCCATTAGTACATTACTTCACGTAAAAAAAAAGAAAATCAGTGCCTCATTGACTTGGAGCTGATGGCTTGTTTTATGGAAATTGTTTACCTATTCACATTAATAAAAGGTTTCCAATTAATGTTTGTCATCTTCTACTTGGTTACCTTCCACAAGTAGTTTACATGATGTCTTGTCATCAGTAGCATCGCAGGTATATGTGTCTTCATCCCCAGAGTCCACGTCATTGATGGTGAGCTTCCGGTACACATCTTCACTCTTAATCTCATACTTTTTGCTTGATTTGACCTCCATCTTGTTTTTGAACCATTTCACTTTTGCACTGGCCCGTGACACTTGGCATTCAAGATGACCACGATGCTTGTACATCGCTATCTTATCCCTGAGTTTCTTCACAAACTTGACAGGCAGCTCTACAGTAATAAGTAATAATACTTGGTGAATGAACACTGTGATGTGTGTAGAATTTGAACAATTAAAGCTATGCCAGAGGCCTTGCCAAAGCTATTACTTTCATGTAGCACTATGTGACAGACACTGCCGAAACTGAATTATGCCATAGCCAAAGCAAATGGGAATAAGATATCATCAAACACCTTAAGGTTTCTTAGATATATTGAGATTCAGCTTTGTTCTTTTTCAGATCATTGAGAAAATAGCAATAATTTACATATTTCTGTTACTACATTAGAAAAGCTAATTATTATATTAGGCTAAATCTGTATGTTTATACCATTTACAGCAATTAACAAAATGTGCAATTATCTTGCCACTGAATTCACCTCAGACTTATTTAGGAAACTTCCAAAACTCAAATGTATGCACCAGCTTGTCTTGTAGTTGTGATGTCTTTATCATGCCATCAGGCCTCAATGAGGAATAACAATGTAAATGTTAGTTGCATCAGGATCTGTCTTACCAGACTACATACTGTCAGAAAGATGCATGCTTTTTTACGAGACATCATCTGTCTCTCTATCGTTATCCCTGATCATCAAAGCACAGAAGACCAGCTATCTGAATCGAGAGCAAATATCCTTATGTAGGTTAAATTATTGCAACTTCCTGACAGCTTTTGAACGAATGGAAGCAATCCATTTGCAACCACATCACACATTGTAAATAAACTTCATGATTCCATGCAAAAATGGTTGAAAAATTCAATGTTGCACGACGGTCACACAGCAGAAAAAGTTGCTTACCTTTCACCTTCAGTTTTGCAGCTGAAGATTCTTTCTCAGCTGTAAATTTAATCTCACCCGTATCATCAGGGGTAACACATTTGAACAGCAGTATGTAGGTTCTTCCTGGAATAAGAAATAACTGAATTGGGAAAAATCTTGAGCAGTCATAATAATCATTTTAATTAAACATAAAATTCCTCGAGTATATACATTAATTCAAAGCACCCTCAATTTACTTTTCATTTAAAGTCCAGTGACCTCACCCTCTTGTCTCATCTTGATGTTGTCGCTGCCTTTGAGTTTGGTGTTTCCTTTGTACCAGTGGCACTCTACGTCATCATGTGAGATTTCACAGCTAAACGCAGCACTCTCTTTCTCCATCACCTCCACATCCTCTAACTTCTTCAGAATCTTGATATCTCTGGCTGCAGGGACAGTTCAGAAAACCTATTTGAATACTGCACACTCATGAAGAGACTTTAACTGGTTTGCAAATTTGTGATGTGATAAATGACTACCATGAACAGTAAGCTTGGCGGAGGTGTTATCATCAGTGGTACGACAGACGTAAGTGCCTCCATCTTCAGGCGTACATTTGTTGATGATCAACGAGCGCTTTCGGCCCAAGGAATGAATGCTAATGTTCTTCCCTGGTTTTAGCTCTACATCATCCTGTGAATTTGTTGTTAAAATTAAAGTGCATGTTAAAATCATACAATTTCCCTTTGGAGACATCAGTTGATGGAAAACCTTACCTTGAACCATCTAACATCTGCATTGGTTCTAGACACTTCACATTCAAAAGTAGCTTTGTCCTTCTCAGGAACACTGTTGTCCACCATAGGTGTGGATATCATGGCAGGAGGTTCTGCACGATCAACACATTTCAGTTTAAGTCATAATGACTGGACAAGAAACACGTTGACAGAAGTTAGGGCAGAACCAACCTGTGACAATCAGTTTGCCTGACGTATGGACTCCCTCAGCTTGAAAGGCAATAGTTCCAGCATCCTCCTTCTTGAGATTGGACAATGTAAGGGCGTGCTTCTTTCCCAGGGCTGTTACGCGGCAATTTGTTCCTGGCTTTAACTTGGCCCCATCTCTGGTCCATGACCCTTCAACATCAGCCTGACTGAGCTCGACCTCAAGTGTTACTGTCTCTGTTTCATGTACTTTGGTTTCTGACAAACCCTTTAGCACTTGAATCTTCCTCACTAAAGGGGTGACATAAGATTACAACCCAAGCATGAGTAAATGAGAAGATTCTGTAAATCAATATAAATTGTTAATACATAAACTGAATCCACATAAAGATATTAATCTTATTCACTTCATAGATGTGAACAATTTGTCAGATGTGTCTTACTCTCAACGGTGAGCTTGGCCTGGGTCTTGTCATCCAGTGTCTCACAAGAGTAGATACCTCGGTCAGCATAAGTTACACATTTGAAGATCAAAGCCTGCTTAGTTCCATCAACTTTTATCTGTAAATTTCCTGCTGGCTGCAGCACAACACTGTTTTTCATCCATTTGACTTCATCTGAAGCCCTGCTGAGCTCCACTTGCAGGCTTGCTTCACTTTGCTCCTCCACTGTCAAGTTTTCCAGTTTTTTCTTAAATGTCACAGGTTCACCTGAAATGGGTACAGAGAATGTTAGAAGATGTTAAAAATGCTGCATCAGTTCTCAAATGCAGATATTAAAACAGTCACCCCACATCCCCATCCTTACGTTGTACTTGGAGGGTAGCTTTGCAGCTTTTGCCTTCAGCATCAACACTAATCTCTCCTGCATCTTCCTGGGAGACAGAGGTGATGGTAAGAGAGTAACTCCCACCACCATGCTCAATCTTGTACTTGGGTCCAGCTGTGACGGGTATACTGTTGTGAAACCACTTGACGCTGACGTCTGCTGGAGTGACGGCACATTTGAAACTGGCATCCTTTCGCTCCATTGCAGCTACATTGTTGAGTTTGGTGGTTAGCCTCACTTGTCTTGGTGCTGAAATGAATCAAGCAGACTCATATTACATGTATACCTTCTAAACCTGAACTACATTGTAAATGTCAAGACTAAATAGTGTATTTACCTTTAGATGTTACTTTAGCAGAGGTCTTGTCGTTTTTACATTCACAGCTATATTCTCCTTCATCTTCCTTAGTCATATTTGCCAGAGTAAGAACTCGCTTGGCTCCATCTGTTCTGATACAGGGCCTGCTGCCGGGCTTAATCTCACGGCCATTATGGTGCCACACAACGTCCCCAGAGGCCTGATTTAGTTCACAAATCAGGCTAAGTGTGCCTCCCAGTTCCACAGTAGCATGTTTCAGAGGCACAACAAACTTCAAAGCTGAATCTGAAATAAAAGAGTGAGGGTTCAGCTTCAAAACAAATGATACCATTCAGAAATATCTGATTTGGGCCTACCTTTCACTTGAACTTTGAACTCCATTTTGTCGTCAGCGGTTTGACAGGAGTATGTTCCTGTGTCTTTGGTCTCAGCAGATTTTACTGTCAGAGTACGACTGATGCCATCTTTTTTCACTTCATACTTGCTGCTCTCTTTGAGCTCCACACCATCTCTAAACCACTTTACATTGCCACTTTCAGTGGTCAGCTCAGTGGTTAAAACAATATTTTCACTTGTTTGGACCGTTATTGTGTCTTTGATAAGCTTTTTCTGGAATTTAACTGATACATCTGCAAAAGAGGAACAACACTTAAATGCTCATTGATTAAACAATAACAAATTCATTCACAGAATTAATTAGAATCTAAATAAAATGTACCTGTCAAATGAAGTTTAAATATTAGCTTCTCTGTTCCAGCTTCACAAGTGTATTCTCCTGCGTCCTTTTTCTCCATCTTTTCTATCACCAGCTCACGACCTTTGCCCTTTGACTCCATGTGGATACTCTTGCTGGAAGTGAGAAGCTTGCCGTCTTTGTACCACTTCACCTCTGTTTTGGTATCTGAAACCTCACAACTCAAAGTGGCTTTCTGGGAAAGAGAAGCTTTCACCTCTTTCTGGACCGACTCCTTGTTAGAAAAGCTAGCAGGTGGTTCTGCAGAAGAAATTAAAGATCCAGTAACACATGCAAAATCTTTGTGCAAGTATGAACTGACAAAGCTAATGAATACAACGCTGGAAAACAATACAAAATAAGATTAGTTTAAAGGTGCATTCAAGTGTAATGACATACTGCAGAAAATACTGGGCACATCTTCTCTCACTCACCAGCCACTTGTATTTTGAATACCATCTTCTCAGAACCAGCCTCACAGATGTACTCTCCAGCATCTTTCTTCTCCACGCTGTCTATCACCAACTGGCGATTCTTTCCCTTTGCCTCTACGTGAACTGATTTGCTAGAAGTAAGCTGCTTTCCATCCTTGTACCACTTCACTTCTGACTTGACATCAGCTACCTCACAGCTTAGGGTGGTTTTCTGGGAGAGAATGGCTTTTACCTCCTTTTGGACAGACTCTTTGTTGGAGAAGACTGATTTGAATTGAATTTCTAAAGAAGGAATAAAGGAAATGTAAATGGGGTAAAGGGGCGATGGTATGGTTTTGGGAAAAAATTCAGCATCACCAAACTGCTTTGTTATAAAAGATAACAAAATCTATAACAAAAGCTTTATCCCAAAAACCTGGGACAAAATACTTTTGACCTCTTCCTCTGAAATTAATGTAACAATGGGATTTATTCTTAACCTCAATGTGCATTTTAAAAGCCAACATCTCTGTGCCAGCCTCGCAGATGTACACTTACCTGCCGTCTCCAGTTTGAAGGCAAGCTTTTCGGTCCCAGCCTCACAGATGTACTCTCCAGCGTCTTTCTTCTCCACACTGTCTATCACCAGCTGCCGACTCTTGCCTTTTGATTCTGTGTGCACTGTCTTGCTGGAAGTGATCAGCTTGCCATCTTTGTACCATTTCACCTCTGTCTTTGAGTCAGCTACCTCACAGCTCAGGGTGGCCTTCTGAGTGAGAGTGGCTTTCACCTCCTTTTGGACAGTCTCCTTTTTATAGAAGGCAGACTGGACCTGTGTATCTGTAGAGAGCATGAATGTGGTAAAAGTTTTTTTTTTCATGAGTTTATATATCCAAGTTATTTATCCAGGCTTTATTTGTCTGTGTTTATTTCTCATCCTACCTGCCACCTCCAGTTTGAAGACAAGCTTTTCGGTCCCAACCTCACAGATGTACTCTCCAGCATCTTTCTTCTCTACACTGTCTAACACCAACTGGCGATTTTTGCCTTTTGCCTCTACATGAACTGATTTGCTAGAAGTCAGCTGCTTTCCATCCTTGTACCACTTCACTTCTGACTTTGCATCAGCTACCTCGCAGCTCAGGGTGGCTTTCTGGGAGAGAGTAGCTTTCACCTCCTTTTGGATAGATTCCTTGCTGGAGAAGGCTGATTTGAACTGAACCTCTATGGAGGGAAGAGGGAAAATATGAAGATAGGCCAACTATAACTGTTAAATATTATAAGACAAGGGGTAATGGGCTAAAGACAATATAGGGTAAAACTTCCGCATGGCGAAAACATTGTTACAGAAGTGGATGATTTTTTAATTAATTCAATAAAAGTAATACTATATGTAGATCCGTGCAATCATCAATACATCAAACTCTTAGTAATTGAACAAGACTTTAATATTCACTGGTTGCTCATAAAGTTGGGATAAAATACTTTTGACCTATTCATGTGAAATGAATGTGACAATGGGACCTAGTCTTGTTAAAAAATGCAGATCCTGTGACGTTCTGGCTCCGCCCACCGGCTCACACTCACTCCTCTACAATCAGCGACATTGGTCGCACCTGGTCCGGTCAGTACTAAAACCCTGCTCACTCACTCATCTGTGCCAGAACGTCTCTAACAATCTTGTGAGTACTTCCAGCGATATCTATTCTGCCTGTTACGACCTGACTGATCCTGTTTTCCGAGCCTGCCTGTCCCCTGTCTGCTTCGTCTGCCTGCCTGAGATCCGCCTGGTCAATCTCAGTGCTCTGCCTGCCTGCCCGTGCCCCCGACCCAGCCTGTCTGACTACGTGCTCCTGCCTGCTCCCCTGGATTGCTCCCCTGGCTTCGACCCTCGCTCTGTTCTGGACCACGTATTGGATTACCCCTTTGCCGAGTTGCTGGACTGATCACAAGTTGCCGACCCCCGCCTGCCTGACCACGCCTACAGGAGTTTCCTGTCTAACTAATAAACCTGTTGAACTGACCGTCTGCCTCAGGGTGTTTTTGGGTCCGCCTAAACAGATCGTTACAGATCCTAATACTTTATTGATCAATACAAAAAGAAACAAAAACATGAATGTGTGTCACAATAAAATTAAAAACTACAGACAAAGTTAAGTCAAACTGCATTCTACTTACCTTCAAGGTGCATTTTAAAAGCCAATTTCTCTGTGCCAGCCTCACAGATGTACTCTCCAGCATCTTTCTTCTCCACGCTGTCTATCACCAGCTGCCGACTCTTGCCTTTTGATTCTGTGTGCACTGTCTTGCTGGAAGTGATCAGCTTGCCATCTTTGTACCATTTCACCTCTGTCTTTGAGTCAGCTACCTCACAGCTCAGGGTGGCCTTCTGAGTGAGAGTGGCTTTCACCTCCTTTTGGATAGACTCCTGCTTATAAAAGGCAGACTGGACCTGTGTATCTGTAGAGGGTGTGAAAGTGGTGAAAGCTTGTTTTTTTTCCATGGGTTTATATATTTGAGTTATTTATCCTGGCTTAGTTTGTTTCTTATCTTACCTGCCAACTCCAGTTTGAAGGCAAGCTTTTCGGTCCCAGCCTCACACATGTACTCTCCAGCATCTTTCTTCTCCACGCTGTCTATCACCAGGTGCCGACTTTTGCCTTTTGATTCTGTGTGCACTGTCTTGCTGGAAGTGATCAGCTTGCCATCTTTGTACCATTTCACCTCTGTCTTTGAGTCAGCTACCTCACAGCTCATGGTGGCCTTCTGAGTGAGAGTGGCTTTCACCTCCTTTTGGACAGACTCCTTTTTATAGAAGGCAGACTGGACCTGTGTATCTGTAGAGAGTGTGAATGTTGTGAAAATGTTTTTTTTCATGGGCATTTAAAGGTGCCTCCACTATCCGTCTAATATTTCAGTAGACAGAAAAACAACAGTCCAGTTTACTTCTTGAGCCTACCTGCCACCTCCAGTTTGAAGACAAGCTTTTCATTCCCAGCCTCACAGATGTACTCTCCAGCATCTTTCTTCTCCACACTGTCTATCACCAGCAGGCGACTTTTGCCATTAGATTCTCCATGTACTGTCTTACTGGAATGTATCTGCTTGCTGCCTTTGTACCACTTTACCTCTGTCTTAGAATCAGAAACCTCACAGCTAAGTGTGGCCTTCTGTGATATACTGGCTCTCATCTCCCTTTGAACTGAGTCCTTGTTAAGAAAGGCTGATTGCGCCTCTGATGAGAATGGATGATAAATGTTTCAGACGCTATTTGTTTAAAGCTTCATCATTTGCACCGACAATTCTTACCTGCCACGTGGACCTTAAAGGTCAGCTTCTCAGAACCAGCTTGGCAGATGTACTCTCCAGCATCTTTCTTCTCCACGCTGTCTATCACCAACTGGCGACTCTTGCCTTTTGATTCAGTGTGGACTGTCTTGCCGGAAGTCAGTATCACACCATCTTTGTACCATTTCACCTCTGTCTTTTCATCAGCTACCTCACAGTTCATGGTGGCTTTCTCAGAGAGAGTTGCTTTCACCTCCTTTTGGACAGAGTCCTTATTTGAGAAGAGTGATTGAGCCTCTGAAAGTAAAGCCAATGAAAAATACAGTATTGTCAGGTGTACAAACTTAGTTTACCATTATTCCTGAAAATGTCCATTTTTGTTTTCCTTTAAAAAATTAGCAAAAGCATAATGCAACTGTCTTGTTATTTGACAAATATACAATTAAGATTCCACTATTTACACTGTCTGTTTCACAACATTTTCTAAACTTCTACCATTTTACCTTTGTCTTACTATCACATACATCACAACTAATAACTGTTTTCTGAGAGTGGTAGACTTTTACCTCCTTCTGAACTGATTCTTTGTTGGAGATGCCAGCTAGAGCGGCATTTTCATGCAACATTTACCAAGTTTACTAACGTTTACATTACTATACTTATTATCAGGTCTTACCTTTAATCTTGACCTGGAATGTGACTTTGTCAGCTGCTGTCTCACAGGAATATTGTCCTTCATCACTTTTCTTTGCATTCTTGATTATAAGCTTCCTTTGAGTCCCTTTGGAGATGATGGTAGTTCTTTGGTCCTCAGTGATCTCTACTTGATCCTTTTTCCACACAACCACCGTGCTGACAGGAGATACCTCACAGCTCAGCTCAAGATCTCCTTTAAGGGTTGATGACAATCCCATGGTACCTCTGGCTTTATTTAGAAATTTGGGAGGTTCATCTAGGAAAAAAGCAAGATTTCTTTTGAAACCAAATCCTGCTGTATTATATCATATTGTTTAATAATTAAAAATGCATAATTTTAATTTATATAAAAAGAAAAGACAGTGAAAACATTTCACAATATAGAATACCACTGTATTTATTTTGTCCAAATGAATACTCCATATTACGGTGGAATGGTAAAGCTATAGTTTGTAGTAACAGCTTCAAAGAATATACCTTTAAGGGTGAGTTGAATGGGCATCCTGTCTTCAGCTAAAGCACACTCATATATGCCCACATCTTCATCTGTAACATTGTGGACCATCAGGATCCTCTTCCGGTCTTTTATCACATATTCATACTTCTTGCCCATTTTTACCTCACGTCCATTCTTCATCCAAACTACCTAAAGAAACAAACAAAAAAAAAAGTGGTGTCACATGGTCTTTGCATGGTGTCCCGGTGCTAAAATTGATTTCATTCCACAAATCATATTAATAACTTGTTTCTGTTACAAACCTGTGCATCATAATCTGACACCTCGGCAGTCAGCTGAGCTGTATCTTGGACACTGCAACTCACGACCTCTGGATGATCCAACTTGTTGGTGAACCTAATAGGTGGGGCTGAAAATACAATCATACAGTTGAAATGAAGCTCAGGAACAACATAAAAAAATTCCAAATAAGAAAGGGGAAATATTTAACGATATATTTAGAATAATATAAGGGCATACCCTTCACAGATAGAATACAACTGCTCTGTGAGCCTCCACCCACAAATTTGACCTCGGCACCATCCATTTCCATTGTCACGACACGGATGAGCAGCGTGTGAATGGTCTTTGATCTTGTGATGAGGTAGTCGGCTCCACTGCGCAGGAGGCGCCCATTCACGGACCAAAAGCCTGAGCAAACAGCGGACAGTTCCACAGAGATAGAGAACTCCTCACCGGAGACCGCAGTGCTGTTAATCAGACCTCTCCTGATATCTGCAGTGGGTTCTGAAGAAAACAAACAAATAAGACAAAATAAATAAAAAGAAAAACAACACAAGCATAAACATCAATGATAAATATGAGCGACTCACCAAGATAGAAGCTTCCTGGCACCTCCAGATAAGAACTCTGGCCAAAGTCATTTGTGGCAGAGATACGAAATTGGTAGCTGGCTTCCTCAGAGAAGTTGCAGATTCTGATTTCTGTTGAAACAATGATTTCTCCAGCATTGCATCTCTGCCAAGTAGAGGTACCAACCTTCCTCCTCTCCACAACGTAGCTTTTGATGGGTACTGGGCGATCACTGTCAGGGGGAGACCACTGAATGGTAATGGATGAGTCAGTCTTGCTCTGCACCACAGCATCGATGGGGGGATCAGGAGGATGCTTCCGTGCCGCTACATTGGAAAAGTTATAATAATATTAACATTAGACTATTAGTATTTGCTTAAATCTTTATGGTTCTTTTTTATTTCACTGATCAAATCACACGTTTTGCTGTGAGTTATGGGGGTTGTCAGGTAAGATTAAATAAAATATTATCGTTTAATATTAATATGTAAAAGTAACAACCAATAGATCAAACAGTTAATCTTTTAAAGTTTGTGGTACTTGACTTGCCAGTGACGGAGAATCGTGTGGACGTCTTGCAGTCTCCAGCCACAAAAGCCACTTCTCCCGAGTCTTCCGCCTGGCACTCTCTAATTGTGAGTGTGTATTGTCTAAGCACACAGGCAATGGAAATTCTAGAGTCTTCTTTCAACCTCTCGCCATTGCGAGTCCAGTACGCATCGGGGCAGGGATGCTCCAGCTCAACACAAAAGATGACGGTGTCGCTGACAGGAACTACTGTCCTCCGAGGAAGCTTCCTTGTGATGTTACCTGAAACAAGGGAATAAATAAACTTTACATAACAATATTTTTTAGCACAGAACACAAACCATACAATGTTCAATAATACCCAGGACAGTGAGCTCAGCCACGGTGCGGCTTCCCTCCTTCATCTCGCAGATATAAACGCCATCATCATTCGTGGTGACGTTATGTATGGTGAGACGACGTAGGGTGCCGTCCTCCTCCATGCGATATTTTGTACTGTCCTCGATTCTAGTTTCCTCCATGAACCAGTTGGCCTGTGTTGCAATAAGAGGCACCTCACACATGAGCATGGCCGAGGTTTTTTCTTGCACCTCCACATCCTGCAGCTTTCTCCTGAATGGCACCTTAGGTTCTTGCAGAAAGAAAAATGAAACAATTGCATTAAAGGCTGCAAAAAGTCTGGTTTTCATGGTACCTCCAATAAATTCACTGACTAAGTGTGGTTTCAATATTACACAAATAATCTAAACTCATATCCATTAGATAAGGTTTCATGCCATTAAAAGTTAACTGAAAACTTGTTGGCCTTCAGCTGTTAAACATGAGAAATTGACAGTTTTGAAATAGCTAAACCCGTCTTCTTTTGGAAAGCAGATCATTTATCTGAACCAGGCAGCCGTATAGCTCCGTGCATTGAATAAGAGTCCAATGTGCAACCCAAATCTGACCTGCAGACATTTGCTGCATGTCAATTGTCTCTATTGTTCCCCAGCCCTATTTACTGCCTACCTAGAGTAGAATACAGATCACTGTTGAAAAATAAAAACTTTTGAAAAATGAATTGAACTGTTGAAAAGTTCAAAAGTTCACAACCTGAAATTGGAAGTATACAAAGAACTTCTAACTTGCACTAATGAAAGTATAGAATAATACAGAAAATTGTGTAAGATAACATGACTACAACTGACGAATCCCACACTTTCTACACTTATACATACAGAGTACACGTTTAACTTGTGAAATTACACTTCTCTCTAGCCACTATACTGTGTCCCAGTATTCACCAAAGGTGATATCGTGAATGTCAACCAGAGCCACAAACAACAAAACAAAACAAAAAAAACACAAACCAATTTGAAATATTTACAGTCTGTCAGGTCACCCTAATGGCAGAAATTGAGGGATGTGAGTGTGGCTTCCATAGTGAAGCCTTTTTCTAGTTTTTATCAAAGGCATATCATCATTTAATTTATCAATTCTGTATTCAAATTCTGTATTGGAATGCATGAGAATTAACAAATGATTTAAAGCCTGAAGTAGAGGCTCTTACTTGCTGTCATTTCACTGTTTATTTTGTATCTGTTAGAAACTATTTGATTATGTATTGACTGCTGAAAACAATAACCAAGAGACTACCACAGAGAATTGAGAAACAGGAAAAAATCCAACTTAATTCCTGGTATGGATCCCTTTTCTTTCCAAACAGCAAGCCGACCTTGCAGGGAATGGATTGCATTGAGCTCATGCTTCCCTAAATGCCTTTCTTTTAAAAAAAAACTATATTTACTATATCATATGTTGATAAATCAAGTCAATATACTAATAACTCTTTAAAAGCATACACTTTCTACCTTCAACCATGTTGCAAGCCAAATGACAAAAATAGCATTTCTATACATCTATGGCAAACAGGTGCATCGTGGCTCTGCTTACTGTCAGGCTCAACGGATGTTCACAACCAAGGAAAATGTCTTTCTCTACAGTTTCCTTTTCTGGGCCAATTTTTTCTCAAGGGAAGTCACACTAGCAGTGTGATTACGATTTCCTCCAGGTGAGCGACCTTCTCAGCCAACGGCGAACTACTCGTCACCAGCAGAAAATAGATGCAACACAACACCTTCCTTCAGAAGGATAGCTTGAACTTAACCTTGTCATGGGCCACCACACACACTTGACATTTTGAGCTTTTTAAATAAGACTTAAATATGGTGATTGCAGTTACATTTACAGCAATGTTGTTGCCAGTAGGCTTTAACATGAAACATAAACCAGCTATACTGCAGTGCTTGTTAATGATCCATCAGTGCCACAGTCATGTACATTACAACCCAACAATATATATATTCCACAGAGCACCAAATTTGTATCAATCTGTAGCTGATAATGCCCTCAATAAATGAAGCATCATTACATTTTTTTAGAAACTACTTGAGCGCAAGATGAATAATAAAACAATACATCCATATAAACTTTGTTTTAAAACTAAATCTTCTCCAATAAAAATAATAGCTTATTTCTAAGCTTTGGACCTGAATCCCACAAATGGACAGTTTTGATATTTGGCTATTCATGGGATTTGTTGGCATTTATACGGATACAGAATAAAGAAAACTTTATGCGTAAAACCCAATAGAGTACATGTTGAGAATACTCTGTAAGCGGTGGATCATAAGAAGAATGTTATTCATGTAGAGTGTGCATTAAATGGGTCCTTAAAAAGTCAGTTTAAGAGGGCTGTCTTAAATGTGATGACTGAAAAACATGCTGAGAACTTTAAAGGCTCACCTTTGACCGTTACCAACACGGCACTGTAGGTCTGCCCAGCCATATTAGTTGCATTGCAGGTATAGAGACCGTTGTCACTCTGCTTGCAATAGAGGATCTTAAGGATGAAGTTCTCAGCTTGGTCCTCATAAATGACGTGCCTGCGGCCCTCGCTGATGTTTGTCCCATCCTTCCTCCAGATAATATGTGGCTTGGGGTGACCCGTCACAAAGCAGCTGAGTTTGGCATGTTTTCCCTCTGTCACTGTGCAGGTACGAGTAAATACACCTTTAGGAAGCTTCGCAAGAGCAGATGCTCTCAGCTCATGCTCCAGATTGTACGAACTCAATGAATCTATCATGTTAGCTGTGGAGGAGGAAGAGACCGAGGTGCTGCTTTCCTCAGTGCGATAGATGGAGATGTCTTTCTTCATTTCCTCCTTGCGCTTCTGCAGGTGAGAGAGAAGGGAGGTGGGCTTGTCTCCGGCTATATGACGAGCATCCTGAGCATCCACAGCCAGAGTCGCAGCAGTATGGGCACGGCCTACAGAGTTCTGGGCTCTGCAAGTGTACGTGCCGCTGTCCAAGTTCCGAACACTTTGGATCTTTAGGGTGCTGCTGTCACTGTCGGAGACTATCTTGATGCGGTTGGTCTCCCCAAGGTAGCGCCCGTCTTTCTCCCAGTCAAAGTTGGCCTCAGGGTGAGCTGCGACGCGGCAGAGGAACACTACATCGCCTCCTAAAGCCACACGCGTGGAAGTGGGTTTCACCATGAAAACAGGGGCTCTCTGAGATATCTCCGACGGCAGGGCCACTTTGAGAGTCACAGCAGCGTAAGCTTCCCCAACGATGTTTTTGGCTCGACACATGTACTGTCCACTGTCCTCAAGCGTTAGGTCGTAGATGGTCAAGCGGTACACATCTCCATCCTCCACGGTCTTAAAGCGGCCCCCAGAGGTCAGCTTGAGCTTGTCTTTTTCCCAGGTAATCAGCGGGGTGGGGCTGCCCACAATCGTGCAGCTGAGTGTGGCATCCTTCCCTACACACACTGAGAATGCCTTTGGACGGGTGAGAAACCTAGGCGCTCCTCCAAAAAAGCTTTGATCCATTGTTCGTTCCTGTGTCAAAGGAAATATAAAGATAACAGCATGCATTGTAATTATAGACACCTCTCAAAATTCGACCTTTAAAACTGATATACAAACATTTTGTTTGTCTGATCAGACTGTTGATAGCAGAAAAAAAATCTAGATTGACGTAAGTTTTACAATGATCTATGAAGTCATCACAAGAAGTCTGAAGGGAAAAAGGAAATAGTATGGATTACTCGTTAATTGATTCAAGAGATGAAGAGGGGCATGTCTTAACAGTTTGGACACCACAGTACAAAGTAAAGTCAAAGAAAAGAGACCAACTTTTTGAAATGACGTGAATAAGCGTGATATGCTTCATAAAAAGAGGCTCTCAGAGACCTCAAGATTACAAGATGTTTATGTTGAAGTCTGAGGATATGGCCAAAACATAGTGATGGAGGCACTTCGGGGTACTGTTGCGTTCTTAGAGGGGATGATATCAATATCACATAGATAATAATAAACACGCAAAAGAAACATTATGAATGAGCACTGCAAGCGTGTTTTGACAAAGAAGACAGAAAACAGGACATCTGGTGGAAAATAGGATTCCTTGAGTAACCTTTTATAAAACCTAAACCCAAATGGAAAACAAAAGTCTATTTTCATGTGATAATTTCACAAAGCCCCTCATAATGACCTGTAACTGCAGACCGATTTGA
>JABUIW010000217.1:4574056-4626857 GCA_013363375.1 Menidia beryllina
ATTAAATGTTGCTGCCATGGTGGTGCCTACTTTAATCACCTTGAGTCGTCCGCCGCCCAGGTAAAACGGCCGTTTAAATCACGTGACAGTGACCTGACCGTTCAGATCTCAAGATGATGGACCCAGTCCCGTATCAATTCATGGAAGTCCCGCCAGAAAAAGGCCTTCTTTTCTGCGCAAAGTATCCGAAAAATGATTGTAAATCCAGGGTGATGGAACATCCCCCAGTCTCCTGTGGTGGGCGGTTGACTAGACTTATTTTTCCTTTCTTCTCCTGTGGCTCATGATGCCACATAGCTGACGTGCCTACTTCTGCGCAGCCTCCTTTCCAAAATAGACCTGTCATTCGCTGTGAAGATAGAGGAGAGCCTGTTTGAGACCCGGCAATGAGAGCGCCCAGGCCTGGCCTCTGCTGGGGTCCAGGCTGCAGACGACACTCCATAACAAATAAACAAAGCATAACTTACTACCCAAAGTATGATCAGTTTTGAATTCACCTCCATTTCTAACTTTGCAAGTATATTTGCTGGCTTTGCCTCCGTTGAATTGACTTGTCCAACTGAAAATTTACCAGACAGACACAAAAACTTGTTTTTTATGTTTTAATACAGGCCAAGGTGTATAAAAGTTGTGTCAGTGCCTTCTCAACAACATTTGATAAGAACTGGCTTTGTTTGATAGCATGCCATTAACATTCAATAGAGGCACCTTATAATGACATTTGATATTGCAACTCATATCTGAACTTCATCAAGTGCAATTACTTTTTATGTTGCTGCCCTAAAATAAACAAACATACATAGGTGTAGATTTACAGCTGCATTTATCAAAATGTAGTTCATTTGATACTAGATTTATGGAAATACATACTGTATAATGCAATCAAACTTAGAATTTTTCAAATATGACTGTAAGGGTTGTTATCATGATCTGTCATTCTGCCCAAATAAATAAATTAGTAAATGTTGTCAATGTGGTAAAAATTAGCAAACTGTTCTTATGGGTTAAATTTATTGTTGACTGGTGCTAAAATTCGCTCATCAGGTGGATTTAAGCTTCACAGTTTCACAGAATTTATGAAAAGATGTCACAAAGAAGTGTGTATTCCTGCAAGTGTAAATCTCCCATCTGAAAGTCAATCTCTTGCCACCTCTATGTGTAGGCCATATAATGATGTTTTGTCTCAGCTTTCCACGCTGCGTAATGGGAGCTGAGCTTCAGAAGGTTAAATGTGAAAATAATTTACAAGCTGCTTCTCTTGACCAACAATTTCACTCAAGGACCCCGCCAACGCATCACAAATGCCATTCACACCATTGCCTGCTGGACATGGTTGTACCAGTAATTTTGAATTAAACCCAGATCACTGTGACCATTTCTGTTACAAGATTTAAGGCAATGACAAACATGGTGAACAGTTTTCACTAGTCTTCTAATCTTCATCCACCACATCCTGAACACAGAGAGAAAATCTTTACCCAACCATAAGTCACACCCCTCATGTCAGTCAGATTTCTTAATTTAGACTATTATTTTATACATTATTACACTGTTGTATAAATTGTACACAATGCATGAATGGGCTGCAGGAGTGACTGAAGTAGAACTTGAGCTGGTGGCAGTCCGTGCGGTTCTGTACCCACCATTGTGACAGCTGCTTTTCCCTGAGCATCAGGTCCTTAATTAAATCATGACCTCATATTGTGCAATTGCACCTTAAATCCGGCAAAACTCTAATGTATCCTTCCTGACATGTTCAGAATAATGGAAACAATTTATGTAGAATGATTTAGCTAATTTAAGCTGGAAGAGAAATAACTCGCTGATTATGCCAACAAAGTTGTAATTATGGTTCCTGGCTGATGATTTTTTCCTCCAATTACTGCAAGCTATCTATAGTCGAGACTAGACCCTTTGGTCCCTATTCTTTGGCTTCCGTGGTTTTTTCTTATTCTTACAGTGTGGGCTTTCCCCCGGCACCAGTGACTGACAGCAGCAGGTCGCCTGGACCCTGATTTAAACTTCCCGAAACTCTAGCAGAGAGTAATCTACTGTTGCAGCTTATCTCGGTCTCATCCTGTCCTGACTACTGTGCTTGGTTTCTACACCCATGTAAAACGACAGGAATTGATATTTAACTCTATTTTTTTGCTTTGTGCTATTAATTCCAAAACCATTCATGCATTGATGACATGTGCAATACTTTTAATGGAACTTTTCTTTTATACAAACCAGAATTCCCCCACTCATCAGCTAGTTTTTCTCTTTTCTAAATTTCTTATTGCCCGATCAGTCTTCAATTGGGCCAAATTGAGTTGTAATCACATCCCCTGGTTATAGCTTCAAATTCTTGTTTTGCTAGTTACTCAGATGAGACTATTTCTATAAAATGAATGCAATGTGTAATCATCACTCTTGGCCATGTTGGCATCCACCAGACCTCCACGCCATTTCAAAAGTAAGGTCATAGTTGTATCATGTTCACTGCTGTAAATGCGTGCCTGTTACCTTAAGAACATTTGAATAGCACATGACAAATTATACAAATGTTGTTTATGCCAGAGGCAGAATAAAACATGAGCACTAGGTGGAGCACAAGCCCACATTCTACCTAACAATTGTCCAGGGGGAGATCCATGGCACAAATGAGCAACTTGAAATAAAAGTAGGTGAGCATAAATTTCAAATTGCTGTTTATTCAGATTGCCTTCTTTATCTATAGAGCTGTTCATAAAAAATGTGAAACAAATCTTGAAATTCAGCCCCAACCAGGTCCATTAATGCATGAGAGTATTTTTTAATCAGTCAGTCCTAACTCTTTCAGCTACAATATTGTGAGATGAATCAACATGTTAAAGTAGAAATTTGTTGAAAAGGTAAAGAAGACAAAAACAGGATATAGCACATCTTCTATCAATTAACTTTTTTCTAAAAACCTGCTTTATTCAGTTCAGTGTCACTTGAAGTTGTGAATTATACTTGGAATACCATGCTTGTGGCAAATACACAATATTTGCTTTACCAAGGAAGGTTAACAACATAAGTCTACATATGTTCTAATTACATTGATTAAATAGTCAACAAAATTCTACCAAAGATGCACAAGCACTGCTTACTTGTTTATGGTGAAACAAATCATTCATGATCAATCTCATATCTAATAAGATCGGGAAAAAATGGGCTGGAATATATTTACCAACTTTAAAGTTCTTTTATCTTTCAACAGGATAAGTACGGGGAATTGCAACAGAAAATCAAAACACACCAATATAATTATTGAATTTGTTTTTATTTCAAATAAACGTGACATAACCAACCTCACAACAAATGATTAAATACACTCAAAATAAGATTTTTGTTTGCTTCTCTATTTCTCTTCTATAGTCACGCACAGAAAACAACAGATATAAAGCTGTGCCGAAAAAAAAAAACTTCTTTTGGCATGTTTCATCTCTCTGCTGTCTTTACAGGACAAAACAAACTGAACTTTGTAAGAAAAGAAAAAAACATGCCTGAAAACATATTCACCTACTCAGGGTGAAAACTTAGCACCTTGTTCCAGTCACTGAGATTCTTTGACTGGTGTGTAGTAGATAAGAAAAAACGACAGTATGGTGAGAGGTGTGGCCATGATGACGCTGCAGTTTGCCTCACCAATTACAAGGCAAACTTCTTTAAGTTGCTGATACTGCCATCCCAAACACCCTGACAACAAGCGCTGTGCTGTTGGATACAAAAGACTCACGCCAGTTTGTGACTCATCTTACACGCCAAAACATACCTGATGCTATTTACATTAAAGACTCGCCAATCAAAAAAGAACTCTACGTCGTTGTTGTTGTCCTGCTAAATTGACAAAAAGTCGATGTGATGGTTTAGACGAAGTGGCTTCTACAAAAGCAAATACTTATCCTTAATACTAAGGCACTGCTTCTAATCAAATAACTAACATGAAACGGCACGCTGGGGTTTTTGTATGGAGACTGACAAAACTAAAGCTGGCCTCCAGTGTCTTTACAACATAGAATGTCACTGAATGTGAAATATACACAAACAGACGGTAACAACGAAGCCTATGTGAGCATAGGTGTGACAGAGAATCATCCCATGCAGGGTGAGCTTAGAGTGATCCAGAGGTAAGAAAGATCTCATGTGATTGGCCACAGTGCTTTCTTTGTGGTCCGGCATGGATGACGACAATACATTACATGCTGATGCTTACGTAACAAACACTGTGAACAGTCAGAATGTATCCTGAAAGTACACACTATCCTCTCAAACTCATGCAAACTTTGTATACAGATGCATAAAAAAAGAAAATAAACTGCTCTAGGTCAGTGCAAAGAAATCTGAGTTCGTGTTAGAATAGTTGCACCTTCATAGACACATGTATAGTCTCAACTAAGAGTTGAAAAGCCATTAAACATATGAGTAAGTAATGGTGCACGTTCAGCCTATGAGGTCCTGCATAAGTGGATGGGTTTTAAACTTTTAGCTGACTGCAGTCGAGTGTTGGAGGTAACAGAAAAGGTGTGACTCACTTTTAACATCATGGTGCGGGGCATATCGTGTTTTAAAAACATCTAAACAAAGCCGGATCTTTTATTTTTTTTTAAAGATCAATCAGATTAGAAGCTTCTTTACCTTTGATTATTTGGCCAAAAAAGCCGAACTATTTTCTTAAATAAATAATACTATATAATTTTATCAGTTAAATATGATGAGATAAGCGAATAATAAATATTTTTAAAGCTAATATTCAATTCTGCCTTGGGAGAGGCTTTGTTTATCCTCTGTAAGAACAAAGTCTGGGGTAACTGCTGTCAGGAACATTAAAAATAATGATAGTAATATCAAGAAGAAGCAGAGAAGTTGCAGAGAGAACATCACACACCCTAAAATCAGCCCTTTTGATAAAATTTGGAAGAAAATAAAATCACAACAAAGATTCGTAAAAGCTTTACCACCCTGTATTAAATAAAAACAAACAAAAAAAAAAAAAACATAGTAAGTCTGCCACAATGCTCAAACTTAACAGCTGGGCATACAATAAGGACAGAGAATGAAGTGGTTTCCATTTACACATACACCCAAAATCAAAATGCAGTTCAGATGTCCACATATCTAAACATCTACACCACTGAGGTACTGACTGGCATATTCATTTATGTGAACTTGGGTTCAGCTTAACAGACTCAACAGGCATCTTCTGCCAGCATTTGGATTTGGATGGTAAGAGTACTGGATGTTCATTTCAGATCTGTCATTAAGGAAGAGTGAACATTTGATTCATCAGCTGCAGAAATAGTAATACTGAACGCAACCTGTGTTTAGGAGCACTACACACAATTAGCAGCATGAGAGCATGTGCATGCCAGGTCAGAAGAAGTTTTACATCATCCTATCAAGACCCAGAGTGGGCTTTGTCCACACACTCATGGTGTCGTAGTAGTACGGCTACGGTAAAGTCAGCTTTACATCATATAAATACTTGGTATCTTTTTCTTTTCTTTTTTTTGAAGAATTAGGATCTGGTATTAAAAAAAGTGACCTTTTAAAGGACACGTAAGATGCAAAAAATGTATTTACAAAGGTCAAAGAGCACAGGCTGTGTTATTGTTTTTTTTTTAGATGATCTGCACAAGCAGCACAGATATATTTTATAGTCTTTGTGATGTAGCATAGATCAAGACACACCTCAGCTGAAAACTCACTGAATAACCTGGTGATGCACAGAGGCACAGCAGCAGCAGAGCCGTATGTACTTTGCAATAAAACTGCTCAGAACCACCGTCACACAGTGATCCAATAAATACACTACACTGTCCATCTATCTATCATATGGGCTTTATATGCTGCTTGTACACACTGATGACAAAATGGATGGAAGACTTATGGTTTCCCTGATGCCATAGTCTGCCTGGGATGAGGCGAGAAGGTGCAAAGACAGTGGTTATTTATCAATGAGTCCTTCCAACAACAAATGCCGACTGATGGTTTAACGGTCCGTGCTAAACTTTCCACGATGATCATCTAAGGCCACAATGTTCATTGAAGAAAGGAAAATGTAAACGCTATAGAAAAGAAAGAAAAGGGAGAGAATTGTCATGGAACTGAATCTTTAAAGGGCAAAAGGCCATTTTAAGTGGCATCGTTTTCAGAGAATTCCATGCTTCAAAGAAAAATAAATACCTTATGATAAAGGCACTTCAGCATGTATTCCCAGTGCCCTGTTGTGGAGTAGATCCACTTATAACTTCCTGCTCATCCACATCCTCCTCTTCTTCTTCCTTCCAGCCATCAAGCTGAACAGGGGTGGGCATGGAAATGCTGGTACCATGGCCACTTTGGCTCTGGAAACCTGGAAGAAATCGACAGAATGAATCTATTCTCATTTTGCCCTATCTTCATTTAATCAGTTCATGGACTTCCTTCTGATATTAAAGAAAAAAAGCTTGAAACAATAACCACAAAAAAATAGATTTATGAAGTACTAACACTCTGACAACAGACAGCACAAAAGATCCTTATTTCCATTTACCAGTGTGTGTGTGCAGATCCCTCATTGGAATTGGATTCTGCCATTGCCCTGATGTCCTCTGTGGGTGAGAGCTCTGTTGGTGGAGCTGGAGAGAAAAACAGTTACCAGCATGGAACAGGAGCCGTACAGTCATGGATTATAGCAGATATTACTATCCTTTGGGTATCAACGACATAATAACTCAGTATTCTAAAAAGACACAACAATCAACAACTGTCAGTGGTGAAATCCAGTGTAACAACATGCACTCTAGCTGTCGAGTGGCCAAAGGAGAAGCACTAAGAACGTACCTCGTGCATGTAGATGGCATGAAGACTCATCTCTGCCGAGGCAAACTCTGAGTGCAGCGCATTTCTCCTCATGTGAGAACCACTGTTAGACATGCTGAAAAAGAAATGACGCATCAGTTACACTAGGACGTGTTCTAGTCGTAGTCAATCTATGCAACAGTGAAAGATGTCCCGTCTCAAAATACCTGTCCATGAGGGTGCGATCGCTGCGGAACATGGCGGTCTCAGGATGGCCAGAGGAGCACAGGAGGCTGTGTGAGCGGCCTCTGCTGGCATGCGCCAGCTGGGAGGTGGAGAGAGAGGCCAGGACGCTGGCTGCGGCTGAAGCAGCGGTGCTTGGTGGGATAAAACGATGATCTCGTCCTTGGAGTCCAGACGCAGTCAGGATGGGGTGGGCCAGGACACTGGCTAAAAGATTGTCGGGCTAAAAACAAACACAGAAAACATGTAAGGGGGAATAACTTGCATTGCAGCTTCTTATAGGCATTTCTTTAAAGGGAATTGACATTTTCTGTATTGGTAGTGTCTCGCTTCTCATCTTTTGGAAGTGTGAATTCCCTGCATCTTACCCCGGTGCCAGACTCGTTTGACTGCAGCGAAGTGCAGAGAGGAGCCTCTGACAGCAGCAGCTGTGTGGAGGGGCCGCCCTGTGCGTCATGCTGCACCTTCTCCTTCAAGTGACTGATGAACACTGAGCTCTCTTGAGGTGGCTGCCAGTGGGGGTTCTTTATAGTGAAGTGCATGAGCGACAGCTCTGTCTTGCCGTTCTCAGCCTGTTGGTATATAGAGGCCTCTGTCTGGCCCTCTGACAGCCACTGCAAACATACACAAAGATGATATAAATAAAAACAACAAGACAAGAAATGCAGTTAGGTTTGCAGCCATTTCAGAAAGCCTCTATCCAAGCCGCAGAACATCTCGGGTTCTTTCATGCAAATGAAATAGGGCTTACTGTTGGGTTTCCGTGGCGTCTGATGTCCATCTGAGCAAAAGAACAGATATCCCCGACGCCAACCACTTCCACGGTAAAGTTTCTGAAGAAGTCGATGATTTCTAAAGACTTGTTTCTCAGGAGGAATATGAGGATAAATGGTGTGACAATGGGGCTGAGCAATTCCTCCAGGATGAATACCTGAATTGCATACACAATATTTATTACAATCAATATTTCAACATATTCGTTTCCTAAATAAAAATATAAAAAACATAAATGACTATCACTATCACTACTTTTACCACATCTCAAATATTATGGAATCACCAAACTTGGAGGATGTCTGTTCAGTTGTTAGGAAAAAATAAATGGAAATGATGACAGGAATAATAATGGAAACAATTAAAAGGGTTCTAAACTTCTTTAAGAGAATAGTTTAAGGGCTACTTCCATAATTTTTCTCTATCCAAAAAACATTTGCAAGAATGGATTCATTTGAAAGTATTTGTATTTGATAAACCCAGAATGTTATATTTTTAATTAAATGTGAAAGTACTATAAACATCCTCAAAGTATGTTGATTCTATCAGACTGTCATCTCAGAATTCACCACATCCTACTAAAGAATCTTCAGAATTTCTGCTCTACTCACAGCTTTGTACTGGAACAGCTGCGCCACTTCGTCACGGGTCTCGCTCTTGTTAGCGTTGCCCCTCCAGTGGTCCGGCATGTAGTGAATGTGTGCCAGCACGCACTGCAGCAGCTGCTCTGGACACCACACCATATGCTCGTCTGGGATAAAAGACCTGGCAGGTGACACGCACAACGTGTCAGAACCATCACACCCCAAAGAAGTCATTTAAGGAAACAGCATTCATCCATAAGGAAAAATGGGATGAGAGAGACAAGGATGCCAGAAGTGTGTTGATATTCTTATGCTGATTTAAATATTGGGGAGCTTAATTTCTAATTAATAATAAAGAAAATATAAAAAATTATCAAACTTAAAGTAATCTAAATGTAATCTAACTCAAAATGAAAGGTGACCACTATTGAACAGTCTCTACAGTATTGTACTACACTGTATGTAGTACATCATGATGTAAACATTGGTGTGTTGAAAATGATCAACAATGCGCGTGAGGACTCACCTGGTGATGGTAATCACGACCCCCAGCACAGTGATGGCGGTGAGAATGTGCTGCACCGTCAGAACGTCCTCATCGTACACAGTCAACGCGATGAGAACCGCCAGCACCGAGCCTGAGAAGAAGGCCACGTTCTTCGCCAGCACGGTGAGCAGCGGCGATGTGAAGGAGTTCATGTACTTGGACGTGGGCTTGTAGCCGCGGCCCAGTCGCCCGTGCAGCTCGTGGTCCAGCTCGTTGAAATGACGCAGGTACAGGCGACCGTACAGGGACCAGCGGCGTGCGCCCAGACTTCCGGGCTCCCTGCGGATCACCTCTGTGTAGCTGAAGAAAGCGTAGAGCACCTGCCACACCAGGATGAAGGGACACAACAGTAAGTTGGCCAAACCAATCAGCAGGATGACCCTGCTGAGCTGCTGGGCGAGCTCCAGGCGGTTTCCGCTGCGCTTGTACTTTGGGTGCAGGTTCCACTTGTTCTGAAACAGAGAGCCCGGGCCCCAGAAAAGGATGAGCTCAAAATTGTACTTGAGGCCCTGGGTTAGGAACACCACGTTGCCCAGCAGGGGGAGCTGCAGCTGCACCGGCAGCAGGGATTTGTTTATCATGGCCACCATGTAGTTTTTAAACCGCAGGATGCGGTGATAAATGTCCAGTTCTGTCAGCTCTTTCTTGTGAATGCACATCTGCTGCTCTTTCTGTAGGCTGATGAGTCGGTCCTGGACCTCCTGCCATGTGAAGTTGCATAGTTCATCCTAGATGGAGTGGGTAGAAACACACAGTGGATGAAATTGCATGACAAATCCACCCAATCCTCTTGGTCTTGCATTGATTGTCATTTTTTTCTGTAGTTTATGATGACACATAACCTACCATTCTGATCTTCAGTGCTTTGATGTAAAACTGCCTGATTTCCCAATAGCTCAAAACATTGCAAAAGACTTTAACAAGACGATAGATCCAGAAAACGGCTGCCATGATGAGAAGGAATATTATCCAGCTGTTCGTCTGAATCCTGAACAGAAAAGCATCTCATATTAAAACATGGAACGCTGTCCAGATTGATTTGTCATTCACATTCTGCATGTGTATCAGTGTATCTGGAACTATTTCCTACAGCTGGCCTAATACATTTAAAAAGAAAGACTTCAGGATTTTTATAAGAACAACAAATACATTAACAAAAAAATGCCTTTAAATAAATCTGCAAATTTTCAAAGTCAGACTTGTGGTCCCATTGTGGGCCAGAGTTTATTGGGCAAAATGACGGCCAATGTTAAAAAACATTGTACTTTTCTTTCTTTCTTTCTTTGTTTTTTTTTTGTTCTTCTTTTTGGGGAACTGTATGATCATTGTATCTCCAGTTCAAGTGAATGTGAATAACAACTATTCCTTGACCGCTCTATAAGTGTAATAGACGTGAAAGTGTTTCCATAATTCAGCCTAATTTGAAGTCTGTAGTTCAGACTCACTATAAAATAACAAACATCTTTTGTAAGTATCCAGTTGTACAAATGCAAATGTCCTACTTCCGTAAGAACAGTGTAAGCTGGGTTTGATGTGATAATCAGATGGGGCCCTGTTTATTGTTAATCTTACAAGACGTTCAATACATGGAACTCTTTTTTGAAAGTTTTTGATTAAGTGGCTTATTCAACCATTATGTTCCCTAGTATCAACAAGCATTTATTAAAATTGGTGCAACTATAAATTGCATAAAGTCTAAAATTAGGTTACTTTAAGAGAGAAATAAACCATTTATAAAACATTTATTCTGTTTCTAGAATGGATGGGTTTTAAAGCTGCTTTCAAAAGTGAAATTTGAGACAGTGTCTGAAGAGGACAGAGAGACTCCAAACTGTAGGACAAGCTGTTCCAAAATTAGAATTCCATGCTGCTGGACGTCAGTGACTTTTATATAAACAACTTCTGAGCCACAGTCAGAATGGAGATCAAATTGATGAGAGGTGTTTGAGTAAAGCTGGAGTAAACAAGTTTAGTCTAGACCCCGCAGCACAGGTTTGGGTGGTGTGGGGTGGTGAGAAGGGAAGTGTCCCTTGTAGCAAGTTAGTAATAAGTTGTTGTCAGCTTATTACAATCTTAGTGGGCCTGCAGTACCACAACAACGCTATCAGTTACACCTTACGGTAGTCTGAGCAGCATGCACAGACATCTTCGTCCAAGAGACCAGGAGTTACAGGAATGTTCCAGCTCTAAGCTGCCAATCTCAGGTTTAAATAAACAACAAACAAACACACTCCGTAGAGTGAGGGAAAGACCTCTGAGCTTCAAATCGAATGCAGAATCAGCTAATCAACCTGGATACACTATAACTGGTTTTGGTGCCTTTTAAAAAAAATTGTATTCCTTTTTTCAAAACTGTCCATAAAATCATCCTATTAGTGGTACTCCCCATCATGCACCAGAAAATTGTAATAAAACAACTATTTAGGATGCGTGGTGAATTTTCTTTTTGGGTATAATGTTCTAAACCTAAAATTAAACTGGTATTTTCTTTTTTAAAACAACTCATCCTTGATCAAATCAATTTGTTATCTTGGGTAAAGGTTTGAATTTCATGGTAATTAAAAAAACTATGCATATTCGATCAAATGTCAACAGTTCACTCTCCCATCCTTGACTGTGAAGTTTGTAGCCATGGCAAATACGATTCCGACCAGAATTTGAATGTCCTACTATTATAGAAACCACATTAGGTCAGTCAGTTGTAATAAGACAGTCAGCAGACGCCTCCCTGAAAGGCCAACTGTGATTATGACTCAGCATGAGAAGAAACCAAGTATGTAATCAGACTGGCTAAGATCAGACATCTCTCTCAGATATGCCTTTCAGCTTTAATATTCATATATATGAAAAAAAAGAAAGTTAAATTAAATTCTTAATGAGCTATGAAATTGGTACCTCTGGGTGCACTGCTGGGTTGGCAGGATGGCATCAGGCAGTGTGACTTTATTTCTGTCCAATGGATTCTGGCTTTGTCCGGTGTGATTGACAGCTCGATTGGCAAACAGGACATCGTACTCAACGCAGTTGACGAGGAACGTGGTAAATGTGACGACAAACAAAAACTGGCTGTAAAGATGACATGCAAGAAAAAAAGTTACGTTTTATTCTTAATGAAAATATAAAAAGCATTAGAAGAAAACAACAAATAAACAATGACTACAGTAAGTCATTCTGATGTGAATTTTGCTTTATGATAGGAGTGGGCTAATATTAATATCTGCGCTGTCACCATGTTCAGGCACTTGACCTGAAACCAATAACAAAGTTGACCTGCTGGCACCAAAACCACTTGCAGTACTTACATAGTGACCCTGCGAGGGAATTAGGGATAAACTGTTTGCAATTAGAGAGAGAACTGTTTCCCATGAGAGTCACGGATGGCTGCTGTTGATAATATTTGGGCCAGTTAGTTTCTGCTAAAGCCCTAGGCACAGTTAACTGTCATAACATGACATACTACCTGTGTGATAAATGAAGCCTAAGCCTAACTGAATACAAGTTCCTCTTTTAGTACATTACTGTGTCATGATGATTCCTGCATGTGTCTGAAAAACTTACACAAGCTCGAAGAACTCTGTCAGAATCATGCAGGCAAAGCCATTCTTCTGATGGAAATGATAGATGTGAACAACATGGTTAAGGGAATATTTGATAATAATGTTAATATTAATAATAAAATAAATAACACATATATAAGAAAGAGAGAAATTGAACTAAGTGAGAAGCAAAAAATGATAATGAGAACTTTTCAGTGCCCTAGGCTCAGTTTCATAATCAATCCATGGTAAACACAGGAAAATTCAATATTTTGAATCTCACTGCTTGGAAAAACTTTGTGTCAGCAAGAAATTAACAAAAAGGATATCCTTGTGAAGAAGTTATCCAAGTTCTTGATATGGTGCCATGAATCTGGAACAAAAATGAAAACATAAGGTCTTTACAAAACTCCTTTTGACACAGTTGAATCAAACATCGTCAGATGACCAAGGGGTTTTGGTGAATCAAGCGGTCACAGTGCTTGTGGCCAGTTAAATCAGGGACTATCGTTCCGCTTAAGCTTTCTTATAATATATTTGTTTACCTTTTAGGCTTTCAGGCACATGCACCAGTAAATCCTCCTCTCCTGGTGGTGAATCTTCCTCGAAGTCTTCAATTCTTTGATACTCCTGATATGCTTCAAAGTTAGCCATTGTCCTTCACATTCTTCAGTCACTCCAAACTGACGAGCTATTCGAACTAAATATGTTATAAAACGAATGCAGACTAACAGCCCCAGCTACATTCTGGAGATACTCAGTAGCTAGGACAGTTCATATCAGGGTAGCAACAGCTAACATTAGCTTGCTAACTTGCTAGTTTGGCGGACAGCTCTTGTGTAACACTACACTTCTATGATGACATGTAAAACCACACGAAGGATATATACATTCTGTAAACGAAGCTTATGTAAATGCTGCAATAACTGTTGGTTAAAACTATCCGAGTCAAATGTCTGGTAGCCGGCTAGCCTGTGGATGATTCAGCCCCTAGTGTAGTCAGGGTGACACGGTTTGTTTTGTTCCCCACTTGGTCCTCCCATCTGCCGATCTTTTATTTTCTTTCGTGCTCGCAGCGCCCCAACAGTCACCGAGGTTCCTTTAACACATTCGCAGGAAAATACCGCGCGTTACTCTTCAGTTCTTCGCTAAATATCCCAAAAATAAAATCCATCCATATGCTGCCATATGCGTGCTCAATGTTTTTGTCTTTCACAAACAAATGTCAACAAAACGACATTGACGTCACCTCCGATTAGCTCTTTGTCATTTCCGGTTACCAATTGTAGTTTTGCATACAATTCCTCAAGAAGGCAAACTACTTAATGAGTTTATCTATAAAACATTAACACTAATTAATTAAAATGTGTAATTAAGTAAAACAGTTGTTTTTTCTCTTTCCGGCGTTCAGTTGAAAGCCCTGGTCCACCTCGAATGCACTGTGGGTCAGTGTCAATATGGCGGCCCGCAGAGTGCCGTGGGATTACTGTACAGCTTAGCGATTATATGAAACTCTAGGAATATTAGTTAATTTTATCAACACAAACATGCTTGGTTTGCTTTCTTGCAGGGCGAATATTGCCCATCCATCGCGGTCACTATCGTTTTACTTGCGGTGCAATAAAACAGGAGACAAATGGAAGCTCTCTCGGTAGGTTAAAGTGACCGGTAGCTACTTTTGGCTAATGACAGCAGATTTACTCCAGTTGTATAAGATACGTGTTGGGTAATGACACCAGTGTACCTTGCCCGACACAGCATGTTGACACAGGTGAAACGTGTCCATGCATTTGATTTTATGATCAGGCTAAACTATCAGCCACAAGTTATGTCAAAATTCTGAAAGATGATCATCATTACCTGAGTTCCTATGTCTTTTCAACTGTTGATTTCCAAAGATGATTTCAAAAGATTGTATCAGTTACTCCATAATATCTCTTTGCTATTTTATTCAATTGGTTTTACTTTGACAAATTAAACAATGTTGTGCCCACATAACTGATTGCTGGTGAAACATCCACACTTAATTTTCCCGTTAAATGTAAGCAATCCTTTCCTAAAAGGGTGATAAACTGATCATTTAAAGGGGGATTAGCTATAAACCATTGTTCTCAGTTCTTTTAGAACTAACTCATATTGATAAAAATGATTTAAAAAAAACACTTGCAGGTTTGCTATAGGACTTGGTTTTGATGATTAAAGATAATTATATTGATCAAAGCTCTAATTATATTAACATTCTGGTTTATGTCTAGGTGGTACACTTCTCGAGGGCCTCATGGGCACAGCTCTTCACAGCAGCCTGGCAAAGCTGTCAGTCGTATCTGGAGTTTGGCTCAGAGAGTCGTTCTTCAGGCCTCTACCAGAACATCCAAATCCTCTGGCTTGAAGTACATCTTGGGACCAGCAGTCCTCACTGTCTCAGCACGCCTCTTTTGCCAAGTAGCCGGCTGCCAAGCAGATGTGAATAACAACACTCCATTTGAAGTTGCTGCTGAAGATCCGGTGCCTGAGTTTAAATGGCACATCCTGTGGGAGTTTGTCAAACCTCAGCTGTTCGCACTCATCTGTGCTGTCGTGGTATGCTTTTAGAAAAAAAAAATTGAAAGCAATGTCAGCAAAATATGGCACTAATGGAAGCCGGTTACATTGCTCATTTCTCCTTTCAGCTTGCTTTTGGTGCAGCCATCCTGAACATTGAAATCCCTCTAATGCTTGGGGATCTTGTGAATGTTGTGGCACGCCACCTCAGAGAACATACAGGGAATTATGTCAGTGAGATCCGAGGACCTGCCCTCAAATTACTGGGAATGTATGCTATCCAAGTAAGTGCAGATGTAGACATCTCTACCAGTGTGCCAAGCAGCTGCAACATAAAAGGTCCTGATAAGAAAGAAAAGCAGTACAACTGATGTCACAATGTTATACAGTATGCAGTTAAAAATTTAATGACTAATGTTTTAATGATAATTGATGAGGACATATAAAAACTGTTATGAGCCACATGTTGTACATGGCATGTACTCTGTGAGTATGTAAACTGGTCAGTGACTGTTTTTACAGATCAAAAATTAACGTTATCACTCAAGTAAAATATGCTTGCAACCATAGAAATGTCAAATGGAAAATTGTCCAGCTATCCTTTTATTATTTTATTAATCATCTACTTTTTTCAGGGCCTGCTAACAAGTGGTTACATCATGCTGCTTTCAAGAGTCGGGGAGAGGGTAGCAGCAGACATGAGGAAAACCCTGTTTGCATCTTTGCTCAGGTAAATAATCCAAGCGTTCCTTCAGGGTGAAATAAGACCTAGAAAATGAAACAGCTCAGAGCTGCTCATATTTACTCCCATTCCTGTGGTTTATGTTGTCCCTCTACTTCATCAGGCAAGATGTGGCTTTTTTTGATGCCAATAAAACCGGGCAGCTGGTAAATCGCTTGACTGCTGACATTCAGGAGTTCAAGTCATCCTTTAAATTGGTTATTTCCCAGGTAACACAAGCGTGAATGAGAAAGTCTGTTTCCAAGGTGATGCTGCTAAACTAACTCCTTCATTGTGTGTGTATTCGCAGGGTCTGCGGAGTATCACGCAAACATTTGGGTGTTTCGTGTCCCTCTACGTCATCTCCCCAAAACTGACAGGGTTGACCGTGGTTGTCCTCCCATGTCTGGTGGGAGCGGGGGCTCTCATTGGCTCACTCCTGCGCAAACTGTCTCGTTTGGCTCAAGAACAGGTGACACCCCAGTGTTTAATGAAGTATGATTTCAGAAAATCAGTGAAAACAATGTCATTCTTTTTCTCTCTTCTCTAATTTCCCATCTGAATGTGATTTATCTTGTTAAAATTTCAAGGTAGCAAGAGCAACGGGAGTGGCGGATGAGGCACTGGGCAATGTGCGGACAGTGAAAGCTTTTGCAATGGAGGAACGAGAGCTCCAGTAAGTTTAAGCACTTCCATTAACCATTTCAAACTTTCAGAGATTCAGTAAATAAGTGAATGATTTCCCCTCAGATTGTATGCATACGAGGTTGACAAATCGTGTGAGATGAATGAAAATCTTGGAGCTGGGATTGCCATTTTCCAGGGGCTGTCAAACATGGCCCTGAACTGTGAGTGTGATAACAGAGTGTTGGATTCAACATGAAGCAGGCGGCCACTGTTCCCAAGGCTTTCTCTAATGCTGATGCTCTTCTGTTTGGCTGTTAACACAGGCATTGTCCTTGGAACTATTTTTGCTGGAGGGACTATGATTTCAAGCAATGAAATGTCTCCTGGAGACCTCATGTCTTTCTTGGTCGCGTCTCAGACTGTACAGAGGTAAAACACATGGCCTGTCCTGAAATAACTATTCTGCCTTACTGTTTACATTTAAATGCCTTCGTTCGCAAGCAGACGATCAAGGAATAATCACATTGTTTTCCTGCCCAGGTCTTTGGCTAGTATCTCCATCCTTTTCGGACAGGCAAGTAAACTTTAAAGATATTTACCATCTGGATTTATTCAAATATCTGAAATGTTATTTAATGAGAGAACAATCTCTCTCGCTCTTCACATTTACCACAGATGGTGAGAGGAATAAGCTCCGGGGCCCGGGTCTTTGAATACCTTTCTTTGCAGCCTACCATCCCCCTCTCTGGAGGAGGGCGCATCCCGTACCATTCTCTGATGGGCAGAGTTGACTTCATGAACATTTCATTCAGGTTTATATCATCCTATTTGAAACGTTAACAATATAAGCAAAGAAAAACCCATCAGAGGATATTAATTCCTTCTACATGTGTGTTTACCGTACAGCTATCCAACCAGACCCGGCCAGGAAATCTTGAAGAAGTTCACCTTAACACTGCCACCGTCTAAAACAGTAGCCATTGTTGGAGAGTCTGGAGGAGGTAATCTGCTGTCATTAAGAATGTGTCGTGAACAGTCTGAAAGAGAGCTCATGGATTTTTCACCTATGCAGGAAAGTCCACAGTGGCGTGCTTGTTGGAGCGTTTCTATGATCCAAACAGCGGCGTGATCATGTTGGATGGGCTTGACATTCGAACACTCGATTTGTCCTGGCTCAGGGGCCAGGTCATTGGTTTCATTAATCAGGTAAACACCGTTGACTGTTTCCTTCGTGAAGCTTTGAAAATATGAACGGATTCGTAGTCAGTTAAATGGATGGTGATTTGTTATTGTTCATTTTCATTTAATTTCTTATTCACTTTATTTTACCATCACAATTTGTAGGAGCCAGTTTTGTTTGGATCTTCCATCATGGAGAACATCCGTTTTGGGAAGCCTGACGCGACAGACGCTGAGGTCATTAACGCAGCCAAACAAGCCAATGCCGACCGCTTCATTACAAGTTTCCCAGATGGCTATCACACCACGGTTGGTATGTGCTCTCATCGTAGCTTTCACTGCTATTTAGGAAATGTGTTGCAAGCACACTCTAAGCTTCGGGTCCCCCCCACCCCCCCCAGGTGAGCGAGGTGTGACATTGTCAGGTGGCCAGAAGCAGAGAATCGCTATTGCCCGTGCTTTGATCAAGAACCCCAGCATCCTGGTGCTGGATGAGGCCACCAGTGCTCTGGATGCGGAATCGGAGCGCGTGGTGCAGGAGGCTCTCGACAGAGCCACAAGGGGGCGCACTGTGCTCATCATCGCCCACAGACTGAGCACCATCCAAGGAGCTGACCTCATTTGTGTCATGAGCCACGGCCGCATTGTGGAGGTGAGGAGGTTGAGTATTCAGTGAAATGGAAGCAATCTTATCTCCAGTGAAGTGTTCTGGCTAATTTGTTTGAACAGCTTGCAAGTTCAAAGATGCACTCATAGAAATGATTTAATTTGGTGAAGAGTAATTCATACGAGCACATCATTCATCTCCATCATTTGCAATGACTGTGGGTTACATTTTCTTTTATCTAACAGCTTTGGTCTTTCTTTACAGGCTGGAACGCACTTGGAACTGCTAAGTAAAGGAGGTCTTTATTCTGATTTGATCCGCAGGCAAAGAGCAGAGGGGCAGAAATGAAATCATCAAACTTGTTTCAAGTGAATCATTGATAAGTAATAATTAGTATTCATCAGATGAAAAAGGCCAGATGTGCTGTGATATTACCAGTTCTTGTTTAGTTATGCAGGAGACTTTGTTTGTTAATGGTATGTGTATCCACAAATGGACCAACTGGATCAATCTGTGACTCTTACGAACTACACTACTGTACAGTCTTTTAGCTCAAATTGAAATTTGCCAGCATTGTCAGTTTTATTATGTATAAAACATTGTGATCTGTAATTAAAAGTAACTAAAGACAATTTTGCTAAACGTATGTGTTTGTTTTTTCTTTTCATGGATGATGTTTTTATTTTGGAGATCTCATGCTTGAATCACTGTTTAGAACCATCATCTTTTTTTCATATTGAACTGTGTATGATTAATAAGTGTAAAGCTGCTTTAAACTTCCATCTTCCTTGGTGTACAGTATTTCATATATGTAGATATGATCTTTAGACTACATAAAGTGGCATGTACTTAAAACATAACACGTTCTTCGTGTCTGTGTAACGTCACTGTTAAAACAATGTCCTCAGGCCGGGATATATTCAAGATTAATATTAGTTAACTGGATTAGGTTCTTATGGAACAAATGGAGGACGAAGATTAATTTCACTCTAAAGTAAAGTTTACACCGTTAAACGGATAAAGTGGACCTTGTGGGAAATGCTTAAGGAATCAAATTAGGTAGCACAGGTACTTTACAAGGATCCATTTGCAGATTTATATTTGATTTGAACATCTGCTTCCTTTATAAATTAAGCAGCCTGAACAATTTACATGTTTAGATATAAGTCTGCCTAAAGGATTTTGCTTATACACATGTTAAATAAGGATACTCAGACAGAGATTAGCAGATTTACAAGGGATGTTTATCAATATTTCTTGGGCATTTTTGTGGGATTTTCACAATCCAAATATATATCATTATTTTTTCATATTTTTTTAGAGGGAAATGTTGTCCTTTTTCTCCTAATTTGACAACTTTTTTTTTCAAAATCCCTTCGAGGGTAAAGACCATTACAAAGATGACAATTTAACACGTTTATGAAGACATCCAAATGAATAAACCTGTGTCTTGTGCAAATTTCTTGCCAGTGAAACTATGCAGCTGGGGAGTCATAGTCATACTAGATGTTGTCTCATTTATAAAAGATCCAACAAAGAGTGGATATTTCACCTTAAATGTGTTGCATGCTTTGATTTCAATCGATGCCCAAATGATCCAGGGTGGGATCATTTTGGTCATTTCTTCTATCCAGAATTACCTCGTAATTCCAGAATGATCTGGTGTCTCTAACACCTAAAAAGTCATTTGAAGCGAACCAACCCAATATCTCCCTACACAACTATCCTTAATGTTTTTTTTTCTCCTTTAATCTTAGCGGATAATTTATTACATGTCGCTTAAGTTGATATATGCGTTGTAGTTCTTCTTTAAGCCATTAGGGGACCAAACAATAAAAGCTTAGCTGCAGCAAACCGACGGGAAGCAGCAAGTGCAGATCCATTTAAGCTAACGCCTGTAGCTACCATCCTGTCCTTTCCACCCCAGCCTGGGGTTTTTTTTTTTGGTCTCTAGTTTTCTGGCTGGCTTCAGTGGCCAAACATGCAGAAATATGAGAAGCTTGAAAAAATTGGAGAGGGTGAGATTTCTGCCTTTTTAAATTGACAGCAACTAGCCGAAGCTAAGGCTAACGTAGCTCTTACATTAATGCAGTGCTTGCTAACGTCAGCCGGAATATGAGCATTATCTAATACCCCAGTCAGTCGAATACATCGGGATTTTTGCAGCATTCACCTGCATGGTTTTATTGTTCTGTCAGACTTTTATTATTCTGGTAATCTTACTGACTGAATACCAGATAGTGGGGGTCATTCAACTAGCTTGCATTGCTGTGCCATTCATCGCAACTTTGAACCGATAAAACTCAACTGTGTTTATTTCGTAGGCACGTACGGGACTGTTTTCAAGGCTAAAAACAGAGAAACCCACGAAATTGTGGCTTTGAAAAGGGTCAGACTGGACGACGACGATGAGGTTTGTGAACAATGTTGGAGTGTTTACAACGAGCATGTTAGCTGGTTGCCGCTAAATCTCTCTCAACTCCATTTGTTTCAGGGGGTGCCAAGTTCTGCCTTGAGAGAAATTTGTCTCCTGAAGGAGCTAAAGCATAAAAACATTGTCAGGTCAGTTAGCTTTTTTTATGTCAGTATCCTTAGATCCTTAAAGTGAACCAGTCATGACACATGGCTTTCCTCTCTTCTCCAGACTACACGATGTGTTGCACAGTGACAAGAAACTAACCTTGGTTTTTGAGTATTGCGATCAGGTGAGTTTCTCATTGCACAATTATTCTAACCACACAGAAACCTTGTGAGGCTAAAACTTTTCTTTTCTTCAGGATTTGAAGAAGTATTTTGATAGCTGCAATGGTGACTTAGATCCTGAAACTGTGAAGGTAAGGACAGTACATGTAATAACTAGATCGTTACATGGTTTTATTTGATGTGATACAGTTGGTCAGTTACATCTTGAATATTTGCTGGTTTTCTCTGCAGTCTTTCATGTACCAGCTGCTGAAAGGCCTCGCTTTCTGTCATAGTCGAAATGTGCTTCACAGAGATCTGAAGCCGCAGAATCTTCTTATTAACAGAGTGAGTGCCTAACATGGACTTTGACTTGACATCTTGTGACCATTCTTTCCCTCATGAGCAAATCTTATAGCTCAGTCTGTGCACCGTTCACCTTTTGTGGTGCTCGATTGAGGACTTTCTCATATTTTCTCATTTTTTTCCATTTATAGAACGGGGAATTGAAGCTTGCTGACTTTGGGCTGGCTCGAGCTTTTGGCATTCCTGTAAGGTGTTACTCAGCAGAGGTAGGTGGTACATTATTAACAAAGCGGGTTCTAAAGGCTCACTTCTAGTTAAAACCAAAAAGAAAAAAAAAGTGTGATCATTGGTAAATTATGCTTTTTTTGGCAGCTTCTTTGACTAATGACAAACTTAAGTAGGAGAACTGAAATATACTTTCACAGTCTTGAAGTAAAGTATATTCTAATATGTAAAGCAATTGCTCTCATGCTGTTTTGAGGATGGCCAGAGATGACCTAAAAGCCCATATCTGAAATTAGAATGGTGTCACGTTCTGGAGCAATCTTCGTTTCTTACCTTCTTTACCCTATTTGTAGCTTTACAGTCTCTGTACATGTTAAGGTCCTCCGCTTGTACGCCTGAAGATCAAAATTGAATTCTGTTATATAGCCTGCAGAAGAAGACAAAGTTTGCAGCAGAAGTCAAGGTTCGATATATGTCGCTGCTGATATTACCAGAACAATAACAGAGAGAGCTCAGAAAAATTTAGTGGTTCTGGTTGGTTGACCGAAGGACACAGTGACTCAATCTCCCAGGGTTCAGAAAGGTTGACTCACTTTGATACCACTGAGGTGTAAATGCAGTAAACAGAAAACCCAGGGAGGGGTCACAGTTGTAGCACATGGAGTTTGAAATAAGCCCATTTCTAAAGGTTCAGAAGTAAAAACTATTTCAGGGTGTGGATCCTCTTTTTCTATATGTGATTGTTTTTGTCTGTATTAGCATCACACCTTTGCTAAAGCGCAGCGCAGAGTTCGTCACACTCCTCTCCTTAAAAAAAGTTTAACTAAAAAATGTCTTGCTGCCAACAAGCAGAGGGTGTTTGAAAAGGGGCATATGTTATCAGCAGGCCAGTCATTAGGAATTATGGACAAGGTGACATAGGTTTCCACCCACACAGGGCTGAACAAGCTCATTGTTTTAAATCTTTGTCGGCCTCTGAAAGTAATTACCAGGAGATGGATGTGACTGGTCGCTCTGACCCTAAAGTAAACGGGACAAGAATCGGTGTCAAACACTGCTTTTATGTCACGGCACAATCTATATTTTCTAGTGTGCATTGGTCTTTTAAAGCTTTTCTTGTCTTTATCAGGTTGTTTTTCAGAATTTTGTTCATTGCCTTACTTTTTTTTTTTTCTTACTTTTTCATTCTGTGGTTAACTTTTCCGTCCCTGGTTGTGGCTATTTGAGTAGGGTTGTGGAGTAAACTATCATGATTTATCACATGTAAGGTCGACCCTCAGACGTTAGCAGGGGTATCCCCTATGCCTCGGTGTGCTGGAGAGGTTTAGGTTGGAAGATCAGAGTCTTGTGCTTACCCATCTGTAAATGACATGGACTGTAATTGATGTTGATGACTAAAAGCAGTTTTAGTAAGAGGGTAACTGTTTCTTCTGGTAAAAAATTGAATTTTACTGCAGGTTGTCACCACATTAACATCTGAATGGAATTCTTTGTCTCAGTTGGAACATTTCTGTAAATGCATCATATTTTATTCTAATACGGTGGGGTGTGCTACACTGTAATTTCTCCACAGGTGGTGACGTTGTGGTACCGACCTCCAGATGTGCTGTTTGGTGCTAAACTTTACTCTACCTCTATTGACATGTGGTCGGCTGGGTGCATATTTGCAGGTTGGTTTGTAATAGTTGAGTTATTATTTTTGTTTGCTATTTGCATGTTCTTTTCTGTTCTGTTATAAATGGAATGCTGTTTGTTACAATTAAAATGTCTCAGTCTATCCATGTAAGTAGAAAGGATTACTACTTATTGTAGTAGTTGAATCCAAAACGGGTTCTATCTCTTGCAGCATGGCACATGCCTAGCTTCAAATGTTTTAATTTAGTGAAGAGCAATATCTGTGCATATTTCACGCTCAACACACAGACCCCCGAACCAAAATTTTTTAGTTGGCACATCATCAGTGGAAGTGGGGTGAACTATATGCCGAATAGGTATTTAAAGTTTACCATTATTTAGGCAATATGTAACCTATTCCACTTCTTTTACTCTGTTCATATACTCCTTGTGACATCGTCCAAACTCTTTCCAAAAGACTTTGGTGAATGAAAAGAGAGGGTTTTTTACAACTAAAAGCTCCTCAAACTCTTGAAGGGCTATAATGAAGAAATACAGCCAAAAGCATTCATTTGCATGCTTGGAGTACAAGATAAGAAATTTTAAAAAAGTTGGGTACGCATCAGTCATTATTTCAACTTTCTCCATTTGTGGCAGAAGAAATGAGCATGGCTTTGTTGGGACTTTGGCTGCATTGTTACTTGTAGATGTGACCACAGAGAGAAGAACAGGCGAGCAGATGGTAACATTAGCCACATTTGCATCGCTCACAGATATTTTCCTCTTCCTTTGGGGTTCTCAGATGCCAGGAGAGCTCGTTTGATGCGTACAAAAGAGCCTGTGGTCTCCTCTGCCGTGACTTTTTGTCACTGGCAGAGGTAGCTTTAATAAGGGAATAACGACGGAAAACAGCCAGCAGAGGCTCGTTTGCAGTTAAGAAGAGCCTTAATCTTTGCTAAAACCGACAGTCTGTTTGCCAGCTGGGGGCAGTGCTTATTCTCTTTAGAAGTTGCAGTGGGCTGCAGACCAGCATGACTCATCCAGAGACAGATCTGGCCCAATGACACATATCTACGCTCAAATACAATTAAAGATTTCTCTGTCATTTGGTTTCTCGTTAGATATTAATAACGGATTCAAATGATCTTATCCTGTAATGCCCCCCTCAAAAGGTCCTGTTTTGACTTTCTCTTCTAATCCAGAGTTGGCCAATGCCGGGCGGCCGTTATTCCCCGGCAACGACGTGGATGACCAGTTGAAAAGAATCTTCAGATATCCTTTTTGACATAGATTCAACAAGTGTACAGTATGAGGTCACTGATTTCAATAATGTGTGCACAGAAGTACTTAGTCTCTAAATATTTTTCCTTAACCACATTGAACATTGTTGGGTACGCCAACTGAGGAACAGTGGCAGACAATGACTAAACTTCCTGATTACAAGGTAAATTCCTCTGTGTTATGCCCACTTGGTAGAACTCAAACTTTATCTTATGCAATTCTCTAACTGATGAACCTTATTCCTGTAGCCATATCCCATGTATCCAGCCACCACCTCCCTGGTGAATGTGGTCCCCAAGCTCAGCAGTACAGGACGGGATCTGCTGCAGGTATTTGGAAGCTCATCACCTTTTTTTTTTTTACCCCCTTTACCACTAAATCCTTTCAGCAAAGTTCTGCTAGCAGGCAATTGATGTTGTTGTTTGCTCATTACATCTTTTCCTTTGATCTAAAACCAGAACCTGTTGAAGTGTAATCCTGTCCAGAGGATCTCAGCAGAAGAGGCCTTGCAGCACCCTTACTTTGCTGATTTCTGCCCTCCCTAAATGCTAAATTGCCTCTCACGGAGCCACAGCCAGAAGAATCAATCATCCCTGTCCCGATTGAGTCGTTAGGACGTACCCAAAAAAAGGCAAATCCCTCGTTCAGACTTAAATTCCCCCCTGCAGTTCATCGTGTTGTGCCTCTACATGGAACAAAGACCTAGTGGCTCTGCTGTGTTTTAGGCTGTTTTAAGTTGAAAGCAGTTTAATTTGGTGCACACACATCCAAGTTAATTGGCTCTATGGTGGATGGTTATTTCATAGAATACATTTTAAAATTAGGGATTTTGTTTCCATAAAAAAGCCTCTTTCCTACAAATAGGGAAATTAGCTTGATGTGTTTGTTAGTTTTGTTTTAGTTTTTTTTTGGGGGTGGGGGGGGTGGTTGAGGAGTTGATGGAGCTTTGCCCTCATTATCAGTGGTTACCTCATTTGACAAACTAATTTCAGATGCCTGAGTTTCAAAGTGCTTGCACATAGTTTCATCAGTTCCTGGCACGGGCTTTGTAATGCTCTCATCCCCTTTCCTGCTGGATTTTTTTGCAAATGAGTTTTGCCCACTTCTAATTAATACGAGTCCTCACATATGCAAAGACGAGTGCCGTTGTCCAAATCACTAACACAATTATTTAGATGGGAGAAAAAAAAAACGCTGCATCAGCCAAGATCAACAAACCCTTTTATGAATGAGATTTCTGTGATCAGCTCACATCAACATTTGCCCTCTTTTATGTAAATTTGTTCATACCCATTATCTAAGTGGTGTAATTCGATACTTATCAAATAGAAACATGTTTTTTTTTTAAGAACTCCTATAGTTGGCATGTTTATGTCTTTCAAAAAAGGTCCTCAACAGGACCTTTGAGATAGATGCTGGTCCCTCTTAAATGATCCAAAATTGAGCTTCTCAACGGTAGTTTGACACACCCACATAGTGCAGTTGGGAGTTCAATTATGGCTGCCTTTGTATCCTTTCAACTAAATTGAAATGGGCCTGTGGCACTGAGTGCTGTGGAGCTCCGCCTATATGCACCTCTTTTTAAGTTTAGGTGACAGCTAAACCCATCAAATATTGTGACAGAGCTGGCCCATTAAGGCTATGCGTCAATCCCCAGTTGTTTTAAGCCTTCCCAGAGAGACATTCAGCTCTAATAAAACCTTTGCTTTTGTTACCGCAGCCTCATCCGACAGAATAAAAAAAAAACACCACATCTACATGATGAATCTGGTCCTACTCAGATACACGGTGATATCACACAGTCAAAGAGAGAAGCAGCAGAATGTCCTGACCGCTTTTGGAGGCGTCACACAGACATTCTGCTGTCAGTAACAGTTCTACAAGCTTGCATATAGAAAAGAAAATAGGTCTGGCAGTAACCCTGGCTCCAGCCTTTCTGTGGAAGATCTTCAGTTAAACTGCATCATCCTCTAAGCACCAACTCCTGATTGTTAATCTGGCTGTTACACATGTTGCAGATAAGAAGGTCTTGGTTCTCCCTCCTATGACTCCAGTAAAACCACAATCCTATTGAGATGAATCAGTGGGAAAAAAGGATGCAGTAACTCCTAGCTATTTTTCTGCTTCAATCACACGCTTTCACCGTTTCTGATGTCGCAGAAGTCTTAGACCCTTCACAAGATTGTATAATAGCATGGGAGGCTTATTCATATTTGTCTTCTTGTCAAGCTTTTTATTTCCGATTTTATATTACCTTTGAGCACTTTGTTACTTATAGTTTTATTTTAAATTGTGTAGTCATTAGTGTATGAAATTTTGAACACTTGCAGCCAGTTTTCAGCAAATGGGCCAATGTACACACATATATATATATACATGTTCATGACCAGTGGACCATTGAATACAACATTTTGTTGTCATTGTTATCATTTTGTTTTCTAAAAATCTTTTGTAAATGCAAGAAGTGAAAACGAATTCATACAATTCACCGATGATCTGTATTTTCATACCATGACTGTTTTGCACCATTAACCATTTTTTTCATTTTGTAACTTGTTATATTAACATGGTTTGCAGTGTTTCATGCTCATCCCATCAGAAGCCAACAAAGCGAGTTGCGTTGGAAGAAGCTGTCTTGTGAGGGAAGGGATTTATTTTCATTTAACTGGTGTGACACAAGATAATGAATGCATGTATTTATTAAGGATGGAATGCCTGTCTTTTTTTTTTTTAATTAAATGTAGCGTAATTTTATTTGGCGCTGAAATCACTTTCAGTTGATTCTCAGAACTGTTGCTTTTAACTGGCTTTTTGTAGGATTTGAAATGTTTGAAAGATGTGGCGTGTGGAATAAGTTATGAAAAAGCACTGAGAAATTGTTTTCAGGATTTCATTGTGCTCTGTCATCCCTGCAACGATGACATTTTATTTTATACAGCTTTTTAAATCATAATTTGAATGAAGAGTGGATCTTGCACTTTTGTTTTTTTTTTTTCTTTTTTTCTTTTTGCTTGTATTTTTTGCTTCGGTTGGTAGAACTTATGTGTTCACAAATGTTGTGACTGTATATTTCAGCCAGTAAGACTTAGTTATATAGTAAAGTCATCATCAATACATATTTGCTTTTCTCTGAGAAATAGTTTTCAGAGTGTTTATTCAATCCTGTCAAACATGATTCATGTTTAAATGTCTACAGCATCATTACAAATGGTTTCAAAGTCACTAAATACACCTGCTTCAGTACTGCAGTTTTTAGGTACTTCATTAAGTAAGGTGTAACAATACCTAAACATCTACTCCACTAGATATCAGAGGCACATTTGTCAACATGTTTTTACAACAAAATGTTACTTTAAAAAGTCATACTAAAATCTGTGATTCTGCCCATTCAATAACAATTTAAAGATATTAATACATGAGACGAGTTTTACTACCTCACATCGCTGGCTGTAGCGAAGAATAAAGTATACACCACAAACCCATTTAATATTGCCCAACAGTATGATTTATGACTGACTGCATTGTAAAGTTTGTATTAACTATTTAATATTCATTTCAGATTTAAAATCACATATCTACAATAAAATGGACACAGAGCATGTAGAGCCAGATGAAGCAACTGCAGTTCTCCAGATCTGCAGGCGTGTTTTGGAGAAAATCACATTACCCATAAGTCTTCAGTTCAAATTGAATTTATTTTAAACTCCCCTGTGGTTAAGCAAACCATGCTAAGAGAGAAGTTTTTGCGAGTGTGTCGGATACATCCACATGAAGATGAGGAGATGACCATTTTGATTCATCTGACTCCACAAATACACTTTGGACAATACAAAGTGAATAGCATTGGTATCGTTACACTGATAGACCAGAGATAATAGGAGTACATAATGGACCATGCAAGGAGGAAAGTGAACAATGTGCTGTCTTTTTAAATATTTTTTATTTGAAGAATAAAGTAGTTGAAATCCAGGGTCTGGGTGATGTTTAGTATATTTGCTTCTACTTGGCCATAGCTTTGCAGTAAATATCAAAGTCTTGTAAATGAGTATAAATAGAGTCAGTAATAAGTTTCTGGTAGCTCAGGTACACTCTGCTGTTCTATGATGGGGGAGAAAAGGGATAGGAGAGGAGAGGTAAAGACCAAGGACATTCTCGCAAAGCCGTCCTCTCAACAATTTGTTGGATCATTTTTCTAATTGTTTATCCAACGGGACTCCACTCAAAGCCACCAAGGCCACACAGCATCATAGTGTAACGTGAATTGGCATCTGTGTCCTCTGCGTGAATGATGATGTTTAATATACAAAAGTGATATTGCACATCAGGGCTGCAGCTGGCAGCTGTTCAGCCTAAATCCAATCCATCTCTGATACATCATGAAAATGGAAACCCTAAATCTTTCTCTTTTTTTCACCTCAGTCTGATTACAGTGGCTTTTGGTTCAGGGCATTTACTGTTCATGACATAACACCAATGATTTTTATAAACCCCCCGCCCCCTTCTCTGGCTTAGCTCTCATTCCTGACTATATCGTTAGTTTGGGCATATCAAGTGTAACAGTAGTTAAAAGCATAGTTTAAACTACAGCCACAGAAGGCAGTCACAACCATAGACATTTAGTCGCTGGCTTTCAAGTGATGGCTGAGCTCCAAGGGTTTGTGCTTGACGTCAACAGTCATCGAACAACACAGACAACAGAATCGTGTTTGGAACACATCTTGATTGACTATGTTATATTTAAAAGTTTTACATAAAAAAGGAAGAGACTGTTCTCTGACTTTCTGGCAAATAGTACCTACGAGTCTATTATTGTAATGTTGAGGATTTAAACAACACAGTGTTAATAGGAGAGGAAGTAGACTGACACATAGTTTAGAAGAAATGTTATGTACGTAAGATGGTTAAATATAGTTTATTACACTTGATCATTGATACATCACAAACTATTATTTGTGACTCATTACGTATTCTGTAATAATATAAATAATGATATTTGAATACAGTGGTGAAATTGTACAATGCATTTCTTATATAAATTAACCAAACTGAATGGTGCTGAGATGCATGGTCTGTATTTTGAGAAAAACTCCTCATTCCAAAAGCTTTCAGTAATAAATTTGCAATTCCCAAAAAGACACTAAAGGGTCACTGTAATTATCAATTGTAAGAACTAATGAATTTATATGTATATATATATTTATCTGAAAAATGCTTCATGTGAACAGCGTGGAATTTCGTCATGGCATTTATTTACACGTTTCTGCCAAGTTTAGGAGCAAACTTCTTTTTTTTAGAAACTCTAGTAAGAGAATAGATTACTATCACAGGGGATTGTGCCGAGAAATGCTGTGGTGAATAAGAACTCTATGCGTTGAAATAATTCATGAGCAAAAGAAGTCAACAAAAATGGGAGCAATTTTTGCATGTCTGCAACTCAAATGTTATGAACCCCTTTAATCGACAAAACTTTTTGTATGGATATGACCAGCAGACACCATCTTCTATTCCTGGCAGGCTGAGTAGAATATTTTATCACCCCTAAGTAGAGTAAATGGTATGTGTGTGTGTGTCTGTTTGCAGTTATATATGACCTTATTTGTGTTTGGGGGCATCTTTAACTGCAGCCGGTGGGTAGTTTTACACGGACATAACACTTAACAGTATCATAAATGCTATCATTGGAAGGTGCATTTTTGTTGGCTGCACGTCTCCAAACTTATTTTGACTGGACGGACTTAGCCAAACTTCATTCATAATGCAGTTTTTAAAAAAGGCTTGTGTACTTTAAAGTATGCACAATATTTATCTGAAATGTCTGAAGTTAAAACCCACTTAGAATGTTGATATAGCTCAACTTTTGCACTTTGGAAGAGCCAATGACCGAAAACACCTAATTTATTGAGTGATTAAGATTTGCAGATTATGTCAATGTAACACTCATTGCTTGAATTAGAAAAATCCATTAAGTCAAACAAACTATGCTTTACTTACTGTACTGCATAAGACTGTTTATGTATGTTGTTCACTTAATTTCCAAAAGATCCAGAGTCTTTATATCAGGACTCAAATAAGCTGATGCTGCAATGTGTCAGTTATTTACCTAACAGCGTCTTTTCATCTCAAATGGTAGGGAGAACAAAAAATTACGTCTGTGTATTAAAGTAAAGAAAGAAATTACACAATGACGTTTTATCAGTCTCAAAAATGGAAGGGTGGGGTGGGGGAGGAATTTAAAGTTCGGCTCTACAAAGATACAATCAACTGCCTTTTTTGCTTCCTGGTTTTCTTTTCTGACTGTACTGTGTGGAAAAGAAAATAAATAGATAAATAAAAGTAAAGTAAAACTGACAAAAACTTCTGGTGCTTTTCTGAGTCATCCAGACATACATCTGGAACAAAATGTAATGCTTGAATATGTACAAATGAACAGGTTCCTCCACTGCTTTCAACTGAATACTCACATTGATCTCATCTTAACGTAACTTTTGAGACAGTTTACCACCTCACAAAAGCAAAAGGCAACATTAACCACTCATCTAGGGTTTTATTCAGGTTTAAAAAGCTCTTTCAACCACATTTCTAAAAAGGCTCTTCTCTTTAAACTAATACCAGGTGTAAGGTCATATAAGGTCACTCAATACAGCGTTGGTTTGCTGGAGGCATAACACTTTTAATCAACACTGCTACACACGCCAATCCATTTTCTAGTTCATTTTCAACTATTGAACAGCAATACTAACACAGTGGTATCATAAAACAGCACAGCTCAGAGTCCCTTTTTTTGGACACATTTACCTTTACTGATTGCAGACTGTAAAGTTACTGGATAAGAAATACAAACCAAAATGAAACATGAACAAAAAGAACACTGATGCCCTTAACATGGCGGTTAAACCTGAGTTCTGTTTTTGGAAGAGGACTCTTTTTTTTTGTCTGATGATAGTATTCTACTTCTATTCAAGCATTGTTAAACTGCACTATTTTAAACATTCATTCAGCTTTTCTCCATTTAATACACTAATGATTTCACAGTTTGCTGTCAAGTCTCCAGATGTGCCCAAAACCCCTGCTTTATGTTGTCAACAAGCAAACTCCTCAAAGTTGCCTAAAGTCGGGTGACGAGGTAACATGTTCGGCGTGAATCCGAGACTGTCCGAGTGACTCCGGAGGGTGTCACAGGTGCTCTGCAAAATAGAGGGGGGGGAAGGAGGGAAGACGAGTTCAACCGGGTTAAGGGAGGAGCGATATAGGGAACGATGGAGGAAGTCAATGAGCCACAGGTAAAATGAGAAATATTGGGAAAGAAAATGCAGGAAATAAATGGGGAAAATAATTGTGTGAGATGAGGAGAAAATAAGAGAAAGCATAAGAATAATGTGATGATTAATAATGTCCCACACAGAAGGACAGGACATTCAGAGGGGTGCGATGAATGACAGAAACAATGAGGCGATGAATAGATGTGGGAGTTTAAAGTTCAGAGGCATTGCATATGTTTCACAAAGGAGAAATATGGGGGAATGGCAGGGTGAGATGAATGAAAAGAGGGAGAAGAGAAAGAAAAACAGAATATTTTTAGTCCTACTTTGACACTAACATGAGAAAGTTTTTTTTTTCCTTATGGAATTTGAAACATCCAGATTGTATATGTATGTCTCTCCTTCTGAGCAAAAAGGCCCTTTAATAAGAAAACTGGATATTTGGGCAACGCATACAATGGTTGTCCTGATAACAAAAATGTCTATTTCAGCAAACAAAGACCCATTTTGTGCAAACTCACTGCATGCAGACCTGTGATAACATCACAAAGCAATGCATCCAGCGATGTTATCTGGCATGAGCTTCAAATACATAGCCTCTAAATTGACCTCTGGGCTGCTGGGAGACAAACAGATCTCATGTGGCTCAGTGTTTTTGCACAGTTCAGTGAATATCTTTTAACTGGAGCAAAGCACTTTAACCTATGGAGGGGGGAAAAAAATGTCATTATTTAGTGAAAGGAGCAGCTTTATATAGTGCTGGGCATGTGGAGAATCCAACCAACTCTCGTCTTCAGCTGAGCTGAATAAATACAGACACAAAACACAACTGACCTGTCCTGACACAGCAATAGATAATAAAATTAGCACTAGCTCATCAGTCACCCCTTTTTATTTGACTGCCAACCAAATTGTTTGTAACCTATGAGGAAATGATGCATGAGATGGTCTCAGAAAGGGACAGTATGGGAGGGAGCATCTATTATTGAAGGGGTGTGCTACCTGGGGACATGATTAGGCGTGACACCAGGGCTGGTTGGGTTCTCTGGAAACTCCTGGAATAGACATGATGAAAAGAAAGATGGGTGAGGGTGACTGAAATGAAATCAAAACACAATGTAAATGTTTTAGGTTAAACTTCCGAGTAGAGGGTTTCAACCCAGGTTTTAAAACAACAAAATGTCCTAATGAGGAAAAACAAATAGCATTTACTGTCATCCAGACATGTTCATGACCGCTGAGGAAATGAAAGACAAACTTCCAACACAGAGGCAAACAACAGCAAAATAACGACCTTTTCAGGTGGCGTGAGTGAAGGTGTGACAATGGAGTTGTTGGAAAATGTGGCGTGCAAATATCCAGGCAAAATAGTATAAGATGATTTACTGATAAACTGATGTTTATGCACCCCAAAACCTTGGACCTCTCTGACCCATTAGCAGAATGATCTTTTCAAGGCGATGACAAGTTCATAATCGGGAAATAGGCCAGAAGGAGCACACCTCAAAGCTTTCTAAAGCTCTCACCTCCTTAAACCCGGTGCCAACTAAAGGCAGCCTTAGGGTCCACTCTGAAAATGATAGGAATTGAGTGTAAAGTGTTATCCGCTGTCTGTTTTTCAGTACATTGTAATCTAGATAAATTACGGTTAACAAGGATGGAACAACAGAGGAAAACTCAGGATCTCTGAAAAAGAGGGATACTTATCAATATAAATAGCAGAAAGACACCAAAAGGTAAATGCTTTTGCTTGTTAGAAGTACCAAGCATTAGAATTTAGCAACTGGATTGTTATTGATGGTGGAACTTCAAACTCTGGTTGGTGTTTCGTTTGCAATAAAAAATAAAAGACAACAAACAGATTATATAAACTTCATGAAGTTTCTTTTGCCTGCCACTGTGGTTAATACGAAAAAAACACATACTGGTGCGTGTGACATGAATGGAGCACAGAATTAATATCACACCATGGAAAAAAGCATGAGTGAAGACGACTGTTTGTTTGTCAGCTTGTTTTTTTTTTTGTTTTTTTTTGTTACAAAAAATCTGTTAAACCAGTCATCTCTTTCATAATGAACCTGAGTTAACTGTATTTACCCACTGCAAAGGATAAGTATTGTCTCTAATATCCTTCTCTAGTCACTGAATTCTGAACGGGAGCAAATTGAACATGCAAGAGCACCATCCTCATGCAGACAAACCCCCTAATAATTCATCAATGACTTGAAGAAAAATTGAGGACAGCCTATTTTGCATGCCATCTTTCTGCCATAATGAGTGACACACATAACAATACATTCCCATCTGCCAAGAGAGCTGGATGCAAACCAGTGGATACAAGAAATTCAACGTCAGAAGAAAATGTCAGCATATGACTAAAACCTGCTTAAATGCTTTTCATTATAACAGCACCAGATAAGAGGAAATGTTTTAACTTTGATCTGTGGCTCTGGTCCCTCTGAAAGTTCCACAGTGACTTTATTTAAAGAAAGGAATAAGAGGACATTAGGAACAATATTTCAAAATGTCCAAGATGTGTCATTTTACATCAAAGCACTGGGATATTTGTCATATTTCTAAACCTGCAACCAAAAAAACAACTGCAAAAAAAATAATCTTTTGCTTTCTGCAATATGCGGTGCACAATAACAGCTTAAATAAAAAAGATTTCTGCGATAAATTCCTTAATATGTCCTAAATGCTCTGTAAAAAAACTATGTGGGAGGGGTAAATGAGATTTAGGAAAAATACCTCCAGTTACTTTAAAGAGAAAATAAAACTAGATTTATTTTATGGCTCTGAAAACAAATTGATCATAAAAAAAAAACATTTTCAGACCAGTTTATCTCTTTTCTTTTCCTTATTCTACTCCCAAACAAATCTGCTGTGTATAGCATTATCTTGCTGGAGCACAAGGGAGAAAACGGAGGAGCAACAACAGCTTTTCCCGTTCGATGTGAACTTTAAGGACGTGACAGACAGTAACACGGCGAAGGCTAATATATGTTGAAAAAATACTGCAGTGTGTTGGTGTGGGGGATTAACTCTGATAGGGTCCACAACCTCTGATAATGAGAGCAGTTTATGAGTCATGGAGAAAATCTAAGTGAGAGCGACTCAGACTCTTCACTCTGAACATATCCAAGCACCAAGGTTAAAGTACAGATAGCAGCAAAACACTTGTCAAACCACAACAAGCATGAAAAAGAGCTTTCAGCCTGTACTTACAACAGCCATCCATTTTTGTAGCTGTTGCCAATTTTTATGGTCCCACAGAATAATTAGAAGGCATGTAAAAATGTAATTAAAGAGCACTCTATGTGTGTATTGCTGCACAGCACTCAAACAAAATGTGTATTCGTACATTTTCTAAGTAAAATATGTTGTTTCTGAATGACAACCTACATCCACAGTGTGGGCTGCTTTCTCCTTTCTCTCTGTCTCTAGGGCTGTTCAATGAAAGCATTTCAAGTGTGAGCGGACATTTTGTCGCTGTGCTGTTTCTGAGCATATCACATTCATTAAATTCAATCTAAGGTGTTCTGGGAGGAATTACCAGATTGTCGCTCTGACAACGCTGTGGCCTTTTCTTGCGCATGAAGTAACCCAGAACTTTATCCTTGAAAACCTAAGTGCAAAAACATCAGATAAACATGACTCACAGAATACGTCACAGCAATTGACGATCAGTACTTTGGGAACATCAGTTCACTCATGCACACATATAAAATGTCATGCATTTTGAGCCCTCACAAAAGCAGAAGGATATTAAATCCTGCGGGGTTTTAGAGGAGCTCATTGAAGGATATTCTATCGTCTACTAGATTTACTCAACTTTACTAGATTTAATATCTAGTTGAGTAAATATATCCATAGTCTAGTTGTGGTATATTTAACATGTGTAAACCTATTCAGAAGGAGTTATAAGAGAAGTTAAGATGATTAATAAGTAGGTAAACATGTAACATGGAGAGAGTTGGCTGTAGGTACTGAAACTAAATGCTCTTTATTGTCTATTTTTTACATTATGTAAATGAATTGTATATAGATATTTGCAAGTAAACATAAATGTCTGTATATGTAAATCTATATAAATGTAGATATATGTAGAAATGTGGATATCCATACAAGATTCTGTGTCAATAGCCCTTAAAAAAGTGTAACACATTTTCAAAAACCAATTTCATCTAACAGAGAACTTCACAGTACCTCAGTTCTACAAATATGGTGCAAATGTCTGCGCTCAAATGCACCATGTTAATCAGGTGGATGTTCCCGAGTGAGATTTAAACATGGAACTTGAATCCCTTTTGGAAATGTAGCCTCTAAATCAAGCCTTGAAATGCAGTTATGTCCTGGATAAATTCAATATTTGGTAACAACATCAACATGAGACAGTACTTTGGAATATTAGAGGTCTCGTCTACCATTTTCTATATTTTGCAAATTACAAACAGCTATTTCCACAGTGTATTTTTGGCACCATGATTGACTTCTTCAAAGATAACACTGTGTAAAGTTTTCTACAGAAAAATTATTGATCTAACTGTTTACATGTTCTCAGTAAGTTGTGAAATATAATGTGGGAAAAAGATTTTCACAAATCTGTGGTCTAACAAAGATTCTTTTTTTCAGAAGCAAAGTCGAAGCATTACCTCGTATAGGTAGTCGAATATTTCCAGTATTGTCAGAACACTGGCTCCAATAAACAGCCCCATCTGACCTCCAATGTCACCTGCAGAACAAGAGATGAACAGATATAGACGGGTACAGTAATTGAACAATGGTGCATGAAACCATTTCCACTGCTGTCACATCTAATTCCATATATCTCAAAGTAATCTGAGCACAATTGTCAAAAGTGTCCATGCAGGCCAAACTTCCCATCAAACCCAGCCCAGCCGCCCTTGCAAGAGCATCAGATTATGAAAATGTGTTCATTCTGTTTCACAAGTTCAAAGAAGAACCCTCAAACCGCCAGGCGTGAACACAATGTAAAATGTGTGCCAGGGGTCCGCTGAGTGCTGATACCAAAGTCATTCTCTCTTTTTTTTTCTGGCACAATGAACATGGAAGTGTGAGAATCTTACCGAGAAGCCCTGCAATTTCATAGGCCTTCTTCTGCTCAATTTTCTCATAATTCAGAGCTTCAAAGAAGATGTCCAACACCAATATATTTTCTCTACAAAGGGAACAAACAAGAGCATGCAATGAATTTGACTTCCTGTGATGACTTTGACTTCCTGACATTTAATGTGCAACTTTATTTCATTATTGTTACATTGAAGGTGAACGATGGAGACTCGGACCATGCTATGCCACAGAGCACAAAGCAGGAACCCATCAACAGAAGGAGGAAAAGAGGCAATTATCTAAATAACTGACTGAAGCTAAATAATACTTACCCAATATATTGTTCAGTTTTGTTGAATTTCTTAGCCAGATACTTAGCAGATGCCTTACTGGGGATCTTAACCATGGACAGCTCCTTGCCATAGCGAGTCATGTTGCAGGGTGTCTGACAGACACAGTAATCGTTGTCTTTCTCTACCAAAAAGTCTGTGGATGATCAAAGTGATTTAAAAATATTGCGATCTCTATTAAAATGTCAAACAAACCTGCATTCAGTGGCTTTCATGCTTGCCTTTCCTGCTATAAATATCTCTAAACAACAGAAATACACTCGCTACCATCGTTCACTTTCCATTAAAGCAAATAATGACGGAAGCCGTTATACTGTAAAAAAGAGGAAGGAAGAAAAAAAAAAACTAGTAAAATTTATTTGATGTCAGTAAGGCATAGTCACGTCACAAATCTTCATAATGGGAACTTGAGGCAATTTCATTATTTTTGCTTCAACACCATCTGACATAAAAGGAGTTTCAAGTTGAAGCTACATTAGTGTTATCTAAATCTTGGAACAGGCTACTGGCCTTGCTGCGCTCCAATTCATGGATTAGTGCAGCAACACCACACCGACACTGTGGTCTGAATGCAAAGCAAACGGGCTCACCTAAAGCCGGGTCAGCGCAGTCTTTATACTGCTCAGGTGTGCAAACAGTGGACGTCCCTATTCGAGACAATATTGATGTGAAAAACGTGGTTTATATAAGTTATACATGATGTTTTTCACAAGCCGAGCTGTGTCTGTCCCTACCCGGCATGTGAACCATCCTGCAGTTGCAGTTCTCCAGCAGGTACCGGGTCTCACAGTCAATGCGGCATGCGGTGATGCTGTACGTTGAGAAGAATTCAGAGTCTATTGGAGTGGACTTGCAATCTCCCCAAGGCGGTGGGAGGTACTGAAGCTGAAAGAATAAACAGCACATGTTTTCCCTCAGCATATCAGCTCACAGGATTACAGCAAATAGCAAAATGCAAACCCAGTGCAGCTCGAGTGCAAAAGATGACAACAAGCTGACAAAAACAAATACAAATGCCTGAAACATTAGAAAAACAAACCAAAAAACAGAAGGAAACCAACAAATGCATTAAAATGAAAATGTGCTCTGGGAAGAAAAGTCGCACAACATTTTCAGTCACGACAACATTATTGTTTATGTATAACAGCAAGCAGACATCATGCAGAACATCATAAATGCAGGTCTAATATAAGGTTACAAGCAGAGTACCATGGGAATAAAAACAGGCTCAGAAATAGGAACTCAGTGTGCAGATTCAGACAGGACACCACAATCAATGGACAAATTTTACAACCCTCACGAGAGTACGAACAACCACAAAAAGTATTGTTCGAAAATGTAGAATATTATCTGATTGAACTGGATCCACAAAAAGCGCATGGCATTAATTTACCGGAAGCTTATTACAGAAGTTTATACCGTTTTTCATAGATTTCCTATTTGACTACCATTAATTAACGTCTAAATCACCCTCTATAACCTTATGAATAGAATTATTTATTAGGTTAATAATTATCAATAATCCAGACAATTCTATATCAAATCATAATTATGACAGCTGAATTTTTCCAAACTTGGGGATTCGACTTTTGAACTGCAACAATATGCCTCATGTGTGCATCTGCTCGTTTATGTGATCTGTACAGAGCATTTTGTATTGTTCACTGAGAGAACTGACCTTTAACCACCAACAGGACTTCCAGTTCCAGTTTTTTTACAGCTTTTTATGAAAATTATTGGCTACGACTCATTTCATGACAGAGTAAAGCCATTTTAAATGCAACCCTGTGAGGCCTGTGTTGTTTTTGTCACATTAAGACTCACTGGATGCCCTCCACCGCTGCCAACCAGGTGAATTCTGACAGTAAAACAGTCATTTTGCGAATGGAAAGTGAGGGAAAGCAATTTGGTAAGTGATCGGATCAGAGCCGGCAAAAATGACTAAACATTACTGAATTCCATTTTGAGCCCACACACAGTCATTATAGTTGATAAAGCCTAACGAATAGTGTTGTATGTCCTGCCATGAGATACAATGCAGTAGTCCCCCATTAAAGTGGAATACAAAAGAGTGTTTAAAGCAAAAGGGTAAAAGTAAACAACCAATTTCTAAAGACACAGACTCAGATGAAATGTTTAAAAGAAAGAAATGCAATATTTTCTGGTTACAAAAATGGTCTAAAAAGAGAAGACAATGGCAACAATTACACAGTGCAGATGCTGTTACATGATGTTGCTACAGCCACACACAGGGGTCTTTTCTTAGGAGGGTGGGGGTACCAGCAAGTGAAAGTGTTGAACTGAATGAGGGTTCAGCAAACCGACAGTAACGTTCCAGCATGCAGCAAGTCCACTCAGTTATACGCTACCCTCTGCTCTTGGCTGGAAACAAATGTTTGGAAGCCGGGGGCGACCCCAAAGCCCAGCTCGTGGAGGAAAGGCGGCTCTGTCTGAGTGTGAAGCTGCACCTTTATGCCAGCTTCATAGGAAGTCTCATCTAGGGTGAAGATGAGGGAACACAGCCCACATCAATGGTATAATACAAAGAGGAGCAACAGGATAGGGACCGGAAGTAGTCAACTCCGTCAGATATTCTTTCATCAGTGTGACTGTAAAAATACTGTGGCTTCCTGCAGCGTATGACAACATTAAAGGAATGGTGGGTTGTTGATATACACTTTGCTTTTATATGTTACCAATTTCAAGTCAAAGTCTCCCATTTATGACCAAAAAAAAAAAAGAAAAAAAAAGATAAAGAGAGGTCTTTAAATCTCAAATTCTTCATCCTGCTTGGTTCCATTGTTGTATATACATGGGCAACATATTAATAACAGTCTAATTCATTAAGAACCTCTATCAGGTCATAAATGTGTCTTAGCTGGCACTTTTCTGAATGTTTGAGTCATGATTATTAGTGACTTTTCCGTGCACCTTTTCACTGAGGAGGAACTTTTGATCAATAGATCAGATTCACTGCTAGAAAATGGCTGAGTGATGATACCCTTGAAGAACAATGTTTTTGAAAAGAAAGAGAGGATGAAAGCAGCATTTCCCAAAATAAAATCTGTCATCTTTGTGGTGTCCAAGTGTCTGTTTCATGAAACCAGAAATATGCCTCAATTATCCCATGCTATTCTGCTGAAACAAAACAGATTTGAATTGTTTATTTCATGCTGGCAAAGCAACCAAGCTTATTATTTTGGGAGCAAAATCACTGAATTCATGTTCCGATTAGTTTGCAAAGAAACAAATATGTATTCATGATGTCCCAATGACTGATTTTGACATAGAAATATTGATACATGTGCAGCACACTGAAAAAATAAAGCTGACCTCAAGGTGTGTTTTTGTTTTAGAGGATTTCCATTTACTCTGTTATTACAGATTAGACAAAAGACACAATGTAGACTAGCTCTCTTGACAACATGCTAGCAATCCCTTGAGATTTGAAAGAGAAATCCATGTGGGCTCACGTTATGAGCAGTTTTGGTTCATTTCTCCTATAGGCAGCAGAGGCTATTTTTTTCTACACTAAACCTTTTTTTCCCATCAAACATCTTTGGACAAATTATGCAATTTAGCAATCTAGCAATTTTATCTAGCAAGTGCTAGATAAGGTGAGCTTTAAAGCAGCTTAAATTAATTTTAACTTTCAGTAAGAGCTGCAAATCAAGCAACACTCATTTGTTAATTAATCAGAGTTAATAGGTTGATGATTTAAGAATGCTGACCAACAATGTGCGATTTCTATTAGATTGCACCTCTGCAGACAATTTTCAAAGCCATCAGAAGCCATGTTTAGTTTTTTTTTCTCTATGTGAGCTGTCATATATTTTTGCATGCTGTGCAGTCCAAAGTGCTTTTGGCTCTCGGAAGCACAATATGCCCTTATACTTTCATCCAGTCATTACTTGGCCCTGAGCTCTAAGTGTTCCTTGGCTTCTCATGGTCTTTACTTCAATTTACAGTACCCACTGAATAACAGATTAACTCAACGCTTCATTAACTGCAGTTATCCCACACAAGCTCAATCTGTGATTTGATTTTGCTCCACACTCTGTGACACACAGATAATGACAATGCCTGGCGAATATTTTGGGACAAACACTGAATGAGGCAGAGCGAGAGGTCGAGATCGGAGGCTGATCATTAGTACCAGTTGCTGCTGACATGACACAAAAGTTTGAAAACCAGGGGCCACACCAAATCCCAGCTGGTCAATAAAAGGTGGCTCATCCTGGCTGTGGATCTGAACCTTGATGCCTGCTTCGTAGGAGGTCTCATCTGTGGATACAGCACGCCAGAAAATGTTGAGAAATCAGGTAATTTTAAACTCATGCAGGAAGCTAATGGAAGGAAAATGCTTCTGTTCCGATGGGCACTGAACACGTTAACAACCAAAGGATTCATTGAATGTTGTTTAGATCCTGAATATGTGATCCACTGCTGATGTTCACTGTAAATGAGAAACAATGTCAATGTAGTTTATGGGATCTTATGTTGGATGTGGACCTGGTGAAACACAGGACAAATTATTGTTACATCACCTAGGCAGCAATACTGTACATCCATGTGCTACAAAATGTAAACAAAATTAATTGATTTCCATAAAAAAGTCCTGCAAGTTAAACCGTCATGCTGAATATCAGGATAGTGCTTCAAGTTGCACTGACCTGTCTCTCCCCAAACAGGCAGGTATTCATCCTGCTGAATGTCCAGCATGATTTCCAAACCATTTCCTGTGCCACCTTTCAATGTGGTCAACAGAGGGTTGCCGTCTAATCCCGAGTTGAACGTGTAGCATTTTCCATAGCGCGTGTAAATCTGTGGAAAGAGCACAGAAACAAAAGGGAAGGTGAAAACACTTCTATTATGTAGTGCCAAGTTGTTTACCAGTGGAAGATGTATTGCATGTCAGCATGTAATTGTGCGGAAAGGGTAATTGTTTTGTGATTAACAGAGAAAGCAGCATGGGCTTTGAACAGGCACCTGGCTCTGATATGAGGAACTAATAGCAACTTCCCAGCAGCAGCAGATATCAATCTTTATCCAATTTCTCTCAAAAATTTCCCCCAAATGATTTATAGAGTATGTGATATTCTGTTGTCATTAAACAGTGAGAGACATTTGACGGATCTGAACAAACGCCACTAAAGTTTGGCCGGCCTTCATGATGCTCTGTCACAAATAGACAGAACACGATTCAGCACCAAACAACTGAAATTTCCACAGATGACTTCTTTTTCAGTTTTAAGCATTTTTCTTATAATTGCAACATTTGTCTGTTTAAAGTGAAATAAAAATCTGTATATCTGCATGTTCTGTGGTGGAATAAGACAAAATCTTAAAACGTTAACATATTTGAAGGTGCTCTGCTTGCTGACATTGACCAGTGTGAGATAAGATTGGGAAACAAAACTGATTTAATATGCAGCAGAAAAAGCAGCAGTCTGAAACATTCCTAGAAAGTGTTTCCATATAGCTTTCTGACTATTTTATATTGCTATTTACTGCTTGTGTTCACAGCAAACAATCCAATGTCAGTAACAGATCTTTGTGAATGAATCAAGACTGCTCAACACAGTTGTGTGTCGCTTTTCATGCAGGAAAGGTTTGGATCAGATGCAAAACAAAATGTAAATTTTGGAAACTTACAATCAAAAAGCTATTCATTAATGCACTTACACATTTTGTTATCAGAAGCATTTATCTGAATTTGTAACATAAAAGGCATGTGTTTTTGAAGGTTTTTTTTGTTAAGAGATTTAAAAAGTTACTGAGATTTATTTATTGAAAATACAAAAATCTGATGCTCTTTACTAGATCCCAACATTTATATGTGTAAGTTAAAAAAACACCACAAATTATCATCGGTATGTTGGGGTATAAACTGTGTGGGCTATATAAATTGATGTAAATCATAAAAATGATTTTTATAGCATCAGTGCTTCCTGTGTACCATAAAAGTTAAGTCATAATTATCTACACCGAGTCATACTTCCTGCTTTAATGATCACAGCTGTCTTCCTACACAACATACAGCACCATAACAAAACTGAATTCACTGAATTCAACGTCATACATCACCTTGGCAGATACTTCATCCTTTGGTTAGTTTTTACTAGCATCCGCTCTGATGAGGTTGTGTTAAAGGATGAGAAGGCAGGAATTGACAAGCATGGTAAAGCCTATCTCCAGAGATCAGAATCAGTGTTCCATGTCCAGACTCAGACAGACTTACATGCAGCTTAGACAGACGCCGTTCAGCAGATCTCTGTGCCTTTGCCCCTGCCCGCTATATAATGAGCTCTGCAAAGTGCCTCGAAACTATCCAACTGGTGGCTGCTTTTAAAGGTTTAGACCGGAGTTTAGAGAACATGAGAGTGACAGCCCGTCAAACCTTAGCAGCAGAAAGAGTAATTTGAGATTCAGGCACAGCTCAGTTCCCACACACGACCATCTCTGACCATCCATCAGCACATGACAGCCCATTTTCAACGTTGGAGTGGTTCTTCATTGGCGTTAAAAAAAACAGGGAAGCCACACGCTGAATGTATATTTTTACTTGCCTCAACCTCTGAATATTTTTTAATTAAAAACGAATCTGCAATTACCGAAATACTGTCTAGAAATATTTGCATCTGAAAGAATGGAACAAAGCTTAACCAATGTCATCCACTTTCACAATTCAGTGGCTCAAAAATTAATATCTGAAGTATTTCTGGTGCTTTAATTGGACCTTCTGAGATGCATCCTTCTTGTGCCCTGCAGATGTTTAATTAGACAAGCTAAGTTATGCTGAAATACTAATCATTAGATTTTTCTCTCTTTAATGTTGTTGCAAGGAGAGCATTATCACACTGCAAGGACTCAGTGATTATACCGACACTAAATAAAAATGCGTAAGAAATTACAGTAGACAAAGCATTAAAAATGATGCATAGATAACACTCTGTTTAGATCCTTGAGAGACTCAAGAGGATGCCAGAGTAACAGAGGGTAAAGCTGTTAGAGCCAAAAACAGAGCAGTTTAAAACAATTTAAAGCAGTGAGAACACTTACAAGAAACAGCCCCAGTCAGACTAAGAATTTATCTCCCTTGTAAATAGCGCTCACATCCACACCTGGCAAACATTGTCCATCTGTCTATACATACAGTGCTGAAGTTTTTCGGGGTACAGGTCTCCCCTCGATACCGGCACTCCAGCAGCATGTCCTCCAGCTGGTGCCCGAGGCGACCCATCATCTCTGTGGTGTTGACGCGGTAATCAGGGGCCGGGGTGTAGTTGCGAAAGTCCAGCAGACTCAGGATCCCTGGCTTATGGCTGTCTTTGAGGATGGACAGGCTCCTCTTTATCACCGTGTGATTTGAGTACATGAGGTCCATCCAGTAACCACTGTGATACAAGTCATCCTTGGTCAGAGAGGATGCACGGAATACATTTTTATTGCAGAAGGTAACGGCTGGGAAGGACATGTTGTGAGCCCAAACCATGTAGATCTTGGTAACAGCAGGGTAGGACATCAGATAGAGGATTCGATTCCGGGACCATGTACACAGCAGACTGAAACAAAGAAAAAAGGCCAGGATCCAAATGACCTGCTGTGGTTTCGACTTGTCAGGAGAGAAGATAAACTTCAAACCATGGATCTTGGTCCTTCTTATAAAATCCACAGTGATTTCTTTAAGTGATGTTTTCAGTAAAGTGGACTCTGTTGGTTGGTCAGAGGTCTCTTGGGCATCATTTGGCTTCCGGGTCCCCAGGGCAATTGATTCAGACGTGGAGGCTTTAACCATTATTGCAAGGCAAAGCAAGTGCTACGTTATCAAGTGAAATTTCAAAGGAGCCGAGGGTACACTACGGTGTACTTACAGAAGCTTTTATGACCATTTCCAGGTGTCTTTATGAAAAAAATTCCAGTGTTCGGTTATTGGAATCCAAATGTTCGGCAGCTTCACTCTTAAGACAAAAAAACAAAAGACGAGCATGCTTTTGGGAAAGAACATTTCATTTACATAATGATCCCTTGATGATAAAACCAGCTGAAGTCCCTCCAGTGACAAAAAATATATCAGGACTGTCACCGGTCTTTAATCAGCGGTTAAAAAGGCGCGATAATTGCAGATAGAAGCGACGGCTTCACTCCCAGAGGTAATCACTTTGAAAATCCGGAGAGGCTTACCCCTGTTGCTCAGATCTTTCACTCCTCCATCTCCTTCCAGACAATACTTACAGATTTCGGTGGTTTCTGTCTTCGTGCAGTCGTTACCCAGAAACCAACTCCTCCCTCTTTCCACAGATTGAAGAGATGCTTTCTAGCCTGTTGACTAGAAGCCTGCAGAAAGGAAAATAAAGCTTGTTGCCCCCCTAGTCAGACACACACTCCACACTCTCCACAGTCGAAGGGAGAATGAGGTGGAGCCAGTGGATGAAATTGTTTTCCTCTAGTGATGAAGTAGACCTCCAATGGAACAGAGAGGCGGAGAGCGGTGGTATTGATCAAAGTGGGAATAACTATGATAAAAAAAAATTTGTCAAGAAAAAGATGGGAGTTTGAAATGTGTTACTGATAAAGCAGCTGCAGCTCACTTGTAGATCGATACATTTATATAATTGATAAATGTGCTTAGGAAGCGAGTCCGGGGAAAAAAGCAAACCTCCTTTAAAATGTGTTTGAGATATCCGATAATACCGCTTCTAGTTATTTTACAAACAATTTGCAATGTAATCTTACAAATCACAAATGATGTCTGTCATTCTGCTGCATACGCATTTGTGCCTGTGGATGATATTAAAAAAATCGCTTTGTTCCATTTATGTGAGACTGCCAGAATTCTGCTTGGCAGGGACGTGAGCTTTGTACTTATTTCCTCTTATCTAAATATGTTAGCTACAATCTTTCAGGCTGTAACAAAATTACGGCACCAGTAACTCAATCACAGCTGTGATGATATAGGGTCATAAAACCATGATTATTATGATAAGAAAAAAAGTTTCATCCCTTTTTTTACTCTGAGGAGTAAATGTCACTTCTATCCTCACATTACAAAAACATGTCTATAATCCCTGCATTTAACCTATAGGGTGGCAATGATTCATAGATATTGTGGAGTGTGACTATTTACCGGATGCGTTGAAGCCAGGAGATGAGTGACCTGATCTGGCAATTTGAACCCATCCGACTGCTATATGGAGAATTGTTTTACCTGAATTATTGTATCATAAAAGATACAGTCTAATGGAAATCAGCAACAGCAGATAAAGAGAAATGAGGTAGGTATTGTTGTTTTTCCAAAGGGATAATTGCTGCCAAGAAGTGTCAGTATGAGGCAATTTAGTATGAGGCAATTTAGCATGAGGCAATTTTACTTTGCATAAAAAACACAGATTACAGTTATGAATTATCTGTCAGGATCTCACTCCATGTTCAGCATTTCACTGCTCTCTGAGTTTAATAAAAACTAATGAGCTGTACATTTAAGATTTCAGATACTTAAGCTGAATTGCGACATTAATCTTCTTGAACATTGCAGTACAACAAAATGTCTCAACATGGTGTCGATTTGTAGGATGCTAGCCACCCTGTTAATCATTTACAGTGCAAGTGATCATATTTGATCGCTTCAACACAATGAGAAAGGCGGTCCTCTGCTGGACCTGCAGCCTGGTCATGGTGTACCTTACTTTTCATCAGGTGTAAGCTGGGATAGGGTCATACACAAGAAGTATGGCTACAATATTGAAAGTTTTTCATAATTAATACAAAGATTATATCAGATCAATGATATAATTTGAGCCAAAAGTCTAAATTGATTGCAGGGCTGTTGTAAGTTTTGTTTCCTATATGTTTTTATTTGGAGCTCTCTTGCCACAAAACAAACCAACTGAATTCATTTATCTAAACCTGCTCCTCCAACCGCTACTGTATGTCATGTCAATGCCACACCTTTTCTCTTCCCTTCAGGCAAGACAGAAGCCTGGCCTCAATTTTCTGTCAGACTTTTATGAGAACATGCATATGCATTGAGGCTGCAAGATGACCTTTCTCTCTGTTTTCTTAAATCCACAATCAAATACTATTTTTGTTGGGGGAAAAAACACAAATAACTAACCTTTTTTATATCAGCAGAGATATTGCACCTATTTCGGTCTCTGACCCACCAACAAAGCAAGACAAATATACAGCCCTCTCTGAAGTCAAGTAATAACTCAACCCATAAAAGAGTTACAGACCACTGACTGGCTTCATCGCTTATTGACCAGCTGCATGGATCTCCTCCATTCTCAGTTTCTGTGGACATGTGTCAATAAATACGAGGGACATTTACGAGAGGGTTAATTGCATGAACCTATCTTTATTCAGGCTCGGTGGAGGTGTGACGCAGGGCCTATTTAACGGTGTCATAATTATCCCTCGTCAGCAGTTTGAGGAAAATGCCATTTCATTACTCTGTGCTCCAGAGGCTACGCAGAGCAAAGCATGGCAATCATCATCAGTCTTTTAAATATGGGCTCTTCTTGTTTGACAGCAACTCTTCCTCCGGCGAAACCAATGCCTAAAGTATATTCTCAAATATGTTGCATGGCGCACAAACAGATTTCTTTTTCACAGTTTACATTTGAAACATATTCTTAAACACGCTTTCAGTTGGCTGATACCGATTCTGTCTGTGGGCTTATTTCTATAAACTAATTGTAAATGACAAAACTTTAGTGAAAAATCAATCAAACTGGGCTTTACATCTTACAGATCTTTCTGTTCTGCAGAATATTTACCGTAATAGTGATAGTAAGTATAGAATACGAAAAAAATTAAGGATTGCTTAAAGGAATCCTTCCTGTCTGAATTGTTTAAGGCGTGTTTTCTTTATTGTGAGACAGGCACTCTCACTATGGTTTTCATGTCTTTCTGTAAGTTTTTGTGCGAACTCCTTCAACATACTTCAACTTGTTCAAGAAGCAAGATGTCAAATCTTTCAGCTTTGTTGGGACATTGCAGCTATGACTTGTGGTATTGATATCTTTTCAACTTTTTAAATATTTGTGATTTTCAGGTCTCATTCAAGTGAAAAGGAAAGCCTTCAAATATTTCAAAAGGTTTGACCTCTTTCAGCTCTTACTACTTCAGCATAGTATCAGCTTGAAATACCATTCAACTTTTAAGCGGGTGTCAAGAGATTGGGCTTTAACCAACTGACTTGTCCCTTCAGCCATTTTTAAAATATGAAAGTTACATTATTCCTCCTTTTTAGATTAGAGAGAACAGGAACACTGTAGCTGTGCTGCACATCTCACGATTCAGAAAAGTCTTCAAATTCCCGTTATCAGAATAATGAAACATAAAGACTCAAAATTTGTAAAAAAAAAAAAAAAAAAAATTCTAAATGGAGGGAGAAGGATTTGTAACTAAAAGTAAGGGGACATTTGAGAAGAAAGTGTAATGTTTACATGAATCAGCTCTCCTGCTTGACAATTTCACATTTACTCACTCAGCCTTTTTTTTTCTTCACACAATAAAATGATCAGCTGTTTTCTGATCCCTTCTTTCCTCCATTCTTCTGTCTGACTCTTTTTACACATTTAAGATAAATAGTCTAGTGATTCATTTAACCATTGAACTTTTACTGAAAACTCTTAATCTCTGTGTTGAAATGTACTTCCCCTGACACTTTTGCTCTTTCACATTTCAACATTTCTGTTCAGTTGGCATTTCAATAACATATCAGCCTTTTTAAATACCTCAGTAAAAAATTCCAATAACTTTCCAGCTTCTTTCTCATCGTCTTCCGGTCCAATCATTCAGCTGGTAGGCATTCTGAACAACAAGTGTATTTACAACAAAGCTCCCAAATCTGGTGTTACAATCTGGCATCCCAGAACAGAGATTTCTTTGCTAAATGCATACAGTTGTCTATATTTTGTCAAATAGTTGAGCTAAATCACTAATGTAACGGAAATATGTCTCCCTAAAAATGGACTGTAGTAATTTAAATTATCAAGGCATTCTGGGAACTAATTTAACGATTATTTCCCTCTGTGAAATGGCCAACCCCTTTTCTGAGAATGAATTCCTGTTGCTTACACATTGATATTGTTATATTTCTTGGGATAAAAACACATTTTATCTTCATCTCAGTGTTCAAGCTTTCAATTATAGGGTCGTAGTGCTATAAAATCGGTATAATTCAAAAGAGCAGTTAATTGCCTCTTAAAGGAAAACCATTAGACGGCTTTATTTCTCACATTTATTGCCAATTTAAAAATGACTTGCTGATCTCTCCTGCTGTCAGGGAGTGACAGTAATCATCCTCCTTTGTGTCAAAGCCAAGCTGAACCCCAGAGGTCTCATTAGAGGAGGAGCAGAGTTTTGAATCTGAGTTAAGGGGTGGACTCTTTCAAGGGCCAGAGAGAATGTTCCAAACCAAAAGAAATCTTGACAGCAATTATATGCACATCACAAATACACAGAGCACAGATAGAACAGTGATGAAAGTGAAATACCGAACATTAACATCCAGTTACTGTAAAGGTGGAGGGCTGATGGATGGTTACTAACTAACAGGGCAACATGCTGGCAGGTGATGTCACTGAGAATATAACAAGATGTATGATGCTTTGCCTCCATACGTACCTGAAGCTAACAAATACCAAACACTCACTGTAAAAGTATTTATTTTTATCAACACAGCCCAAAATTTTTATTACCCAAGATAGCATATTTTTGTAATGTATGGCTGGTAATGACCATTGTAAAAGTAAAAATACAACAGACAGCTAGCTATTTTATGAGATGGGTTGATTTTTAAATTATTCTTAATAAATGCAATTTTCAGAATTATTCATACTTTGTCTCAGTTATTTGCATTTTAAATCGAATTTGGGACTGAGTCCTTTTTTTATATTTACATTAATGTGACCGTGTGTAGTTATTTGCAGTTATCAGTTTCTCTTTGTGAAGTTATGAAACACTTATTCACAATCAAATTATTCTTATTTCTATCTGAACATCATATTAAAGAACAGGGTTAGTTGACATCATGCACTGGACCTCTTCAAAATGACCATTACAAAAAAAAGTGAGGTGCTCTGATTATGAGCAGAACAAAAATATTGTATGCACAGCAGTCTGGGGGATGGACAACTTCTTTAGCAGAGGGAGACACCTTGTGGCCTGCCTCTAAATGAACTAACCTTTCCTGCTCCGAAACAAAACACCATCACTCAGTATGCAGCACAAGTATTGCAAAGGAAGCCAAAATTGATTTTTAGCAAAGAGAGGCTAATACTGTGAAATACCTCATAAAACATGAATCAAAGGGAAAAGATAGTACCATGGACTTTGTAAAAAAAAAAGACAGAATTAATATAAAACCGAAAGCTCTAAAGGAGTGTGTTTTCACGTTTCATTTTAATATTCATAGCAAAATCTGCATTTTCATCTTTTTAAAAATGCTGCATCCTGATGGGGCCGGAGAACATTTTTTAAGTTTCAGTAAAGGAAAGGAAAAACTTCAAATCTGGAGTAAGTGTAAGCATCACTGACACAGCAGAAGCACTCTGTATCCTCCTGGGCAGACCAGGTGGAGAGGAGGTGCAATTTATATCAATAAAAACCAGATGCGGCTGGCTTTACCTGCTGTCTTTCCTCCCTCTTCCATTCCGGGAAAAGCTTGTGCTGTCACTCAAGCTTTCAGAATGCAGTCTACAGTCACATACTGATAAACCAACTCCTAAAATGTTCTCACTTCTACTTTTCTTTTGCCTGTGGCACCTTTTTTCGAGCATGTCCCCACCTTATTTGCTAGCTGGAGGGGATTTGATATCCATTTGTAAACCCCTTTTCTCTGCATATCCACAAATTATGTTAACGGAGGGGGGGGGGGGTAAAGCCCAAAAATTCAGCACTGCAAAAGCATTATTTGATTCTTCCTATAGGATCTATTCGAGGCCACATTTCCACACTTTAAATCTCATTACATTACTGCGATCGTTAAAACTACCTCAGAAATACGTGTTACTAACAGGAATTTCATCTAATCTGAAATACGGTAGGGATTGGAAGCTGCAAACCATATGACTTTGTCACAGGAGCAGGGAGTAGACCATTGAGGCAATTAGTGGCAACTAAAGCTAAATATAGAAACCCTTATAAGCTGTAGTAGATGGACTAAGAAACCATGATTATTTTTACCTCACATTGTCATTATAACAAATGCTGTGGTCTGGACATCACAATGCCTGATGACAGGTAAGCTCTATCATGACAGAAAAGCTCTGTTGGTTTTCGACAGAGCCACATTTGTGGTGGGTGCCTACACCTAAAAAACTAATTAGCTTAAGAGGCTCTGTCAACTTGCGCCTTTTACGTTTGCCTCTGGTAGTATCTGCTGCCTGATGTGCAAGTCAGCAGAAAGCATCCTCACACAGCATCCCTGCAATGAATTCCTTCAGTATTCTTGCCCAGTGCCATTGATCGCACTGCCATTGCTGCACTTACAGTAACGGTGACTCCCACACTGGCTTTTACTGACACTGAGTAATGGAACAAACACATTAGGAATTTGTTTTCTGGCCCGTCATCCGCACTTACTGCCTCAGATTTGTTTATTTCATTGTTTACATGTAGAAGCGTTATTTTATCTCCTTTCTCCCTGTTTATCTTTTAGTAGCACTGTAATTTTTTTGCTCCTTCACACACATCCTCCCTTCATCCATCCATCCATCCTCCTTCATCTCCTCAAATGCTTCCAGTTGTGCACCATGGCATTGGCTCAGCTCCAACAAAGGTTGAATCACAATCATGGACATGAATTCTGTCCCAGTCTTACCTCATTCCAAGCACAAGTCTCAACAGCACAGCCTCCTCTTCTGTTTTCTTCCTACATCTCCTATTTTCTGCCTCTGTCTGCAGCCAGACAGATTTTTGAACATGTCTGACACTTTATCCGGCTTTTTTTTTTCTCCATTCACCTTTCTATTTTTCTCTGACCTCTGGTGTCAACTTCAGTGCCCAAACTATGCCGCAGTAAATAAACTCAAACTCTGTATCCTAGCAAACCCTGAAATCTGCAAGGCAAGACAAGACCGAAGACAAGTCTAAAGGTTATAAAAACAAAGTTTAAAACAATGTTTCAACACTATCTAATGGAAGTCCAGTCAGAATAGAGCAGATCAACAGTAACAAGATAAATGTGTAAGTGTGTTTCTGCGATGCCACAAGCAGGCTTAAGCGTGGAGGTGTTGATCAATTGAAATGATATTAGAGCGACTTCGTTGAGCACCCTACATATAAGAGCTGAGAGATGATTTATTTAGAGAGAGAGAGTCTTGCAGGTTTAGTCCACAGCAATGGTTTGGGTTTTGCCGGGGTGCTTACACTTTACAGGATTAATAAGGTAATCAATCATACACTATTTCACAGACAGCATATGAGGCACCAAGATGGACATATAAGATAGATTTAATAAAAACATAGAGCCCGTTTCGTGGAAGCTGTTTTGTTGTACTGGAACCTGAGAAGATATATTCTCTATGACATGGACTCATATAGCAAGTTAGACATGAATTATTGTAGAAGAACAAAAAATAATGAAAATAGCTTGTTGCCAGATAAAAAAACAGTTACAAAACAGACCCATCTAGACATAACTCAAACTTGTATGCATACAAATGTATTCATTTTTGATCATTTACAAAACCTACTTTTATGTGCTGCTCTTTTTGATAACTCATGAGGAAATTATACAAAATTATTTACATTCCCCAATTAGTAAAAAAATCTCTCTCTCTCTCTCTCTCTCTCTCTCTCTCTCTCTCTATCTATCTATCTATCTATCTATCTATCTATCTATCTATCTATCT
>JABUIW010000217.1:4626867-4703990 GCA_013363375.1 Menidia beryllina
TATCTATCTATCTATCTATCTATCTATCTATCTATCTATCTATCTATATACAGTCCACAAATACCTGACATGGTATATTGATAGTCAACTTTGATAGTAGGGGCTTAAATTGAAAGCAGCACCAGTCCATCTATGTGAATCTCCTGGTGTTTAAGTGTCACACCAAAATACGTGACACTCAACAGTAAAATCCAGCATAAGCTGTGTGATTTGTATGGTTTCGTGACTGCATGTCAAAAGCTTTCTAAACGTTGTATGACTGATAGTGTTACCGAAGCCCGCTCGAGTCTGAGTCTCCCACAGTAAGATCAGCGGGCTGGGGGAGTTGGCGAGGTGGAATTCAGCTCCATGAATCTTTAATTAGTCCCCTCTATACTTAGGCCCTCGGTGCATCTCCAGTTTCTGACATTTATCTGAAATTTGCCCTTTAAATGTGTGGATGTGAAAAAAGTCAAGGTCACTTCACTGACCACAGCTGTATCAAAATCTGCTGTTTTTGGTATTTGGAGCGATGACTCTTTCCTATGGGCAAGTCCGAAGCTCTTTTCATGGTAGGCTTTGTGAGAGCCTAACAGCCAAACCTCATCTCTCAGTTTTACCCATTGTCTTGCATAATCAACACATATGACACTAAAGAACCACAAAGTAATTAGTGAAAATCCTTTGCCTCTGCTTCAGATCTGGTTCTCAGAGAAAGTGAACTGCCTGACAAAACCACCGTTGTGCCAGGCTTTAATCACTCAAAGCAATGACCCATTTTATTGAAATGCAATCCTTCCCCTGTCTCTGCAGCAGAATGATTAAGTTCAGCTCAAAGTTTGCTGACATGATTTAATTTCTTTGGTAAAGATCTGAAAGATGACTGGATTCCAAAAAAGAAAGTGTTAAAGTTCAGAAAAACATCATCTATCATGATGAAGCCAAACATTTGCACGTTATGTTCCATTTCTACTGCAAAGATGAATTTCTTCTAGGGTATTTAAAAAGAAAAACAATAATATGTTGAAAACTCCACTGGTCCTGAAAACAACATATGTTTGCTTCATAATGCATGATGCACGATGTCAGTAGAGATTTGTTGAGCCATATGGCACCTCATGTTTCTGTGGACTCCTTCGAATAGATGACTTGTTTCTCCAACGGTAAAAACTACTTTTAACAACAGACACCAAATGAAGGATTGGACATAATATAAACACAGGCATCGGCATGCGGACCCATTAAATACTTTGTGGCTCCTGGCATAAGCTCTTGTGAGCAGAGATAAAATGCGATGTTATTAATATTTCTCAGAAACTTTCCCTGTCTTACACCTCCATTCCTCTTCATCTCCTCGAAGCTACTTATTCTTATCACAAATATGCCATTAATCACCTTAAAAAAGGAGGATTGTGTTAAAAAAAGACAACAATTAGGAAGTGACAATATAATCTAAATTAATGTGACGTCTCTTACCAACTGACAACTGATATGAATATTCATCATGACAATGCTAGTTTTATTCCAAGAAGCAGGCTTCCTACAGCAGATCTCTGCTGCAATGCCTTGTGCCGTTCAGAAATATAAACAGAGTCGTTTTTTATTTTAACGTGGGCAGAATGATGCAGTCAAGCTGTAATGTTATAATTACTGTTAAACGGCACACAGTTGTTGTTACTCTTTTCCCCGGGCTTAAATGTACAAATACTGATCTTAAACTTTCAAGTGAACTTCAAAATATTCAATCTTTTGAAGAAAAACGGTTTAAAATGAACAAAAACCAACGAACATTAGTCTAATATTAAATTGATCACCATCCATACTGACATTAAATGAATCATTTTTGGAGACTTTATTTTATCTTATGATGATTACAAAGGCACAGCTTGCTCTGACTGCAGCCGAGCTTAACCAACAGATGGGCCTATACTTACCGTAGTGAAATTCTCTGGTCCGCAGTCCTTGCCTCTATATTTGCAGTCCAGCAACATTTCGTCTATGTTGTGGCTTGTCCTCTGCACAAACTCCAGCATGTTGAAGGTCTTGCTGGGGAAAAACTTGCTGTTGTCTGTGGGCTGCCCCAAAGCGGCCATGAAATCATCAAAGTCACTCTGTTCCACACCCAGCAGGCCAGCCATCCAGAAGATGTCATTCCTTGTGATCTGGGACTTGCGAAAGCTGTTGTAGTTGCAGAGGGTGATGGCAGGGAAGTACATGACGGGACTGTCCATTTCATCCAGGATGGTGACATGGGGGTACTGGTAATATTCAATCACACGGTCAGCAACTTGAAGGAGGAAGATAGAAAGAGAGGCGCTAAATGCGGCGGCCCAAAGCAAGCGGCGAAAAGTCACTCCACCTGGCAGGAAAATGTGGCTCAGGCCATGGAGGGTGCAGTTGGCCCCGAACACGGTGATGTCCGACGGCGGACGTGGTGCCTCTTCCTCGGGAGCTCCCATGTTATCCGAGAAAAGTTTTGAGCGCTTAACTGTGAGTTGGCTAGATGTGCATCCGCAGCAGTTGTGACCCTTGGAATACTGAGGGGCGGATGCTTTACTGAAGCTAAATGAACAAAACAGGCTGGGTAAGACGGGGTCTCGTTTCCCCTTTTCCACCCATGGGACGGGAGTGGGTTGGGTATCTGGAGCTGGGCGGTAACAGTGGACTGTGATATCAACCCATCCTCTGTGAGATGTTAGAGGGCACTTTCAATTCTAGAGATCCAGTTTCATTTGGGAAGTAAGAACTGATCCAACAGGAGGCAGTTGTGGATGGGTCCCAGAGGGATGCAGCAGGGTTACAAAGATGAAAGTTGATGCATATTCGGCCTTCAATTCACCTTGGAACTGAAATACCTTTTCTCTTTCACACTATTTTTTTTCTCTTCTTTTCTTTAGGAGAAAAGTCTGGACACTGCTGTTATGCAATTAATGGCTTCAAAAAAGTATCTTGTACTAATCAATAAGAGGAGGATCAAATGCAATGTAATGGGTAACAGAACCCTGTGACAGCAAGCCTTTTAACAGAGAGCAAATGAGTGGTTGAGAAATTTTATAACAGTGATTTTGGGTACATGGAAAGATGACATTTTGTAAAGGCAAAAATGTCAGCAATCCAATCATTAGCATTGGATTTAAGTACAGTATAAGACCACAGCTGATCTGTTGCTGGCCCCTGAAAAAGCTTTATTGTTGTCTGAACAGATACTTTAACGGATGTTGAATGACAGAAAATGACACTTATTAGAGCTGCTGACAGGAGACGGACAAATGTAGTCACTGATGGACAGGGGTAGCCACCATTACTTATAGATTTCTGTTCATGATTGTAAATACCAAAAGCTGTCAGGTTCAAAGCTGACTGCCTTTTAATGCTAACCTTACTGACAGGACACGAGGAAAAACAAATTAAGATCCTGTTAATAACAATCTCTTACGTTTTCAGCAAACATCACCCTCTGTCTTGCTGCAGCAGCCTCCCTATCATGTATTTTATAACAGCATCAATTATTAATCTCTGCTCCTGAATACATTCCAACTCATGGACAGGGGCGAATATTTGCAGAGTGCAGACCTGAGGCTATTTCAGTCCATCCTGCTAAGGATCTGTCTCACATTAAATTGATTAGCTTCAAGAAGTATTCACTTAAGGCAGAGTTAATATTGTAAGTGAACTGTTGTTGGGACCTCAGCCACACCAGTCCTGACTTGTTATGGTTGAGTTACACTATAAGTGGCTTGTATACTCCTTCCCTTTTATCTTGTTTTGTCACATACTGATCTCCCTTTGCCACCTTTGCCTCCACATGAATCATCACAATTCATCTTTCTATAATCTCATCATATCATTGCTTTGCCAGTGTTTTGCAATCTGTAAAAGTACAAACCTTCACATACATATTTTATGGTCCACAGTACAGCATTCAGTTGGTTGTGTGTTAATCTGCTTGCACTGAACTTAACTCCAATTTGATTACAATAGAAAAACAGGGAAGTTTTATGCTATCCATTCAAAACTAGAAAGTCAAAGACACCTAAACGCTGCCTCTAGCTGTGACAAAGTGTGTGAAAACTATTGCTGCAGTTTCATTTCTTGAAGCAACCTCTTTCACTTAAATATTGATTGGTTCAGCCTGAACAGGTCTATAAGGGGTGTCACTGTGGGTCTGCAGCAAGCACTGATGCTGCTCTCACTCTGTTGTTCAACATTTAACTTACATCTTACACTCATCTCAGGGGATCATCACTTATCCCTAGAGTTTTCAGATATTTGCTCAGTTCTCTGTCTGATAACCAATTTATATGAATCTCATTTTGTCTGCCAGACAATTCCACTGCCATAAAACATCCTGTCCATACTTTCCAAATCCCCTTTTTAAGCGACGGTACATATTTTCAGAATGCAATACTCCACAATGTTAAATATATCCCTGAGCCTTCATGTGAAACAATCATTTGCTGTCCAGTTTAAGTTAAAATATAATTTAGCAGATTCTGTTGAAATCTTTGACTATGTTCTGTTCAGTGCCTTCAGTTCAGACGGTGCAATTACAAGAGCAAGCTTTAATCGTGATGTATTTGAAATTCCCTTCCCATAAATAGAGCGCTGTTGTTAAGCGATTACCTCCTCTGTTCTGTTGCCTGTAGTGAATAGAGAGTTATCTTTCCTCGACCTAACAAACGGCTGTATTTCCTGTATATGGATAGTCTACGCTGCTGTTAAGTGTGAGCAACAACTCAGTCAATACACCGTGGAGTTTCTCCAGATGCTTTAAGTTAGGTGCTCTGTTTAATGCTCTGCCAAAAGAAATCAGAAGCACAGTGCATCAGGCTTCTCTGTGGAGGAGAAAGCTCTACAGTGAGAAGAGGCTGAAGGTGCACTTAAACGTGTCAGGATTACTGATGCTGACGACTAAATACTTGTTCTCAGAAGCCGCTTTGTATCTTAACTGAGTGGAAAAGTCCATCAGACAAATATTCATGGTATCACAGATAGAATGAATTATCTCTTAATTTCTATTCATCAATCTTTAATGACCCCAAATCCTGTATAATCAAGTTCACAAGAAGTAAAAGTTCTCTCAGTCAAACTGATTTCCAGTTCTTGTTACAATGACAAAAGCATCTTGGCCCCCCTCAGAGTAAGAGCAGAGGTCACAAATAGATCAGTGTCTGCAGCTTGGAAAAAACTGTGTGCAGTGACACTCCCACTGCCTCAAAGTCTTTAAAAACTTAAAGGAAAAAAAAGTGTCTTAAAGTCTTTCCAAAAATCAAGTATATACAGTAGGAAAGTGCTGAGCTGACGTATCAATGAAGTGGCAGTTTTCGCATCAATGTGTTATACTAAGATAATGATGAACAAGCATGCAAGTAAGCTCATTAAAATTCCAGAGTACTGAAACAGAGCTTCATGAATTCCTCTCAAACTATGTTAGATTTTGAATCTGCAAATTTCTCAGAGCTACGTCAAAAACAAACATAATGTTAGACAAAAAACTGGGATTTTTAATTCTTTAAATCCATCATTCGGAGAGAAAATATCACTGAATAACACAGATCAGCCGACGGTGGCTTCTAGCATTCATCTGGTAAATTTTTACCTTCCATAAAACAGGTTTCGAAATGTCAGTAATCAGTGAGTGGGACCTCACAGACTGTAGGTTGCAGTTGGTTTCTTTTACAGCAAGCAGGAAAGGGGCAACAACCGACAAGGAAATATGATATTGCGCATTGACCCCATTACATAAGAATTAGCAATGAAAAGGTTATCATAACAGGAAAGGAGACAAAAGTAGCTCATGTTTGCACAACAGCTCTGCATGTTGTGGATTTTCCTCACCATAAGCATGGCTAAAAGTAAAATATATACCTTTGTGCTTCACAGTAATGACAAAATTCCTTCACAGTTTGATTTAATACCTTATTCAATGCTGACACTTTTTCAACAGCCACAACCAATGGGCTTCACACAGCTGCCAAAGTAATTGCACTGAGCATAAAAGGCAGAAAGGCTTCAATGTGAGCACTTCAAAGACCTTTCAAAAATTAATTTCTGTCTTTCTAAGACAGCAATTAGCTGTAAGTACAGTTAGGGGAAATAAGAGGTGACTTTTTCCCATCCATTTAAGAGAGCTTTTTGCAATCAAAATTCTGAAAATGACATGCACATCTTCCCTCATAGGCTACATTACCCAGGCCTCTTAAGAGAGGCCTAGGTCCATCCAGATTTTATAACTTGGTGAATTCTATCATTCTTGGTTTTGTTGGAACATTTGCTTCCAAACTCGTTCTGCACTCTGACCCCAAGCTCATTTGCCAGGAAATTACAGTGTCATCGACCGGAGTCATAGAACAGCCACGACATCCACAAGTTCTCTGAGGAGTTTACTGAACACTCTGATTGGTCAAATCCCAGATAAGAGCCTTTGTGTTGTCTCCACATCTGAAAAGATGTTTCTAAATATAGCACAGCAATCTTGGCTAAGTTATCCAAGGTTACACATCCAATAAGAGGACAGACCTGCTTTATTATAGCACTGAGTCCATGTGCAGCAGATTCTTGCAAACAATAAAGCCGAACAGCCATCTCACAGATTGAAGGCTCCATGACCATGACACGCTTTATTTTTCAAAGAATGACCACAGCTATGTAGATGGCGTCACACAGCAAGAGTTCATGGCAGGTCGTCTTAGTCTGAAAAAATCAAGACCGTGAAATTAAGAATAGAAAACTAAAAGTGATGACAATGAGGGCCTTTGCATGGCACTAAGAGCAAAAAAGCTGCAGCTTTTTCTCAATAAACCAAAACTGTTCTTATGATTATGTAAGACTGTCATATTCGTATAGCTGCCACCTGATCTATGTATCCGTTTGGACTGAGCTAAGCACCACTAAGCACTGCCCAACAGCAAGTAAGTTCTTGGTTTGAATCCTTGGGGCCTAACTGTGAAGTTTGCATGTTCTCTCATGCATGTGTGGGTTCCCTCTTGGTTCCCGCTTCTTCCTACCTTTGAAAAGAATGCACATTAGGTTAGTTAGTTATTTTAATCTAGACAGTGAAGAAGAATGCAAGTGACATTGTGATTTATGTTCGTGTGGCCCTGTAATGATCTGGTGACTCATCCAACGTGCCCTCTGCCTCTCGTCAAATGGTTCTGGATCTTTGGCTTCTTTGACTTGGTGGCAAGGGTCTTTTATTTCTGAGGTGTAGTTAACGTTACACTTTACAAATGACACAGAGATAAAATGTTCAATACAGTTTGATCAAGTCTTAATATTTGACTTCTAAATACATTTAGAAATGATAAATGTAGAAATCTGAATTGATTACAGTGATGTTAAAATAAAGACATTAACGTTTGGAAAAAGTTCAGACGTGTCAATTATTATGTAAATAAAAATTTGATAAAATTACCTGCACTCAAGGCTGACTCAACATGCCCGTGTAAGCTTTCCTGGATATTTTTGCTGGCCCTCAGTGAAACTGGCTGGGGTGGGAGTGGACTATGAGATCCTGATGATCAGGTAAAATTTTACATTAGGCAAGGAACATCAACCAGGCTGTAAATCATGGCGAATCCATTAAGTGTTTTGTGTGACATTTGTTGATGGAATCCATTACAAATCATTACATCAAAGTAGTTTAATCCATTTAGTCTGTATGATATGCTGTATGCTGATACAAGTAAACAGGCTTTGAGGGGCTCTAAAGTGTAATGTCCTCTCATGACTTTTCTTTCCTTTAATAAGTCAGTAACTTGTTTAGAAATGTCAGCTAAAATGACAAGTTGGACATGTCTTGAGAAAAAAAAAATCCCTTTTTAAATGTATGCATTGATCTAAAGTTTGTATAGAGAGTGGTGGCAACATTCAATTATTTCTTTAAACTAATTAGCATAGACTGGAGAGAGCTGGACTGATTTTGATAGTGCTCTAAAAACGCTAGACAGAAAAACTCTGATGAGTGCTACAGTCATGAAATGCTGCCTTCTTCTGTCTGCTACTATCTCCCTGAGGGAGACTGGCAGGATGTCCGTCAGAGAGAAGGCGGACACCTGTGCTGTCTGGATCCTCAACTTCATAAGCTGATGGAGGCAGTCAGTCGCTCATTGCCTCCCATGGCATTTGGTTTGCCGGTGTATTTGGGTTAGGGCAGACATCTGTTTATCTTGTACATTGCTCTGGATTGTTTTTCTTTTCCTAATAAAAAGTCAGCACCTAAACAAAACAAAAAAAGTATCTTATTAATGAGAGGCAAAGGAAATTATTCTATCACTTAAAGGGAAAGACTTAAAGATAATAATTCGGCATCAAATGCAAAATGCAAAAAGTATTGCAGTGCTCATCCATTTATAGTATTACTGAAGTCACTGATAAACAGATTAGAAATATTCTTTATCTTTTCTTGACAGGCCTTCAAAAACAGATGTGTGGTTTCCTCTTACGGGCGGTGCTATAACAGGGACACATTGCAATGATTAACACATTAAAACAAATGACCTTCTCTGAAGACAGACGGGAGCCTATTAATCGAGACAAAATAAATTAGGACACAGGTCCGCCGGAATCAGATGCATGTTGAGCTGAGTGTTTCTGCTTGCAAGAATCTCCTCCTGATCATTTGGTTTGAAGGAGAACTGTCAACTGAGACTGCAAGCTTTAAGTAATTACTCAGACTTTGACCTGTAATAGTTGTGTATGGAGCATGAGGAATTCAATTAAACAGGGCAAATCAACATTTGCTCAGCTATAACCTGCATGACATTAATCCATGGGAAGACTGCACTGAGCCCTTCTTCCCTTACTCCACTGGGATAAGTCAAGTCAGTATTTCTGATGGTTAACCAAGCAGGAGGTACAGAGGAGTTATAACAATCTAATGAAAAATGCTTCCATCCGACCTGCTCTATCAATTTGAACATTTTAACAGCATTTTCTGCTCACTTTTATTCGGTAGCAAACATTTTCTCTCAGAGGACGACAAGATGGGCAATCACGGCTTCCTGACGGATTTTGTCTTTTTGTTTTTTCCTTCGTCTTGGCTTTTCAAGAGACAACAGTTACAATCTTTCATTATTCCTCTCAGCTGCCTCCTTAACAAGCTCTCCTGTGTGCCTCAGAGCTATCCACGGCGCACCTACACTGATCATCCACCAACAGCTCACTATCGACACAGTCACTGCGAGCCATTTTTACACCCTGGGTTGTGCAGTCGTCAAGGCCTCCTTACTGCTTCAGCTGAAATAGTGTTTTTAACATTCAAACAGCGGCAGAGTCTAATGGAGCTAAATGAGTGCCGCCAATACTGAAGAGGGGTCTGAAGTTTGTTCTGCTTTAACATTTTACCAGCCTATTAGTGAATTGATTTGTTTGGCTGTAATGACAGAATTAAACGTCAGTCCATGCAGTGGCAGAACAAGACAAACTCAAATGAAATCAGAATCTTTTTGTGCCCTGTTTCTTATATTAGAGGCTGGCAGCAGGTGGCAATGTTTATTTAGTCAAGGACACTACACAGAATATGTTGCATATGAAACACGATTGTGGTCCTTAATGAATATGTTATTAACAGATTGTGAATAAAGCAGGCAGAACGTCAACACATTAATCTGACGACACAAATTAATCTTGGACGGGCCGGACTGCACGCAGGTCAGTCCAATATCGGAACCAGCTTCCTGCACGTCCATGCTTTGTAATGTTTGCAGAATGAATTTTTTTTCTCTGTGAAAAATGGATGTATCCTTCGAAAAAAAGGTTGAGTTGCAGGCAGCTCATGATGCTCTAAAATTTCTCTGAAATGTTCTGCATGAATGCTGACCATGCAAATAAGCAAGGCAAAAAGCAAAATCACAAAGCCTGGATGCTATTGAAAATATAGAGGGCCCATTTTATCTTTAGAGAGTTTTTTCCCATTAGCCATCCAAAATATTGATTTCTTTGAGCACAACCCCCTAATTTTCTCCAAATTATTATATCCCATGCCCATATTATAAAGGTTCTCATTTTAAGTTTAGGAGACACAAGTTGTGATCATTGTCTATCCATTCATATAATATAAATGAACATGCCATCAGTCCATCTCAGGTGATTATTGTACTCGGAAATACTAAAAGAAAATTTTGAACCAATGCACACACACACAAAGACAAGCTGAGTGTGCCTTAGAAAAAAATTAAAAACACTCTACTCATCATTTTCTTTGTGTAAACAAACAATGTATTCATCTTGCCTTGTCTATATTTGTTCCCATTTCCAGAGGTGAGCCACCAGATTACGTCTTGATGAATACCTACAAAGTCCACACTCTTCAAAAAACATGTTCTTGTCTTCAGAAAACAATGTCACGTTCAGTTGCTTTTATCTAGAATGATTCATGCCACCATCTCCAAACAAAAGGATTGCATATGGAAGCTCAGCTGAACTCCAATAAATGATGGCTTTTATTTTTCAACTTGAAGGTTTATTGTGACGTGTCAGTGAAAGAGGATTTATGACTATATTAGCTATAGTTGTGCTTATGTGCAAAAAATACTGTAAGAGTCCACAAGTACATACATGAGAGGTTGCAACAGGGTGCTTATACATTTATGATGCCTGCGGATTTCAATTTAAGTTCACTCACATGCAAGATTACAGTGAGTGAGAGTGCTGCTGAGGGCCCTCGCAAAGGGCGGTGGAAGAGTACTTGGCTTTCCACCAATAACTGTCAAGCTGCCATGACCAAATGCATCCTGGAAACAAACAAGTTTCTCCAACCACGATAAACTCCCCTAGGGCAAAAAGTCCTTAAAACTATAATTTAAGAAGACACATTTTCCCTGGGTCAAAACGTGTGAACAGAATGGGAGGGGAAAAGAGAATACTATGTCTGTAAAGTACCTAAAATCTAGACCCCTACGGGTGTAACCAGAGCAGTGAAGAAATACTGTCGTCTACATAATCATAAATATTAACACAGCATTAAGTTACCTTTCTAAATAAACCCGATGCTAAACTAAATTAGAACTTTAGAAAAACTGTTCGTGTTAGTGATCAATGGTTTTTCTATATTTCTTTGTCACAAACTGATTACACCATTTGTGTTCATTGGGTCTGTTTCCATAAGCATAAGACCTGGTGCATTCTGATGGATAAACGGGGATGGCTTTGGTTTCGGGGCAGTGGCTTTTTAATTTGTGAAGGATCATTAGCTGTAGAAGGCTCTCGCTTGTAGCTCTGGGGGATGGGGAATCAAATAGACATAGCACAAAGGATACCTCTTCATCCACCTAGTTGCTGTTGTAACTGTTACAGCTTGCGAGAACAGGACATTATTCATGCATTATGATGCAATGTGGAACTTCAGTGCTGAATATGGCGGGTCGGGGCATGAAAACTGACATTCTGTGTGAATTATATGGCTTTTGATTTACATAGGAATACCAAGTGAGCTTAAGTAAAGCACTGTATATCCTGGACTTGTCATCCTATCTCACTCCTACACACACTGCATAGTGTGTGTGTGGGCATAGTGTGCCAGGCTGGGGTCTCACTTACTGCTGTATACACAGAAGAGTAATATATGCAATTAGTCTACACAACAGAGTCTGATGGAACACGACGGCAGTGCAGATTTTTGGTTTTATGGCCAGGTTTTTCTCTATTATATGACTAATTTACAACAACAATTACCTTAACGCGGATACTCTGCAGTTTCAGAAGTGGCATCATAAAGAATTGTGTGAATTATGTTTAGTTACTCGATAAGATCCACTGATGAAGAAAAAGTAAAAAAATGCACTCAAACACACAAATCAAAACATAGTTCTCCCACTAAAATGTGTTCTTTACTGTGGTCACACGCAGAAAAATAATTATTCTCCCTATACCTCCTGCATTCTGAAGAATAAACGCTCTGCGGCAGCAACCCACTTAAATGGTACCTTCTGATTTGCCCCTTCCCCAAAAAAATCAATAGGAAGGAAACAATACAATCATGTGCCTGAGGCAAAGCACTCATTCCACTGAAAACACATGTCTTCATATATTGCCCCAGGAGACTAAATGTAATCACAGCATACCCGATATTTTACTTTTTTTTTTCCTTTAGCTTCATCATCAACTGCAAATTTCAAAAGATTCTGACAGTGACAAATAAATGACAAGAATGAAAATGTTTCAATTGAATTTATATGTTTTGATCTGTAAATATTCCTACATATAATGTTTTCAGGCTCATTTTGTGTAGTTTTGAGAGACATTCATACATTTTCACCAGATTAATCTTCCTGATTATCACTCTTTCCACCTATGGAACACCATGAGTTGCATTACAGACACAACAACTTGCGCACCCACAGAGAAATTTTGAATGTAAATATTAAGCTTTCGCTGCACTGTGTTTTTCATATATCTGGCAGTCACTAAATGAGGTTGATATTAGTGCATGACTGAGCTCCACCGTGTACCTATATCTTGTAAAAGATGGTGAGGCAGTGCTTATTATTAAATGTAAGGGCTGTATGTGCTCATATTGTGTAGTTCTGCCATCCTGCCATCAGTGCAAACTCTCTGTTATAAAACCCAGCAGGATATTTATAGAAACATGTCCACGGGCAGGTTTGTGGTATGAGGCAGCATAGTGAGGTTTACAGTTGTTTCTAACAAGGTGGAAACAATGAATTATCTTGTGTCAGTCGTATTAGACAGAAATTAGTGATTGTGGGGAATGATATTTTAAGAAATAAGTGGATAAATTATAATCTTCTATTGTGTTTTACTCTGATGAGCACAAAGAGGATACAATTGATAAGAGATAATGGAGGCTGAGCATGGATACATCCTTTCTTAATTAGATAGATAATACACGGTATGACACCTATGCTGCCAGGGGTTAAGCCCAGCAGGGCTGAGTCGGTTGCTTATGATATGATAAATATTTTCACACGTCACCCTGCGGTACAGTGAAACTCTTTGCAGATATTAGCTGACAAGTTGATCTCTATAACTTAATAATATTTTCTAAATCTGAATAATTCAGTATTAACAAAGAGGAACATCCCACCTTACTGATAGCATGACATCACTTAGAGATTATGCCAAATTCATGATTCATTCATTTGACTCTCAATTTTTTTCATTACACTTTGTCTGATAATAAATTGAATGATAGTTGCCTTACCATTTGTGTTACTCAGCAAGTCTATGGTGAGATCTCATCAGACATTTTGACAGCCTAAAATGAAAAAATGATAATAGCTTAATGGCCATTAGATGAGCAATTAAGAAGGGGAAGGTACTTTTAGATTCTAAAAGTTCATTCAAGTGTCATGAAACACACAAGTGATGAGTTCCACGCAAATTAGGCAAAAGTAGCAATGAACTTTTATTCTGATCTGACTTTATTTAACTGATCAAAATTCAATCACATTTATGTTTGTCACAAAAAATCTCAAAGAATTAATTTAAAAAAGAAATTCTTCTTCTTCAAGGCAAACATTTCATACTACCTAGGTCTTTGAAAACATTACAGTTATCATATCAAATATCACGACCTGCAGTCTTTTCCAAACTGTAAGAGAAAGCGAGCTCACAATAGAGTTGAAAGGCTTAAACAGGATATTTTTCTTGCTGAGTGCATTAGGTAGAGCGCAATGTACCGCAGGGTATTGATGAAAAGTAATATATCCTGCTTTTTGCTCTCCTTTAATAATTTGCCTTCTTGTGTATCTACAAATATCACCACGGCCACTCTCAGCGTTCATATACTGACTTGATTTGTGATTAAATGCTGGAGTTGACATCATCTGTTTGTGAAGAGAGTATGTGCATGTTAGCCAATATTTCAAAATGGATGTCCTTGAATATAGATGATTTTTAAAACTACTTTTCCATCTAACATTTGGAATTTTTTGTTTTTTCTGCAGGCTAATAATACCTTATGCAGTACCACACATAGTGGGGTATCATGGATTATCGTAAGAGCTTGGATTTCAATCAGTTATCTAGTCACGTCCATTAACCAGCAATTATGTGTCAATTTTTGCCGTTGTACTACGATAGCATCAGCATATGTGAATGGTTCAATCAGGCTCTCGATGCAGCAACATTCTTCTGCTTTCCCTCCTCTTCCCCTTATTACTTTATGCTTTTTTATGATGCTAACGTTAATGTGTTTTGGAAGGTCTGCAATATTGCCACCATATAACACTGATTCCTGGAGTATATTGCATTTTGCTTCATGCTATTTTAGCAAAGTAACTGTATGTCACTTGCCTGCTCTTGCATTGTCTGGCTTTATCAATCTGTACATTTTCATGCAATTTTCATGCAAAGGCCAAGAAATGCTTCTATAAGATGTGATAAACACTAAAGTTTTCATGTAAGAATTAACCCCGCTGGAGCTAATAAAAAGAAAGATGCATATTATATATGTGCGTAAAATCATTAATATACAATTTTATAAGATATTATAAATCTTCTATTATTTCAAACTCATTACAGACATTCAAGCTCCACCGGTGAAACTCTTTTTGGACCCCATCTAATTAACTTTCTGGGTTTCATTACGTCTTTTCCGCTGTAATGGCAAGCACATTTTCTGATATAACTGTATCTGGTGCATCCATATGTTCTGTTGTATTCAGGTGAAGGCAGCAGTCTAATTAGCTCTCATATAGTTAATCGGTGAGGTATAACTATTTAATTTATGCCCAAAAAGAGGAGAGTTTCAATTGTTCTCCCTGTGGCTTCAACTGAGTTGAGTTAGAATTTTCTGCAAGAAACAATAGTTGTGCTTCAGTTAAGAAAAGAAGATTTTATTTTGTAACTGGAATTAACTTTGAATGCCCAAACCACAAAGCTTCTACGTTCTCTGATTGTGGTATAAAAAACTTTACAACAACATTTAAAATCTTTTGCGTCGAGAAATTACAATACAAATGTTTTAATATTGCTTGAACATCTTAAAGTCTCAATTTTGCTGGGAATCAGATGAAATTTGATGAAATCCAATCTACAGCACAGCTTACCTACATATACTTTTTTTCCTAGTAAGTTTTAAGCAAACTTAGAGTGTTACCAAAACCAAAGGACCATGAGAACAAACACTGATACGGTGCAACCATGCATGATGAGTTCTTAATTGCCAGCTGTTCAAAGTGTACGTGTGGCTATATGTTGCAGGCTTACAAGCTATGCACAATGACGGTTGTGTCACAGTGATGTATGCCTCTGATGATTAAATTCAACACAAAAAAGGGAAACCAGTCATAGTCATGGAAGACATCCATCACATTCCGGAGCCTTCGGTTCTGCCACATAATATAATCAGGCTATGTATGTAACATGTGCTTCAATCAACTCCAGAGGGAGGATTTTCAGCTGGCCAAAATAAGAAAACTCACTTGTCATAGCACAGCAGGATGTGACTAACCAGCTCTTTGAAGAAGCAACCCACAGAGAGCAGAGCCACTTGCTATCTGAGCTGATGAGTGCTGAATCATATGCTGTGCACAAGATAGTCTCTAAAGCTGTCGAGCAGAAGTCTCCTGATAAGGTGTTTGACTTAAATTATGCTGAAGGAAAAAATATCAGTGAGGAGGAGGATGACTCAACGCACCTCGCAGGGTAATGAGGCCACGGCAAAAATACAGATGTCATGCAAATGAAGATCAATTATGAGCATTCAGCATCACTATAAATGAAGATCGTGATGTCATGGGTTCTCCACCCTTTCAGAAAGCCAGTAAAATGTCTTACATTACAGTCAGACAAGGGCTCCAACTCCATTTCTGGCCCACAGTGTGGCCATAATAACAAGATGGGCAGGATTAAAAGACGCAATGCCCATGACTATATAACCAGCTTAAGTGCAGTCCATCCAGTTTGGTAGTAATGGACGATTCCATAATGTCCAGGATCCACACTAACTTTATTAAATGGAGCACTGTTTTCCGGAGATATTTTTTATGTATATGACTAAAATATGTGTATATCATAAAAGCTTGGGGATACTACAGACAAAGCATCAGTTCATCAGTAGAAATTCCATCTTAATGTTTTCAAGAGCTGCATTAAGATATTTGATTTCAGGCAAAAAAAAAATGTTTGTTATCGACTTCAGGAAAGTAAAACCTTTAGTAAACATTGACACTTATTTGTTCCCAATTTCATTCTTCAATTTTTCTGTCTTCTTTATCTTGATTGACAAATTATAGGGCATGTCCTTGTCCTGCCACTTCAAAGAGAAATGAATCCACCAGTAGGTTCAATATACAGAAAAACATCAAATGTCCATCCTATTATGAGTATTTCTTTCTTCTTTGTGTTGGGAAATGTCAATGCAGCTACACAAAGGCCAGCTATGGGAAAAAATAACTTCAACATTCAAACTAAAATGAAATATGATGACAAAAACATCCTTTTTAGTTTAACTGACCACTCAAAGCACATTTACACTACATGCACATATACCAAAGAACTCTTCAACAACTGCCTTCTAATTGGCAGGAAAACTGCATCTGACTACTAATGATGACTTCAAATGTGTTGAGATCATTTAAAGTTTCTATTTGGCTTGCTGAAGTCATGTTAAGGCATTAGCAAGCCAAATAGAAATTAAATGTAAGAAAAAATCTAAGAACCAGCCAGCCAAACCATAAACTCATCCTCCTCACAGAGGCAGAAAACAGTCCTTCATCTATTCAAGTGTGTCCCATCTGGCCTAAAATAAATGTAACTAGTATATATCCAGCTATTTCTGTTACAAGATCATTATGCATTTATTGATGAACTTTTAAAATGAGAGACATCATGTATAGAGATTCAAATCAATGCGCCATTGCTTTGCTTTCCAAAATATAAATCTCAGTTAATCAAATTTGATTCAATCATATAATCCTGATCATCCATCTCATTTATGTACAACTGGGCTTTTTCTCAGCGTTAGAACTGAGGTATCTCCACTAGTTCCATTGACATTCACGCTTGAATGAAATGGCGAGCAGCTGTGCGGCAGTGTAAACACACAGACAAGGTGGTCTAACAGTCAGCGGGATGAGCTAGTGGTGTTCTGGGAACTTTCCCTGGTTAGAGGCAGATAGTTTTTCATGACACATTGCTCGCTTGGCAACGCTAGTATGTAAATTCAAACAAACGCTGGCCAAGTCTTCAAAACCAGGGCCAAAGCATTTTATGCCAAAGCAGCAGTTCCACTTTACACAAAAGGCGACAGTGTTATTTAACCAGTCTCACTGAACTGTCATAGTGAGGTTTGGCTTGGATTTATCATCACTAAATAAACCCCTTAGTTGTACATTTTTCTTCCAAAAAAGAATCAATTAATAAATTATTATCAATAATAATAATAATATCAGAAATAACATTCTTCTACTATTTATTTATAATTTGATCCACCCTTTTCAAAATCAGCTGGCAGGAGAGAAGATTTATTTTAAAGAACATACCACTGAAAGGAAAAAAATGGTAACCTTGCTTCAACCCTTGTAAAACTCCCCAGTCAAAGGGGATCAATCATCTTAAATATATCAGGTTGAGAGCAGTATTCCTATTGGAGACGACCCGTCTGTACAGGGCTAATTGTATATACCCTGATACAGCGGTTCAGGCAGATTAGATCAGGGCGACTGTTTTTCTTTTTTTCTTTCTTAAAGCGAGGAGATGCACTAACGTCAGTAAGGCATGAAATGAGCCGTCCCTGCGGAGGCGTCTCTCCAGCAGGTAGCTGCACAACACGGGCTTCCTTCTAGTGGCACTGAGACAGCTGGGCTGCACTATCCTACACATCAAGCTGGTATCATGTTTACGACTGTCAGACAAGTATCATACTCTCAGAAACAGGGACATGAGATATGAATCTATTTGAAAAATACATGCCAACATATATTAGCCACAATACAGGGTGCATTTCCAAAGACAAAGTGAAGAAAATAATACATAAATTAGTTTGGATCTTTGTTCACGGCTTGTAAAATAGATTTATGTTCCTCTCTTGGGAAAATATAAGACATCTTAATTACAAAATTCAAGAAATGTCCAGAAATTTGTCTTCATAAAAAGATTACTATCTCAAGAAAAACAAAACTTTCTTTCATTCTAAATATTGAAATAGAAGGTTTAAGCAATGTAATCGATGTGGATGACACTTTTTCTATTTGATTTTTTCTTTTAAAGCTATGGACACCATGAAATGTGCCCTACGAGAGACTTCTATTCCAAACTATGTTAGCCCTCAATCTCTTTAATGAAGTACATTTTATTCATCACAGATGTATCAAAAGCCTTTCCATATAATTATTTTTAATGTAAGGACATTTGATCCATCAAATTACTTACGACTTAACTTTTTCAGTGCTTACAAGCATGAGCACACTTTAGTTTTTTTTATTTATCTATACTACCAATCACAGCAAAATCAATGCAGCACAGCCTTCACACAACTGGAAAATGTCAGCCAATACCATCTGCTGAGATCCTACTGGCTGAGAGGGCAACCTTTTTCATTTGGGTCGCACTGCATTTCTTTTTAGCTCAAAAAACATAATTTTCCAGGCTTATCCAAGTAATAAGTTAAAACAATCCTAACCCTTATCACGTGACGCTATTTTCCTAAATACAACCACAAATTGACAAAATGTCATGTAATTTGAGGTGTTACCGTGTAACCATGGTAACTAACAAAATGGAAATGTGTCTGTGGCAAAAAGAGATTCCTGTGCCAATGAACACATTTTATTCATTTCTTTGATTTCCTTCATCTTATTGTTATCATAGAATATGGAGAGGCATATTCAGCCCAAACTGTATTTTGCATGCATATCTATATCTATATCTCTCTATATATATATAATGATAATAATAACAACAGTCTGAACTCACAAAATTACTGTAAAATCATTACATGAAAAAGCTTGTGGTGAAGTTTGTTTGTGTTACCTTGAAACTAGTTTTATGTGTGAACAAGTCAAAAAACCTGAGATGAGCACATGTAAGATATTCTAAACCATGCCAAGATTTTAATTCCAAATGAAATGATACAAATGATACATCTGTTAAATGAAATTGGGAAACTGTTGAAATGTAATATATTCCCAATTCATTGGATGTTTGATACTGCAGACAAAACTACATAGTAAGATGAATGAATGTGGTAACAGAACAACAATAACAAATAATAATAACAATAAAAATAACAGTAATGATAACAATTCACTCATCAAACCTCAGCTAAGGAGCTATTTCTATACTGGTTGACATTAATTAAATGAAAAATAGAACCTGCTAAATTTATATTTTATCCAGGTGCGCAGCTATACCTGTGGATATAAACGGCTTCATTCTATTCACTCAGCCACTATAAGTCGTTTAAGTGTGAGTGTAAAATATAAAAGGCTAACTTAAATTAGATAAACCTGAAGAGAAAAATGTCTTAGTGAATCCCAGCAATTTCCTACAGCCAAATCACCAACACAAGCCCCACAAGTGATAATGAGCAGACAAAATATGATAGGAAACAACTGTGAAGGCACAGTGAGAGTGGGAAACAGAGGCCAGCTGCTCACTAGATGGGCTTCAGCGGGGGTATTTCACTCCATCACAACCGCATCGGTGAACACATTGTAAAGAGGAAGAGGAACTGCATCAATCAAAAACCCCACCACAGGGAACTGGAGCTCTCAGCCCTTGGGGAACATTTCAGAGAGACAGCACCAAAACGCATCAGGGTATCAACAAATGAATGTTTGGCTAAAGTACATTTGGAGTGTGGAGGTATACAAAGCACAATCTTCCGACTTCCTGCCGATTCCGCCGGGTAAACTTTCTTCCCAACAACTTGGTGAACTCTACAAGAAACAAAAAGAAACTCTACGCACATCTAAATATCCTTGAACCTGACGTTTTAACATAACAGCAGAGTTTAATAAGATCTCCATGTCAAAGCACTCGGTATAAAGCATACGGCAGGAAATACAAAACCTGACTCTCCATACTGACTTTAAACACAGTTTGAAAACAAAGCAGATCACAGCAGCTGCTAAGCATTGATGCGAGGCAGAAAAAAGACATAAAGACAAGAGGGCTTGTGTCAAATGTGGAGGGTAAAATAGGCAAGGAGGCTTTGTCTTTTGTGATGCTAACACTGCTTCAGGAAAAATGTCTACCCCAGCTTCTGTCCCCTCATTTCCTTGATGTTACCAAAAGTAATGACCAATAATATAAAGATCAAATATTTCACAGCGAGATACTATCAGAAAGTTGTGTAATTATATAATTTAGAATTTTGTCCCTTTATTATATCAGCTTTTATGTTATTAGAATGTTTTTTTCACTGATTGTGGCTACTAATCACATTTAAGTGCCCTTGGGGGTCATTAAAGTTTATTCTGTCTAATCCAGTTCAATTAAAGGAGACCCATTAAGCTACTTACCTTTTAGAGTGAAGTTATCTCTGTTTACACGCAAAATAATATACAAACTGGCCACCCCCATTATAAAAGGCACAATAATAATGTCTACATACAAACAGGCAAGCTTCACATTTTGAAATATAGTATCAGTCCTAAAATGTCTATACAGGTTTCCCATTCAGATCTTAAGGAAGGCAGAGTAAATTTAACTGAGACTATGCAACACTGTATATGGCATCACTTACAACAGCAGTGCTACACAATAGAAGAGTCTGGGTGCTGGAATTGCAACTATCTGACACAAGATGAAACAAAAAATATCCACAACAGTTTAGTAGTTCAAGCCCTCTATCAGACAAAAATGGAATATTCCCCCCTAACATTTAGCAGCAGGTCTCCTCAGACCCCAGACTGTGGATAAAGGAAGAAGGGAAATGTCTCATCTTCAACATTTGAAATGTCTTCCATGTTCCTTGGTTTACTTTATTTCCATTATGAAAACCAGCCAACAACACTGTAGCATTAAAAACATCACTGACCTTCAAAAAGACTTATTTCCTCATAACTTCATAAAGCCAAACCTATGCACACCTGTTTTATTCAAGTGCTATTTTTTAGAATATTTCTTCATGATCTGGGTCATTTTTGGGTGGTTCTTTGGTTCTGACGTTTGGCAGACTGAAAATGACTCATTCTATGTGTGATTGTGTAGTATTTAGTGTCTTTTTATACCATTAGTTCTAATTATTGGACACACTTGTTGGTACACGGTGTAGTACTGAAACACTGTTTGGTGTCCTAAATCTGCTGACTGACAACTGAGAACTTCAGTTGTTCAAAGGTCATCAAAGTTTTGTGATGCACTGCTGACAGCTGTCTATCATGATGTACCAATGTCCCTTCATTTCTCACTCAGTGTTTGTTTTTCTCCCACTCTCCCATGTTGCAGTCAGCATTACTCTAAGGCAAAACAACTATATCCTGTTTCTTTCATACTGATATTTTTTAAAGTCTGAATCCTCAGTTGAATGTTTATCACTAAGTCTAAAGATTTTGCACATTCACAGCATTTTGATATGCCGGATAAAAAGACCTTAGGGGACATAACTTGGGGTGGTTAATGCCTAGTCTGTTTGTTGTTGTTTTTGTTTAACCCAGAATGACACTGCAGGTGAGTCCGTAAGAAACAGTAAATCTTAAAGGATCATAAAAGAAAAAAAAAAGAAAATCAACCATTCTGGAATAGTTTGCCCTACGCGGACGAAAGCCATGTGGATTTGCTTTGATCTTTGATGTCAACACAAACATCTTTTAGAAGGGAAACTCATTCTGCTTCATAGACAGAAAATGCATGCAAGAAAAAGTAGGAAAAATATCTCAAAAGAGGTTTTCACTGCCAAAGATTCAGAGGTCAGGTGAGTGTTTCACAGTGGTGCAGCAGGTTTTTTCTGAGTAAGAATGTTCTGAGCTCAAACTTACTTTCATACGCATCTTTATTTGACTGCTATAATCCCCTCCCACAAACACAAACACATGTGTGGCAGGTTAAGTGGTGAGTGTAAATTGGACCTGTGTGTGAGCCAGCGTGTCCGCCTGTTTCTTTGTGTTAGCACTGTAATGAAATGGAAACCTGTCTAAGCTGAACCTCGCTTTTTGCACAGGATTGGCTGTGACAGTCACCCACCTCTGCAACAGTTCTACCCATGAAACATAATGTATGATCATTGCATTAAATGTGCACATATATATTCATTGCTATCCATTGTAATTTAAACCCCAGCATTCATCACATGAAAAAAGCAAGGATTGTTCATTCACACCCATTTATTGTCAAAACATGTACTCTAGAAGGAGCGGGACATGACAGCTGAAGGCTATTCAGAGTGAGATGTCAGTAGTTTCATATTCATCTGGGAACTATTACTGCGTGAGCACCCCATACCCAATTAAATTATTTTAGACAGTTATGTAGCTTAATAAGCAAGTTGTGGAAGTTGGCATAAGCAGAGAAATTTAAACAAAGCTGTTTTAAACATAGTGGCAGTCTTCTCAACAGAATTACCTACACTTTTCACTTTGAATCCTGAGCTCGCATTTAAACAACTTAAACATGCAATGCAAACAAATTCTCTACACGCATGCACAGAAAATAACAGGGGGCTCAGGAAATAGTTGGAGGAAATTATGGCAGTCAAGGCTTGAATGCTGAATCATTCCTTTCTTTTGCTATGACCAGTCACGCTTCCTTTCAAACCCAAAGGGAGAAAGAGCAACGGATCCAAAGTGCTCTATGATGCTGACTTAAAAGAGGATTTTAATATGAATGCTGAGGATGTGACGTTATTTCATGGCGTGTGTTTGTGTGAGATGATTCCAATGCCGTGTGCATATGTGTGTGGGAGGCTACGTTGTGTATTTGTGTGCCTCCTTGTGTACACAAATGTGTGGGTGGATAAGTGCAGGCATGGGAATGTGTTTCTCTGCGTCTGTGTCAGTCTGAGTGTAAACAGTTATTTGGTCTCTTAGGTTTTGCCTTGAATGTACACCAGCTGAATTTGACCTTTCAACATCGTCTAAAGCGCCAATGAGGAAAAGAATCCCAAAAAGATGTGACAGAGATCCATTCTCTCATTTCCCCTCTTTGGCTCCCCTGTGTTTAACTCTGGGCCATCTCTGCCTTTAAACATAATTACTTGACCTTGTGCACTATGAAGATTCTTTGCTGCAAACTTTGCAGTATCACTAGAAGCATAATTATCATATGGTATAATTAATCGAGTGATAACTTATTAACTAACTTCAAACTTCTGCCAAAAAAGAGGCTCTGCTTGTGACTGTGTACCTTGCAGGTGAAGGTTGTGTAATGGAATAACCACATTCTTTATTTTAAATTCAATTTATTGGTGTTTCCAGTGTTATGTCTTTTGGGGTTAAACTGTGTTTCAAATCTTTTATTACCACATATAAACAAGTATTTTGTAATTTTGCCTAATATATCAAATATTCAAAGAATGAATTATTTATTTATGTATTTATTTGTGTTTTACTTGTTTTTGCTTTCATTTTGGATGTGTCTGACACTTTGCTCTGAATTGCTTTCAACCCTTTGAATTGCTTTTTTGGATATTAGAATGAATCAAAGGATGAATGTATGAATACACTTATCATGCATATTTACTTTTCTCCCAAACATTAATAACATAGGAGAAATATTCAGAAAAAATGTGCCTACCTTATATATTGCATCACACCATGCATTCACATGTCTTTCTAGACCCAAGTCAAGTCTCACAAGGTGAAATGTTACGCAAGGAAAGGGGGGATTTAGTACAACAACCAATTTTACACACCATGAATTTCTTACCATTATAAGTGCTTGCTCATACACACGTACACACAAAAATATATACAAACACACACACATAACTTACATGAGTTTGTGCAATTTACCATTCATGAACTGCATTCCACATAACTGAGTATGCAACAAATCTTATAAGGTCTGTTTTTATTTCATTTTTGTGCTATAAATAGCTGCATTCGCTTGTATCTGTTGTGTGTTGTTGGGCTGGCTGGTATCTTCCTGACTCTCCTCCATCTGTCAGGCTCCTGCTCTGAGTTTACAGAGTTGATAGCCGCCATTACTTCTTAATATGAACATTTGCCTTTGATCAACAGGACAAACCTTGGTTAGGTTGCTTACATTGATGTGTTAATGTTAAGTGTACTGGCTTAGATATCTTGACAGGGGCCTTGGAAGATATATCACTACTTAAAGGGAGAAGCTCAAGATCATGTCTTACAATGCGCAATAATGATGTAGGAATACAATTCAAAGTTAAAATTAGTTGAATAATAGACATGAAATAAAGTATATCCATTCAAATGTAATATAATTCTGACTATGCTTTTTGTTTCACAGAATGTTGCAAAACTTAGTGCCTACTTATCGTAATATAAGATAAGACAGAACCAGGTAGATAGATAAGATGTTTATAACTTTTTCCACTGGCTGAGAAACAAAAGACAAATAAGCAAACATTTTTCATTATTTATCCATATTAAAGCATCACTAAGTCTTGCAAGCACAATGTGCTGCAAAACCATGGAAGGAGGCAACATTTGCAAAAACCACTCCAGAGAAACCTGCATACATTATCAAATAGTGTTTAATCTATACCTCCTGAAAGTCGAAAGCTGATAAATAGTTCTACTTTATCTGCTAAAAGCAATTAGAGTCAACACAAGATGGACAAAATCAAGATTCCAGGGCAGTCAGGCAAGAAAACCCTTGTACAGCACAGACCACAAACACACACATGTGTGTATATATACATTTATTTTATAAATATATATATACATATGTGTGTGTTGTATTTCTTTGAAGCAGGTCAACACAGTTTTTCTCTGCAGATGGTCTGTTGGTCTGCTGATTTTAACTTTGTCACTCCATTGAAAACGAAAATCCGAAAACTATTTGTTCAGCAAATTGCAAATAAAAGCAAGAGACAGTTTTGTCCTGAAGAGTGAAGTACAGCAAGATACGCGTGGCTGTGAAATTGCCTGCCACAAGAGATGCCAATTTTCTGGAGTGTTGCAAACCACCAGCAATACAATAATACTGAGAACACACCTGAATTAGCTAAAGAGAGGCTTTATCTTAAGACTGGCATATGGCTGGTGTACCTTTGAATGCATTGTAGTAAAATTGGACTTAAAAACATGTTTATTCTTTATAAGTCATGAAGTGCAGATCTTCCTCTCTGTCTTATGAGTGTTCTTGATTTAGTCGTATAAAATATTTCTCTAAATGGAGAGCAGGTGAAGCTTTAACACAAGAACAACCCCTCTTTTAATTTCACAACTGAGACGAAGCAAAAAGAAGTAGATAACATTTTATGACTGCATGACCTTTTATGACTAAACTACTCAAACACTACTTCAACTAATTTTGTATTTATTCATAATTCAGTCATTTGCATAAATGTCGACAAGTGATAGAATTATACACCCCTGTGCCAACTTGTTTAAGTAGTGAAAACAACCTCTTTTTTCAACAGCATGAGGTCTTGACATTTGCTACATTTTGCAAACACTGCACAATGTAATAGAGGATGGATCATGTGATATTTTAACTATTAAAAGCAGAATGGCACAAAAGTACTTTGGACAGAAAGCAAGGAAAATAACAGAATCACAAAGCACTAACCACAGTTAGAATGTACATTGCCTCTCAAAGATATCTATAACCTCAAATATACTGAAGCATTATATTATGTTGGTTTATCATCCATGTGAACTTACAATTACAATGCATGTGAATTGTGAGTATTTCTTGTGTATTTTCTTCTGGGGAACAGGGCAATTGTGCATGTGTCTCTGCTTGTCTCTTTGCCTCCTTTTGTTTACTGTATAGCTCTGTTTCTCCATCCATCTCCTTTTGACAGCAGCAGCAAACTATCCCACTACTGTGTGTTCATGCATTGCAGTCTCCTCTTGTAAATCAGCTAAAATGTCACAACTTTAAGCTTGTACATTGTTCTCTCTTTTTATAGTCAGGGAAATAAATTATTATTGAACACAAGAGTAACTCTTAAGGGGAATTTCCATATATTATTGTTCTGCATGTATAAAAACACAACGTATTTTAGGTTTGCAAAAAGCAAACAGCTCATACATAGCCTGCTAAAGATGAACTTTTTGGCAGAATATTAGGCTGATATTACCACGAACAACAAATCTGTTGACAAATGATAGAAGATCTGCACTATATGCTGGTATTTAATGTCTTTAAAGATTAAAAATCTGCCATCTCAGCCTCAGAACTGAAACGACTATACTCATAACGCACTGCAGAGCATCTGACAGCAGGAGATTAAAAACGTGAAAGCTTATCAGGGTTAACCAGGGATACTCCTTTTACCCTTCTTATAAAGCCAACTCCAAACACCTGAACTAAGAAAGTAACTAGAAGCAATTATTTGATGAAGGACTGAGCCAATAGAAGAAGTCAACTGCTCTTTTATTATACTCTGTGTCTGTGCAAGGGACTTGACTTCATCTTATGTCTGTGACTGACTCTGTGGAGATGGAAATTGTAGTCATACAGATACAAGTTCTGTTGATAAAAAGGCTTATGGGAAACTAAATCTCCTTGCTCATCCATCAACGACTGAGACAGCAGCAACTCTCACCTTAGGGAATGCAATGCTCGAATCAACAGCATTAATGCGATTACTGTATCTGTGGAAATGGAGCAGATATGAGATTCAATATAAAAACACTTGAGATGCAAACATCGAGTTTTTACCCAGGATTGATGTTTACAGGCTCTACCACATTCAGATATTAATCAAAAAATGTGTCCATAGTTGACAACAATCGAAGGAGCGAGCAAATGCCCATGAAATTGTTTCTCCCTCTAACAAAGAACGGGTTGAACTGTGCAGGACCAGGGAAACTGGCCTGAAATCAAAACAAAGAACCTTCTGATAGAGTCAGGCTACTGACATGTCTGTGCTCTGTTAACAGAGTAAACCTTCAGGTAAGCCTGGCAGACAAAACGAATGCAGCCTTTTTACCTCATTTCGCTCTATCACATTTCCACACAATTATCTCCACTGAACTGAAAAGTGTTCACATAAACTGCAATAACTCATGTAAACTGCATTGTTTAAGCTTTCTCATAACTGATATGAACACTAATTATGCATGACACATGGAAAAATGTGGTGCTGTGTTTCTAAATCAGACACTCTTGTATTTTTTCTTTCCTCTTATATTCCCTTTCACCTTCTGTATCACCAACAGAGGCTCATGTTATCACAGATGTTCAGCACCAGACCACACTGCAATACGACATGAGATGCACAGCAAACGCTCCAGCCTCTCCGTGTGCCGTTTGTGATTTATGAACGAACAAAGGCACAGTGCAGCTGCCTAGTCATTTTCTCACTCATGTTGCTCTGTCAAGCGATGTTTGGGGGAAATGACTGCATGCACATCCGCCAAGGTGCACGGACATTTTCTCACTCATGTAGCCATGGGCTTGGCAGAGGCACAGCAGATTCAGCTGAATATTGATTTCTGCAACAATGCAATTGTGCTTGTGATTTAAGATGGGAGAATAAAAAAACAGTACCATTATCAAAAGAATAATTGGGGCTCAATAGAGAGATATTGAGCTGGCTGTGTGTGTGGTAACAGAAATCATTCTATTGACCAGAGCCAGAAATGAGTAATTAAGAAATTAAAATATAATAGAAATTCTGTCCCTAAAGACTCTAAATTGTTGTGATTTTGGCACATAAAGACCTTCATTAGACAAAAAGCCACTCCATTAATCAATGTGGTGTGCCTTCGGTGCTTTGATCCAGTCGAGGCTGGTGCTGTAAAGCTGATCATAGTGTCTATGTGATGGATAGTGTGCATGCTGCAGTCCCAGAGGAAGAAGCAGTGATCCCCGGGCAGGGCCATCCCCGGTGGCACAAACACTAAGAGAAATTTGCTATTTTCCCCACATTTTTCTGCCTTACCATTATTCTGTATATTCTCCCACCAACCTTGGCCATAAAGAGAGGTGTCCATGACTCATTAGTCCTTATTTCAAAGATATTTAGTAAAGACAAACAGACATATGGAACGCTCTCCTAAAGTTTTCATGATTTCAGTATCTGCCATTGAAGTCGAGAGCTAAATGTTTTAAAGTTAGTCTGTACAAGCAATGCTACTCTTTGATATAAAAAACTGAGAAAACAAAACTAAGAAAAACTAAAAAAGCTAAACAGATTTGTCTTTACATGCAGCTATTTTACTTTGAGTTAATGACCGGCTTTCTACAAAGTACAGAGATGCACATAAGTGCATACGACAGCAATTTTGTGCATAAGCTTAAAGCACTGACATGTTTTCATATGTATGCTTGCATGGTATTTCAAATTGTTACAGCCCTTTAAGGCTACTTGATGCTTATTTTGACTGCAAAAATAAATTGAATAATTAATGTGTCCTTTCACTTTTCAAATGTTTATTCACCATTTGAATAATGTAACGATTTACTTAAATAAAAACACACAATCTTACCCTTTGAATATTTTCCTAAGATGCCTGAGATAGAAAGTACACACATCTTTATAAACTCATCTCACTGAATGTCCAAAGTTATTTAAAAAACAAATGATAACAGAAAAACACAAAAAGTGCTCTTTGACTTTCATCATTTTTGGAAAAGAGCTTTTTGTTTTTAAGACTCAACCAGGAAAAGTGAACTGTATCATAAAGAAATACCAATTAGCAATGATTAGCCTCATTTCCAGTTAGGGCACCGGTGAAATAACAGTTGCATAGTGAACAGGACAAAACCAGTTAAACTCTAAAATTAGAGTTGGTTTCACAATTCACAAGGTTGTCACCAAAAATCTGTAACCCTGGTCATAACCCTGGGCCATTTCAATCAAATAATTAATAACTCTCCTCAATTGTTCCTTTCCAAACAATTTTAAGTGCTAATTTAGATTTAATTTAGATTCTGTGTTACTAAATTGATTGTAAATAATCAGCTGAATGGGAGTTGTTCCGGAGCGCCTAACAGCAGCCACATCATCTCATGCAGTAAATAAGATGCATTCTCAACAAACACAGTAGGTAAATTAGAAAACACTAATCAGATGATGCATTTAGCATGCTACTGATGACAGCAACATCCTTTGGGCAGTGACCGTTTGATTGAAGCAAATGTTATGGCTGTTTAAATATCACACAAAAATTCGCATTCAGTAGCCGTGCATCCATGAAGCGAGACAAAGGGATGGCAGGCCGAGCAGAGGGGGATTAGAGCAGGGACTTTTGACGTTTGCGGAATCAATGAGATAAACATAAGGGCTCTGAATGTCAGAGTTTACATCTACAAGATTGAAGACTAGAATTTGGTCCCTGGCTTCTACTCTAAGGGAAAATTCCATTTAAAAAGGTCAGCCTCAACCCTCCTCATACTGAGTAACTAAATGAGAGGGTCTGTGTGGCTCTGTCCTTCTCTATTAAATGATCTTGTCTTTGTTTAAGAAAAACATCCATTTCTGAAGAGCATAGATGATTAATGTAACTGCAGAGAAAGTCTCTTTTTATTTTGCAATTCTTGCATTCAAACTAATCTTAAGTGAGACAGATCTTTTTCTTATTTTCTGAGTGCAATGTTTCCCATCTGTGACACCCTACAGAGGAAAAAAAAGAGGATGACATTAAAGTTAAGAAGATATTTGTTGCTCATTCAATCCCATAATTTAATCACACCTAAGCAAAGGAGATTAGCTAAACTCTTGGCACTGATGCTTGTTTATTCATACAGGTTGGTGCCAGGGTCCTTGCTGAGGTCTGACAACGGCTTCATAAGGAAGCCTGGCTGCTTTCGGATGGGTCTCTGATTGGGATTAGACTTACAACATAAGACCAGGTGGCAGTGCAGTAGGGGACTCTTGGCAGGAGGCTTTTCTGTGAGACTGGAGGGGAGGAGAATGTTATCCTGCTGGCTGAGGGAGCTGTTTCTCAATTACTGCTATAAGCCAAAACCCATTCTGCCAGAACATGCCTGTAGCATGTGGGACTCTTACCAAGTCTGGGAGAGAGAAGATGTACTACCACATTCCACTGAAGAGTCATTGATTTCTGCTATACGACAAAATCATTATTCATAGAAATTTGCACATTTCTAACTGTCAACCAAAGGAACACTTTGACATATGAAGTTTGCAAAAACATGTTGGACACCATTAGGATAACATAAATAAGCAACAGTTTCAGAGATAAATTATAAACATCACATTAAATGAATACAAAAACACAACTCTGATGGTTATGTATGTAACACCTAAATAGCCATATTATCGTCAGTGGAATTGTATTTTTGTCTGATTCAGTTTACAGTGTTATTTCGGTCTCAAACGGGGACGGGGGATTTGACCTCCCCTCTGTTACAGCAGTGGTATTTGTCTTCAATATTCTAAGCATCTGATTCTCTCCACCTGCGATGGAGAAGGGAGTGGTGCAGGTGAGTCAGCATCCCACCAATTGGGGGGAACCACATGGAGGATTGAAGGAGCCAGGAGACCAGGACCCGCCTCTGTGTGCTGCTGAAAACTCGTGCTGTGGCCCTGGATCTTTTTGTCTGTTCTTGTATTTAACTCTGCTTTGGTTTTGACATTTTCACACTGCGTTACATCATCTGTTGGGTGGAGCGCTTTTAGTTTTGTGTTCGTTTTTGGTTCCCAATTAGCACTTGTTTAGTTTTTGATTACCACGTTGTTTTGTTCATTGTCAGATTGGGTACTTATGATGATTCCCACTTTCCAACACAAGCTGGGAAATACCTTTTTAATGGCTTTTGGTTTGCAGTGAAGAGAAGACGCTGTTTCTGTAAATTAAATCGGGTGTTCAAGCTCGGGGAAAAGGAATAGGTTTCAGTGAAATTCTCTTTTCAAGGACATCCTGTGACAAGACTGAATTAAGGATGTCTTGGTCTTGACATGACCGATTGAGCTTTAGCCCTGTTCAGACATACACCTGAAAGTAGGTAAAGATATAAAGATGGTTCTCAGATGAGATGCGCCACAGTGAGTAGTGCTTTAGATAAAAATCCATTAAAGTTTTATGTACTTGCAACTTTTGTCTCCAAGAAAAATAGGACCTTAACTAGTCTATTCCTTTTACTTTCGTTAAAATTAATTTACTACCTAAAGCAATGCAGAGGATTCTTATTTGCCTATTTGTACCATCTCTGTAAAATCCCAGTACAGTAGAGAAGGGGAGAAAGTGGATTCCCAGCAATACATCCCCGATAAGGAAATCTGTGTAGCCACAGAACACTACAGTCCTTCTTGTGGTTAAACTGAAACTTAAAATGTACCCATGGTGAAATATCTCTTGCCAGCAGCATCCAATCCGTCGTGCCAACTGAGGACAATTATCAGACCCATAATGAGTTCATTAAGATAATGAAACAGCCAAGGCTTATTTTTTGTTCTGCATTTTAAACCTTTGCTTTCACTTCCTCACAAGCATTTCAGATTAGCAGCCCAAAACACACACACACACAAATGCAATGAACACATAAGACACCGTTCTTGTAGAACACACAGAGTCCATAAGGCACTTGAACCGTAAACACAGAGGAAAGGGGGGAATGATCCAAAAGTCTGTTTAAAGTGTGACACATTTGTTGTGCTGGAGCTCTGCTCCAAGACAGTTTGCCGACTACTTCAAATGAATGGAAGCTGAAACCTTCTAGAAAAGTTATTACATGTTGTGACCCAATTCTAGCTGTACCACTCTTAACATTATCACATTTCAAAGTGGAATTAGGAGGATATCAAAGGAAAAATATTGTACATGTGAGATTTTTTTTAAAATATGGCTGGGAGAGGTGTCCCTGCAGCCCCCTGCATCAGATCATATAAGCAGACAGCAGTGACTGGGCAACATAGTGAGACACAATTGAAGACCTAGTGAGCAGCTAGTGTGTCTGAGATTATGCAAGTGAGTTAACGATCTATTCAGGGTAAAGACGGATGGAGCTCCAAAGCGTTTTTGACTTGATACAGGGATGCTCAGAGCTGACTTAATGTAGTGTGTGATGGTTCTTGAGTAATGCATGTAGGCCAGAAGTTTAATATATCTTTTACTGGTGTGCGCATCACCACGCAACATGACAGGTAGCTCTCTTGATGAAGAGAGCTGGTTACAGTCAGATGCTGCCATCACTGTGCCTTGTTGCACCAGCTGGAAACCACAACTGTGATAAGACTATTTCACCCTGAAAGGATGAACTCTAATGATATGCATGACCCCCGACACAATTCTATTTTAAGAACTTCTGACGTGTTATCCGTCACGCTTATCTCTCCCAAAGGAAATATAATTTATTCGATGTCCTGTTGGCAGCTAATTTTAAATTTACATGGGCAGCATAGACTATAGTTTTTATTTTAAAAAAGAAATAAGTGAAACAGTAAAACTGTTGCTGTAAAAAAAAGTCACATAATTTGTTTCTTACATCAATTTATTTATCAATTTCACACTTGCATGTTGGAAAGGGTCACTTTAAAAAATAAATATGTAAAAAGGAATAGTACAGAAAATAACACATCAGTAAAAAATACCTTCAAAGAATATTTTTTTCATTACATGGCCAGACACCGATTTAAGCTTGTTTGAAATGGCAAAATCAGATTTTGATGCAGTCTTTTTATGCCCCACTACAGTCACCGCCTCATTTTGACCACCAGGTTTGTCAGTTAGCTGCACACCAACTCATCTCAAAATTGTTATTTCAAAGGTAAAATGATAACAAGTAAAGCTGGTTAGTGTTTTAGGTGGGAAAAAGGTACAAAACACAGGCCGGCCTCAAAAAACACAAAGAGTCAATAATTAGCCAAATATCACCACAGATATCACTGAACACTTAAAGTGAAGAATGGAAGAAAGGACCAGGTATTTCCACACAGGACGCAGTCTGGAAAGATGGAAAACTGGTGAGTCAGGGACCAGGAGTCACAGCTGCGGCGGTGACATGCAGAATAAAATGTGAACAGAATGAATATAAGGTCCAGTTAGACATATGGGTTTATTTTAAAAAAATCATTATACTGAAACAAAACACCTACAAACAAGTCATCATCTGAATCCATAGAGGCTATACTGTCCACAGATTACTTGTGTAAATAGGAATTATAATATGACTAAGCCTGCTGTCCTGCCCTGGGCGATAATTATATATATAAAAACAAAAAGAAACCTTGCTTGGAAAAAAAAGCCTTTGGCGAGATCCGAGAAGCAGTGTGATTCACGTTTTGTTTTGTCTATTCAAACGGAGGCACACACGTAGTCCCTTATGTACTGCCCGTAAACAAAGGTGTTGCTTTGGAAGTGCAATGAAAACTTGATAAAAACACAATGGCGATGAATCACTGATCGCTCATTTGCAGCGTTTCCCATAAATTCACAACAGTGGCCATTATTCCTCCTCAGCTTGAGGCGAGCTAAAGAGGTTGACGCTCTTGTCGTTTGCCCCTGTGAAATCAGCACCACCTCTCAGTGAAGAGTTTGAGACAGCACTCAGCAGCAGTGCAGATAATAAAGCATGGACAAGGGTATCTGCTTTAATTTATATGCAGGCAGAGTGAGATCTGCCTCGGGTGTGTTTGGCCTGACTAAGCAGAGTTCGCAAGACATTGACTCGTCTACAGAGAGTCTTCCCACCATCCACTGAAGAGAAAAACATCTCTAAACAGTATTACACAGACATATGAAGACTCTAATGGTTGTAAGCAAAGCCTTATCATCTTAATCTTAACCTGTCCTCACGGTTTCCGTATGGCATCAGTGTGCAAAACATAAAACAGAGATGAAAGAATCTTCACAGCGGCTGCATCATCAGGAAAGGGGATCTGGGGAACATACAAGTTTAAACTGGTCATGAGGGAGAGCTGGTGCATCTACCACACCAGCCGTTTCTTAATAACAATTACTTTTTTAAGTACTGAGAGTTAAGTGTCTTAAAAAAGAACCGCCCCCCTGTGGCACTCATACAGAGCCCCCTGACAGAGTTTATCGGCAGCTTTGAGAGACTGAGGAAGATTGAGATGGAAAAAGAAAGAAATAACAGAGATCACCAGCGCTTTTTGTAAGTTAGTAAAGTATGTACTCACTGTCGTTTTATTAAATGTAAATATGATGTTACAGGCGCATGGCTACTTTATTAACAGTATCTCAGTAATTAGCTCATATAACTCTGCTGTTTTATTCAAATAAATGTTGTAAAAAATGCATTTTAATCCAGATGCAGTTCCAATCAAATAGCTGTGGAAGGTCAACTGAAGTTAATCTTGATATAACATCTTAAAAACACACGGAAGACGTTCTATGTCAACCAAAGTCTAAGTCCGAAGCCTAAAACATTCTAAAATATCTGAATACTCTTGACAAAAATATACATATCGTAGTCAAGTATTGCAGTATTTTCTGTTGAAAATAGAGTAATTTACCCTATTGTACTGGTTAACGTGTGATGCAGCAGTAGAAAAGGGTTTGCTAATCCAGAGATTCACAGGCAAAGGCAGGAGACAGCAAGGTATGAACTGTGCTGTGTAGCAGAGACACTTTGAGATAAGCGCAGTTACAGAGAATGCAAACCAGATGAGTCACCACTCCTCCTCACACACATCAGAACAACACATTCAAGGTAAGGTCATTGCAATTACAGATAACAACACATTGCCAGGATTCAGCGCTGTGCTAACTGTTAGACTTTATTTCAGAATCTTTTGTATGTTTGCGGTTTGTTCAAAATCCCTTCTGTAACCCCTCCTACTCCCATGGTGGGAGTGTTGATCCTCATTTAGAACTATTGTTAAACCGCTGCAAACATAAAATCTAGGTTTGTGTTGCTATGGACATCACCTGTTAGAGGTTTTGTTTTGTTATTACTACCAGAAGTTCATGCTGGGAAAGTTTCAAAAGTACTAAATTGAACCTCTGGGTGTATTACATTGTGACAAAATGCCAACCCTTGACTTCCCTCCATTAAGTGCTGCAGTTGGCATGAAGGCTACCAATTAAACCTGGAATTGAAAAAAAGCCAGTGTAATTCCGAATTCAGTCATTATGAAGTCAGAAGGAGTCACATTAGAATATCCATGACAACAGTTAAATTGGCTCCTCTGAGGGGTTGACTCTCAAATTTACACTTGGCATTTCAATGTCCATGCAGAGGCAATCGAACACTTAAAACAAAATTAAACAGTAAGGGTTTTATTTTTCCCAAAAAAATACTGTTGGTTACAACCATGTCCCAAGAGAGACAATTATTTTATCTCCCCCAGTTCCACAGTCATAATTAGAGTGACGAGACAGCTAAACAGGAACTTGCTACTTACTGCTGTAATTCTACAGATGATCGCCATAGGAACAGTCTGTTGTATCAGATTTTTTTTATTTTATTGCAACCTCTTGTGACAATTCAATGGAGCTGAAATTGCTTATTGTATAGAATTTGAGGATCAACTCGTGACTTGTTTGCATTTAATCAAACATTACTACATAGCCACTGGTTATATAGTACAAGAAAAGAAAGAGCTGGATCTTCCAGGCTACGTGGACACAGAAATAGTTTCCTATGTGCTAGCTGGTTGTTATCAACTGGATCTTTTAAGTGGTGTTAGGTTGGAGGCACAAGAAAATATAGAAGACGTTTGGGTGAATCTACATCACACTCCACTGTACGAAGAATGCTGTTACACCTGAAAGGGTAGTTAGATGAGCCTCCAATTAGCTGAATGTAGAGTAATGCAGCACAGGGTAATGCATCACAGAGGAGTGCCATGGCAACGGCTGGCCCAGGGTAGCAAAGTGCTTGATTGTTTCTCAGTGACACTGAGATGAGAAAAAGCATTTATCATGAGCTGATGTATCCAGGTATGATTAATATAAGTAGCTAATTACCAAAGATTCATGGTCCAACAAATATGGCTCTAATAAAAAAAAAGAAAAATCATATTGGTTTTTTTATCCATGTGGGTGGACCAGAACAAGACGTCTGATAGAATTAGTCATTTGAGGAAGAGAATGCGAAACATGGTCATAATTATTATCCGTTTGTGTCCTTTATACGCAATAAGAATCTACCAAACAATTGGTGATTTGCACGTTGGCAGTCTTCATAAACATTAGACAATATATATATATATATATATATATATATATACACGCCCAAAAAAATGAAGGATGATGATGAGTAAAAATCACTGAACTTGTCTAATGAGTCCTTGGCTTGCCATAAAATGAAGTCAAAACTACTTAAGAATACAGGATTTTTCAAAGAGCAGCCACTGTACTCCTCTGTCAGTGTAAAATATGTTCCCCTTTGGCAACATCCTTTGAAATCTTCAACTGACCAAGATACACACACATGCACACACACTCACACACAGAAAAAAGTCAGGAAGCTTTGTGTGATAGTGACAGAATAAATTTTAGATAATGGTTGCTCAATTCAAAGTCCAGACATTCAACTGTTCATTTGAAATCTTTTCGAAGTTGAAATGATGATTATGACATATGCAGCTTTTATTACCAAATATTTCCATTTCTATGCTTTATGATAATATGCCTGTGGTATGAAAAGCTCAAGGGAGAAGACAAGCAGTCTGGGTTTGTGAAAAGCTTTTTATATTAAGTATTGAGTTGACCCTTTAATAAACATTCATATGTGCTGGCATGTGGCAGCGTGGTGGTGTGGTGGTTAGCATCGTCGCCTCACAGCAAGAGAGTTCCTGATTCAAAACCCCCAGGGACCTTTGTGTGTAGATGTTCTTCCTGTATCTACGTGGGTTCCTTCCAGGTACTCTGGCGTCATCCAGTCGTCCAAACACATGCCTGTTAGGTCAACTGAACACTCTAAATTCCCCCTAGGAGTGAATGCTTGTGTGTGTGGTTGTTTGTCTCTGTGTAGCACCTAGATGGACTAGCGAGGCTGTACCCCGCCTCTCAACCAATGTCAGCTCGAACAGGCTTCACTTGTGAGAGGGAGTGACTATTTCTGTCTATCTTGTCTAATCTATGGTTTTAGCTATGTATCTTTAGAGAGTGAGCAAGCTCTTTTCACAGGACAAATGGGGCAATATGAAACATATTCGGGCACAGGTCAGACACGCACAAAAACTGCATAGTTCAGATGTCAGATGGTTGCATGAAGAGAAACAAGGCTACGAAATGCTGGAGTCGGCTATTACTCCCACAGCAGAGGTGTGACCTTCTGTCTAGCTGTTGACAGTAAGCTTTCATATAATGTAACAGCTTTGTATCTGTGACTGCATCCTGTTCTCCGAGCACAGCCTGTATCAGAGTATTGAAATAAACTCGAAGCAAAGCCTGTTTGTGATGATGTCTCTATTTCTGGCCGCGGCGGAGTAAGATTGGTTCTTCACAAACAATGTTGTGTTTAAAGGCTACTGACCTATCGCGCATTACCTAACACACTTTAGCTGACTTAGTCTAAAGTTAACTGTAGTGCATTATACTGTGGTAATAAAAATAGTGCACCAGTGTAAAACCCTGATAAGAGGATAAATGTAACACAAACTATAAATTTAAGAATTTTGAAACATTTTCTATTGCTTTTCAGCTACAAATGAAAAAGACTAATTATATGGCAACATGTATGTATAAATATAGAAAAACCTTTGTCAGTGGAATTTTTCATTTTCCAGAAAGCTCAGTTTATAAAGAAATGTTGACAACTAAGGCCTTAGTAACCTAGCCTCATAGAAAACAACGGAAATGGGAAAGCCCCGGCAGCCCTATTTATGGCACAGGTCACAATTAAGGTAATGACAGCAGTAATGATTTCTAGAACCATTATTTCTGTGTGATTAGTGGCTTCATGAACTGAAATGTTAGGGACTAAAGGAGTTGCCTGTTTTAAACCTCTGGGCAACATCTGGTCGGACTTAATGATCATTCACATTTTGAAGAAGGCACAATCAATTTAAGCAGAGACATATTCATTTGTCCTGCCTCATTGTGTTGTTTCATGTTAATGGAAAAAGCACTCATGCAGACACAAGGTGTAAAATGCTCATTGTGTGCATGCAACACAAGATCAGTATCACCTTCTTTCGGTTGTTTCTCCTGCACCGACATGGCATGGATATGATTCAAATGAGACGTCCCTTTGTTTAGAGTATGAACACTGTCTGCCACACTATGATAAAAGATGGTTGTAGCAAGTATTTAATTCAGAGATGGGATTTCACCCTTGGTCACACAGAGCATAAATTTAAAGATTTTAAAATTGTCAGCAAACATGCACTCTCTCCTATCTGCAAATATATTAGAGCAACACATACCCTCAAGACAGTGGTGTTCTCACTAATCTGGAACATTGAAATTTCAATTCTCCATTGACAGCTTCAATTAGCATGGTTGCTATTGGACATTAGTTTGTTGCATTGGAAAACACTAAAATCAAAATGTATACTGTATTTTCATGTCATTTAATCTGGAATTTTTTTTTTTTTCGTCTCAAAAGAATTCAGAATATGCACATGTTTTTTGTTGAGTTGATGTTTGCCACAACTCTGTTGTGGGTTGGCTGTAAGTTAAATTAGGTATTTTCAAAGACCATCTCCAGTTAAAATCAAATTTTCATAATCGTTTACAGATATCTAATGAGCAAAAGAGAAAGTAAACATCAATGCCCTGCCTCATTGTGTTGCTGCATGCGAATGGAATAAATCATTTTCCAGATCACTTTGATATTGGATCTTTCAGTCAGTCTAAAATCTACCAGGATTCTTTTCCAATTTGGGGCCGATTATTGACAAAAAGTTTTATTCAACATAATTATTTTCTTTCTTCTTTTTTCTACTTTTCTACAACTGAAATCTGAGTACCGTGCTATGCTGAACACATTTGCTTTGCCAAGGGAGGCGTAATTGGTGAAAAGCCAACAAAACCATGCAACCAGCTGCTATGTCTGTACAAAGGAAACAGTCTCTTTTGGACAATCTGGATGGAGAACCTATAGGAGCTCCTTTAAATGTACACAGGGAAGGCAAAAAAAAATCAAACAAGCAACAAAAGCCTCAGACCTGTGCAGTAACTGTACAGAAGCTTAAGGAGGGGTGTGTTTACAGAAGCCCCCCCAGCATCCAAAGGCCAGGAAGATCCGCAATGCCACTGGCCCAGTCCCATGGTGTGCCCATTGGTTGGCGCAGCAGTGGGGGGATATCAAAATATATGAAGACATATAAAGAAAATAAATAAACTGAAATAATAATAATGATAATAAATAAATGAAAGAAAAGGATAAATCACAAAAACACAAATAAATGAGAAAAAAAAAAGAATTTGTCCCGTGGGTATAGCGTCCTCCAGGGTCATTAACACCCCACAGTCCGCAGACCCGGGACCAGAAGACGCACCCAAGGACCCCCAGGAACCAGGCAGCCCGCAGGCAACAGGGGAACAGGGAGACCCCTCCCCTCACCGCTCTGGCTCCATGATGGAAGTAAGTGGAGGGCAATTATTTCTTGTTTAGCCAGAGGTCCTCCATGTTTGCTAAGTATTTAAAACAGCGGGGTGGGCGGCCTTGCAAAGCCCTAGAGCAAGGTGCCTCAAGCAGTCCTGTCTGCCTGAGGGGCCCCACTCACCTGACACTACTCAGCACTCCCACCCCCCTGGGCCTAATGTGTATATATGTGTGGGTAAATGGGTAGAAGTGTCTAAAGTGCTGGTAAAACACGGGGGTGGGTGGGCTGTGGGGCGCAGACAAAGGGGACCACCTATGACCTGGGTGGTACCCTTAGCTGCACTCCGCAATTCCCCCATAGACCGCAAAACCCTACGTGTGTGAGTATGTTCTGTGTTCTGGAGCCAGAGGGGAGAGGGGTAAGGGGATGCAAGCTGGGAGGGATGTAACCCCCTCCGAAGAGGGCAGTTGTGCTAGTAACATGTTAGTTTCTATATGCTTGCATTGTTGTGCAAAAGGGATTTCATATTAGGTTGTAAACGGTCAAGCCTGTAACGCTGTGTTTCCCCGTGAGACGAAACACTGAAAAAGTAAGTCAGTCTCTGAGTCAATGTGTTGTAATGAAGAATTGCATTCTGGTCAAAATGCAAACTGCATACATTTGAATGACTCTTCCTCGCCAAGATATGTTCCGAGCTGAGAAAATTAAGGGCAGAATTGTGTTATGAAATAAATATTTAACTGTTTTATGTGATATTATGCTTGGACATGTCAGAAACCAATGATCCATTACTGATTACAACACACACACACTCACACAAACAAAGGTGAAATGAATAACTGGCCATTGCAGAAAAATCTATATCAATGGAGGTAATGGTACACACTTTGTGACTCTCTAGAGTAAAATGTATTACCTCTGCAATGGAGATGTGGTAAGCAGGGTTTCTTTGTGTCTCTTTTGAAAGATTACCATGAATAGATCTACATAAAAATTTTACCAGCAGCTCAAATTAGAAGATGTAAGCTACAAGTGTTGTTCTGCAGTAGGTTTTTACAAATACAAATGGAGGCTGCAGAAAAAGTTAAATAACAGTGGTTTTTCATCCCTGCAGTCCTAACCTGTGATTTCTGCAGTGCACAATTCCTTTGAGAGATCACGTATCGGAAATGTGGCGTTTCACCCCTTTAATTTGTAGTAGTGTAGTGTATTGAACATATGCTAAATCTATTTAACAGAAATTAAATGTTTTTTACTATAAACAATTCTACAAATTGTACCTTTAAATAGATGGACTTGTTGGTTCTCATCCACATGTCCTGAATTCACTATGAAATGGGACATTTTGCTAACTCGTTAGGTTAAAACAAACAAAGCCATCAGCAATTCTGAGAAAGACAACCGCACAAAACTCAGTTCTGCGTTTTTGTTTTTTCATCAATGCATTGCTTTTCAAGAGTCAACCTTGGGTCAGAGGTCCACTGATGGATGTAATTCACCTGCAGTCAGTGTTGAAATGATCTGTTCCATGGCTCTAGTCACGGATTGATATTTCTAGCTGTGTAAGTGCGTAACCCATCCATCCATTTTCTGAATCGCTTATTCCCAAATGGTGTCACGGGGGGACTGGAGCCTATCCCAGTATTCAATGGGTAGCAGGCAGGGTACACCCTAGATGGTATCAGACCACATATATAGACACACACAAGCGAATAACCACGCACACTCACTCCTTAGGACAATTTGGAATGTCCACTCAACCTAACAGGCAGGTCTTTGGATAATGGGAGGAAGCCACAGAACCCGGAGAGAACCCACACAGCACAGGAAGAACATGCAGACTCCACACAGAAAAGTCCCGGCTCCCCCGCAGACTTGAACCCAGAACCCACTTGCTGCGAGACAATGGTGCAAACCACAACACCAACCTCCCGCCCTCTGTCTTTATTTTCTACTGGTTCTTCTTTTCTCCATCGAGATAGCAAGGTTTGTGCCTTTTAATGATCAAAACTTTCATCCCTGCGATAATAACCGGGAGCAGGTTGTGTGTTGAAGGCTAAACTCAGATTACCAAATAATATCAGCAGTTACCACCACAAACAACAATGAAAATAACACGATGGCTTGCAGCATTGCTCAACAAGATGGACAGTGATTAATTGGCTGTTTTTAGATTAGTAAACAGTAAATCCCTCAGCTCAGCTTCATGCCTGCATATAAACACCATCACATGGCTGCCTGCTGTGAATTTACTGCAAGTCACATTTTCCAATGTGGTCATTTTCTTTCTTCTATATCAATTTTTAAAAAATTATACATTCCCTTTTTGGACTGATCTTGATATATCAACTGATTTTCTGCATCTTTCTCACTCTCTCTTATAAGTTACAAAGGCTCCATAATACAAGTGAGGTTTTAAAGTGAACAGCATGGTCACATGGTCTGATTGCAAAATAGATAATTCTGCAGGCACGTTGAACTTCTAAATAACATCCCAGTGGTGACAGAGGCTCATATCAGACCATAGATCCCAGTGCAGCTACTTTGTTTGCATCAACATCATTTTCAGTGTAATGTGTATGCACACTCAAGGATGTAAATCCTGTTAACTAAGTCTCCGTCAATATAAATCTGCCCCTACGTGAGCTGATAGGTGACTTGTTTGACAAAATATATCTGTTTGCTGCCAACATATTTCCCAAGTGACAATGTTTTACAGACCATGTTGCTATAAATAACTTGTGTGGGATGTTTAACCATAAAAGTAATAGCTTAATGTGTTTGCTTGCCTCTTAAGTAACCACCTGTGCAATGCACCAATTCAAATATTCCTATGGGCAGTGCATATTTAAAATGCCACCAAACCGTCTATAAAAGAGCACGGGAATACTGGATTCAGTGAGATACTAAAATGTCAGCCAGTGGAACATCTCAGTCTGGATTTTTCTAGATGTATTATTTTTTGTTAGCCTGTTTACTTGAAATAATTGTTTTATTTTACTAAGCCCAATGGGGTTTGTGATGCAGATTTAAAGTCTATTTGCTCCAGGAAGCTAAAATCAGGGGGTAGCTTTGTTCCACAAGCCAACTGAACAAAACAGCAATATCCCCGAGGGGTTTGTTTGAGTTGTTGGATATCTGAGCTACTACGGACTTTCATGAATCAATTGGTGAAACAAACTAATGCTCTACAAGTCTTGTGATGAAATTATGATAAAGAAATTATCAGATGTTTGCGAACATAATAGAAATGATGAGAATATTTACTTAGGAAGGATTCAAATATTTTTGTTATTCATGTGAATTTGTTTAAAGATGCATTTTACAGTTTCTTGCAGATAGCTATTAGGTATTAGTACCAGATTCTGCATCACCATCTGCTGAACTGTTATATTTAATTCTGCCAACTCAGATCACACAAACTGCTATCAACAAACACCAAGCTCGATGGAAGCAACAAAGATTCCTTGACAGAGTAGAAATTTCTTCTCGAGAACTATACTCCAAAAGCCTATATAAAACATAGAATAGCATACAATAGCTTCTATGTTAATAGTATATATTTCTAAGAAATGTGGGCATGACATGATCATTTCAGTAATCTAATTCTTAATATTTGGAGCTTCTAGGATAGCTCTGCATATTTCTTAACTCTAAGAGGTTCATAATAAGTTTCGAATGAGGAAGAGTTTTTTCATGGGGGGTGATTCTTCACAAAGACAAAACATCTGCCTTTACCCCTCATTGTACTATGACTACTCCCAGTTTACAAATTCTCTTGTGGTTTAGACATGTGCCACTTTAGTGTTAGAACAAAGTCTTCTTTCACTTTTAGTCTCCTAGCAAAACAACATAAAAAAACATCCTCTTTTTCATGAAAGACAAAAAGCTGTGCTCTGAAAAGAATTAGCGGTCACTCCATGTAGCGTGAAAATTGTGTTCAATAAAATACATGCTTTTGCTCCAGCCATGCACCGCCGTGAAAAATCAGCCATTAAAAGGAAATCCTTTCTTTCACTCACTGTGACAGGTCATTGAAAAGGTTGTAGAAATGATGTCACAAAGACGTTTCAGAGTTGTAAATGTAACAGGGTTCTGGAAACATGCAAATACTTCCTTTTATATTTGGGTGCATTTAAAGTTAGTAACGCCTCATTTCAAACAGCAGACAAGCCAGACAGCAAGGAAGTACACTCCATGGAACTTTTACAGAAAGAAGAAATATCCTTTAAATGTTAAAGAGCCATCCCTAAAAAACATTTTCATCCATGCTTAGGTCTACAAGTCACGCTGTGTCAGTCTCAGCTGTAAGTGTGTCTTATCCCTCTAGAACCCTGCTGTCATTTGGGTGATAAGATGAAAGATGATTCTCATCTTAAAGACTGAGTTTCATAAAAATGTGGTGATGAATACAGATTTTAAACTCTGTGGAAATGAACAGAAAATAGAGCCAAGAAGGACTTGTCATGACCTGTCAAGACTTAAGAATGAATCCCCATCCACACCATCTGATTACAATGATCAACCTTAGGATTGCGCACTGCAGTCTATCATCAACTCAGGTGGAATTTACAGAGTCTTGGACAGGGATCTCCATGATCACAGCAAGTCAATAAATAACTGCATGTAAAGGTCCTCGTCTTGAAAAAGACGTATTTATTCTCAATGTTAATTAATGGCCACATTCTAATTTAATGCACAACCAATTCTACCTTATTTTTCAGCAAAAAATGGAGTATGATTTAATAGCAAATAGATTATTTATCTTGTGTTTGCCCATAACATTAATCCTACTATGAATTAAATATATGCATACAAATAATATACTAACCCACAAATGTTCATACTACTCTTGTTAAGGATGCTTAGAGAAATCCACAAGCCAGTTTAATTACTGATGCTGGCAAATCTCATTGAATTATGAAAATGTTACTAAAAGTATTCATTCAAAAATACTATTCCAGTTGTGTAGGTTGCAGCTGGGGGGAAGTCATCTCTCATGAGGAAGACATGAGTGGTCAACTGGCGAGTTTATACTAGTGGTCCACATCTAATGAATCAGCCTGGATGCATAAGCAGAAAGAGATCCAATATGATGTGCAAAATTAGATAATGGTGCTTATTTCCAAATGATCCATGGAGAGATTGATAGAGTAGCAGTAGACGACATACATTTTTTTAAGTATCTGGTAAAAAGTAAATAAAAGAATAGGCTATGGAGAACAGATGAAGAAGAGCTTTACTATCTGCTTTTTGTTCCTTAAGGTGCGAAATGAAATAAAACATATCATAGCTTTAGATATCACAAATATATTAGGAATAGGAATAAAAAAATACAAGTCATTTTATTTGTAAAAACTTGTTGAGCAATAGTAAAACATCCCAAAACATTTTGATCATTCAGAACGAAAAATAGTTTAGCAAACTACTTGTTTATGTCGTAGTTGATACTGCTGACTTACAGCATGAAGCCTCCCACCCCTCAAAATACCCAGATTAACAATAACTGCATGACACAGCTGCAGTACATGTGTGTTTTAAGCTGTGCGGACACATTATCTGACATCACCCATCCTGACTAGAGTCTTTCTGCTCTTAACCTGCTTAGTTCTGATGCAACACATGTAAATCCATACATGTGTGTCTCAGAGTCAATTCTCCGAGATTGCGTCATATTCTAAATTTGAAATTACTTTTGAGTCATCATGAATTCCCCATGCTGTCTTTGCACAACTTTAAGTAAAAGGATTTACTAATAACAAGCACCAATCAACCACATCATCTGAACCTCAGAGAGGTTAAGTGTAGAACATTGATCATCTCATTAGAGGGACATGTTCTGCAGGGAAATGCTATGCATATAATTGGATGTCAATTTGACAAGTTCTCCCTGGCTAAACTGTTACAGATAGCCTCCTGAATAATCCTGCTTCACCCCAAAGGGACAATGCTCCAAGACCAGATTTGAGGCCAATAAGAAACTTGTGGAACACAGCAAAGACCTAAAAGCATTAATACAGCACCAAAAATCTCCTAATCCTAATCAGATCAAGCATCCAGAGAATGTGTCAGAAGACATTCAATCCAGTGAGATCCCACGTTGCAGCCTACAATATCAGCAAAATCATCTGCCAAGGGCCATATGTTAAAAACCAAAGTGTTTATCCTTGGTAAAGCAAACTTTTTAGGTGTCACCTTCATGATTCTTAATTGCAAGTGGGCACTTTAAACATAGGTCAAGGCTGTTCCCTTCTAAATTAGTTAAACTGTTAACATCAAGTAGAGCTCATGAACATTTGCACCATTAAACTCTACAATGCTACAAAGACTGAACAAGCGGTCCTAATTTAAATATAAATATTCAGGTATCTGTCGGATGACTTCTGTGCATACTGTTTGCCTATCTAACCATAGTCAAACCCTTTTGTAAAGATGCAATGACACAAACTGCTTATCACAAAAGATTGTCTGCCTTCCTGGAAGGCAGTGTGTCTTCAGAGATCACTGTCAAATAATGGCAGCATTTCATTTAAAAAACTTATCGTGTTTAAAGTTTTTTTTCATTAATTGTCCATAGCACAGTTTCAAAATACAAAGCAGCACTGATGACAAAGCCCTTCAAGACCATTTTTGAGAAAATAACCACAACATATTGGTTTATCTGGCAGCAGCAAAACCACTGATGTTAGGTATCCATCTCAAATCAACAGCACAATTCACAGCAAAACACATCTGATCATAAATTAAACGACATTCAAATGTGTCAGGAAACAGAACAGCAGACCCAAAAATGACAGCTTGGCTACTCACTGTTGTGAAATTCACTGCGTAGCAATCCTCTCCTCGGAAGGTGCACTGAAGCAGCATGTCGCCGATGTCATGACCTGTTCGGTTATAAAAATCAGTCATGTTGAAGAGTTTGGGCTTGAAGTTTTGGAAGTTCGCCTTGTCTTTTAGGATAGCCAGAATCTCAGGCTCAGCCAAGTGCGGGTTGGCTATTTGGTAGTTATTGTTGAGGAGGGCAAGGAGCTCCCCCACATGATAAAGGTCATTCTTTGTGATTTTGGAGAATCGGAACTCGTTAAGATTACAAAATGTAACTGCTGGGAAGGTGAGGTTGGTTGCTGCCACTTCGTCCAGCTTGGTGACATGAGGATACTCTAAATAATACGACACTCGATCCATGCAGACCAGCATCAGTAAGCCTAGTGAACCCAGGAATGAAAGAGTCCAAAGAAATCGACGGAATGTCATGTGCCCGTAAGCAAATATGTGGCTCATGCCATGTAGGGTGGATATATTAGCAAAAGCTTGCAGGTTGGAGGGTCGGACGCTTTCAATGCTTTCTTCTGAGCTTCCTTTCATGGTTGAGGAGTGATACTCGGGAGTGTATCCCCGAGAAGTTCAGGTTAGAGACTTTGCTTAGCAACAGGAACAGCAGAAGCTAACCAGCAGTGATGGTTTGTCACACTGCTTCTTCCTCCCCCATAAGAAGGTTCAATGTTCTCAGTGAATAGATACCTTATAGACGCTGTCAGTCTGTTACTGTTTTCTTTTTAACACAGTTCACATGCCATTGGTTGTCAGCGGTTCCTGGAGTCCCAGGTCCCCCTCCTCTTCTTTCAGGCTACTGTTTTATTATCTCCAAAGCTGTCTCTCACACTCCCTGCTCAGCTGTCTTTTGTAGAGGCTCCAAACACAATGACAGAAACACCCACTTCTACCAAAACGCAATGCCTCCTGATACGTGGCTCGTATGAAAAGGAACAAGACAACAAGGGACAACAAGAGGGAGAACGGAGAAAAACAGCAGATGTAGGGATTGAAGCGAGAGATGAGAGGGGGGCTGCGATGAAAAGAGCTAGCGTTTGGAAAGAGCCTCAGCAGTCAATGGGACCTTTCCTCCTCCAATCGGAGAGAATGCCTCTACATCGCTGTGATAATGGGGTGCAATGGTTTTGTGAATGAAGGTAATAAAGAGAGAAATGCCTCACTGGTCCCTCGCTGCCACCTTCCTTTTTCTCTGGTGTCTCTTTAGCGCTTCTCTTTTCTTCCAAGAATTGAAAATGAGGGGGTCAGAGACCTCCGACCAGCCCACCACTGTGCTTGACAACCGGCGTTCATAGATTCCACGGGTTCCACTTCCTTCTTTGCACAGATCCTCAGTTAATAAGGGAGACCACCTCTTGATGCTTTATAACCACCCCCCACCAGCATCACCACTAAAGCCGCCTCAAGACCCCCGTGCCTTAGTCCTGTTAACATACAGATTTATATTCTGCCGTGTGGAGCTTTTCACTCTCTTTCTCGCCTCCTATCTCTCTCCCACCACTCCCCCATTTCTTGCTCAGTCTCAGTCTCTTTCAGCTTTCCTCTCTCTCCCTCTTCCTCTTTAGTAGTCAGGATCCATCCCACTGCTGAATGGCTGCTTTGCTTGTGTGTCTCTACTCAAAGGGGAAGTCTCTCAATCTGGCCACCGCTTTCACCCTTGTATTATTCTCTAATCTTACCCAGCTGCCCCTCAGATGCCAGCTTGTTTGCTTTTGGTAAAAGCCACAGGTTGCTTTCTTATTGCATTGACATACTACTTAAACATGCATTGTGTATGCAAGAACATTTATTTTTTTAATAATCCAAATCCGCTAAATTAATAAAGAATGTTTTTGTCTCCGTGTTTTCTTAAATCTTGATTTGTAACATTTAGATTTTGTCTGTTTTTGACAGTGTGGGGAAAAAATCTCTTTTCATTCTCAATTGTATTTTTGTACTTCTAAATGTAATACCCACACGATTTCACACTCTGACTTAAGCTCTCTGAAGGTATGGGTCCTGGCTACGTAAGAGGCTTGACCAGTAATGGAAGCAGTGATTTTATTGGGGTTAAAAGTTTCCCCATGTTGTTCTGAGAAGCCCTTTAATTTCTCCAAGGAGCAAACAATATTATTGCTCATGGCTACCAGGAATGACATATTATCAAAACAAGTGAACTGCCACGGATATGACCACCGCCTTTAAGGATCTAATTTATATTTTTCCCCAGTAACTGAGTATACAGACCTAATTAACCCCTACTAACAAAAGCACCATGAGCCTCAAGCATCATATCAAATAAGATTTTTTAAAATGCAATCTGCAAACAGACAGCACCAAAAAGTATAATTCATTACCATGGATACGATCCAATTTAAAGGAGGCTAGAACTTTCAAATATGTAAAGTGTGACCTGAAACACTATAGGGGTTTTCAATCTAACTACTAAAATATAGCAGTTGCAGAGGCTTGAGAGTGTATTTACCATAATTGTGGATGGGGTATTTGAAAGGACTATGCAGCAGCTTTTCACCCAAAAGCTTCCCACAACAGTCATAGTGGGATTAACACTTTAGTCACATCATTCCTGATGCTTCAACACATTTTACTACAGCCTACATGTTGTAATGCCATTGGCCTAAGTGAGCTGTTTGATTCTGAGATTGTTTTTCGACTACCACCACAAGGGTTTCTACTCCCCATACCTCTGTAATGTAAATGTTTCTTTTGCATTCAGTCATGACTGAGAATGAATAATGATATAAGAAAGCACAATGATGGATGATGTGTTACCCATTTAGCAAACGGTGCCAAACATACCTGCTGCTGACAAACACAGACAGTCTAAATGTCCCTCGGTGAGGAGGCATTTCACTGCCTGAAGCAGAAATCAAGTATGGATTTGTCTCAATGCTCCTGCTACTTCACCATCAGCTTTGAACATGTGCATATGACAGACATCACTGAGAAAAACACTCAATTAGAGACTCGTTTCGAAGGCTTTGACTGGTTGATTTACTGGGGCGTGACTGTAATCGGACATAATGTGCCCAAGATGATAACAGTCTCAGTAGAACTTTATGGGTGGGAATTCTTTTGTATAAGAATTATACAATCGTCTTTTAATGTTAGCTTTCTCATTTTATATGGATTATTGTAATAACAATCATTGAATATGAAAAAGCTCAACAATGCATTAATGTTTAGTAAGAGTATCAAAATACAGTTATGATCATCTCGAATGGAACATGGGATAAATTCAGTAACGTTTTCACATCAACATTGATTCATTAGAAAATGTCCCTCCAAACCAAACATTGTCAGATTTTCACCATTCATTCTGACACACTCCTGTCACAAAAATTCTTAAGAAATGTTTTAGCAGCACACTCTTTGTCCTTGAGCTGTTGCATGCTGTAAGGTTACCCTTGGAAAACAGACAGACTGTGCCATATTCACTGAACATGTACAATGGTTGATAAATGAATTTCATATCTAAGTGAAAGTCCATTATATTACAGATGTTGTTATACAAGGTCTGAAAGAGATAGAAGCGACAGCGAGGGTGGAGCAGATGGTAGAAAGGATTGGCAGAAGTTACAGGGCCAACAACTTTAAAAGGAAGGAACTTATTTTTCTATATCTTACGACGGTAAAATACTATTAACAGAGAGAATAACAGTCTGAATGGAAAAGGGGTGGTGAGACGTCTAAAGGTTTGACAGTGAAGTGGAACGAAAAAAAATATGGCACTGCTGTCAGATTTCCTGTGCACCTCCAAAGATCCCACTCAGCATGGTTAAATGAACACCTGAGCTGAGCACCTGGGTAAACCGGGCCATCTAACTAGACCATTCCTTTGTCACTGCATACATTCATAGGAATGAATGTATGAAGGGCCATAGAAGGGCCAAAGCTGCAACTCTACAGACCATATGATCAGACGCTTTATTTGGGAAACTTCTCTTTTTTGTACATAGAGCCTGCTGTGAAGTTTCATTTACATGACCTGAAGCATAGTTGTGTCAGACTTGGTTGTGGTTATAAATTCGGAATTGTATAAAACAGTTTGGAAATACTTGACATGCAATCTTTAAAAGCTGCTTTTCAGTTTCTGCATGTAGCCTTCTGTCAAAAGAAAGAAAAATATTTAAATGATTGCAGCTTCATAGAGAACCAATTTATCTATGGACTTTAATTGCACAGCTTTGGTCTGACTAACACAGTATCTTTTTTTCCCTTTACTGTCATGTCAACATTCTTGCTGGGTTTTTTTTTTCCAGGGTCAATTTTAATTAGGTTTAACAGTAGAAGTGGGTCTTCTTTAAGCGTTTATGGGAAAAGAGAAAAGCAGAATTAGCATGTGCAAAGTTCAAAGCTAAACTTGCCTTAACAGTTTTAACAGTTTTGTTACATTCAGTTAAAATGATGATAGTGAAAAAGAAAAGTTTGGTTGGATGACAAAGAGAACATAGATGAAAAACAGAGCAAGTTTCAATGACATATATTGTTGAACTTGCTTGTTTTTAAGTCTAGCTGGAGGAATCGAATCTTACTAAATTACGAAACCAAGGTCATCATCCTAGTGTCCTGTTGGACTATGAATATTTGTATCTTGACACTCACATTAACATATGAAGGATTGGACCGCAAATTAGACTTCAAACACTGAAAAGAGTATTTTAAAAGCCTTCTTTTATATCAGTCAAGGATCATTTTGACCATAGATTTTAATCAAATTGAGATGAAAATCATCTGCAATACTTCCAAAGATTAAGCAGAAATTGACATTTAATTGCCCATTTTTTATTAAAATCTTATTTCAATTAAGATAGACGTTCATAGATAATTTAATCATCTTGAGTGAAAACAATACAAATGTGTGTCAGTAAATATTTAGGTTGCAAAGACTTTCAGCATAATTTCTGCATAAATTGCCATGTGGAAATGTAATACGAATATTTGTCATGCAATATTAATTCCATTTTCTTTACATCACGTACATTTTCCTGTGTGAATGTTACCAAATGCAAATTCAACATTTACACAAGGAGGCTTGCCTGTTGTTGCAAATTATAGGATGGACTTCGTAGTCTTCTCAATAGTAATTTGCTCTCAAGTAGATGGTGAATACACAGCACAATGCAGTGAATATTAATAAGTTGGGGGGTGTTAGCATTTGAGGCGCTGCATAGCACAACATCCTCCTAAAAGGAGCATTCAACATTACTTTTATCAGCTCGTGGTCTGCACATTTTTCAAACCTCAGATACCTGTAGGCTGTCTTATGCGTCATGACTGACACTTGACACAGCAGTTGTATACAGTTACTAAATGTAGTCACTGTGGTTACAACTCCAAACATTAGACTAATTATCCAGCTATCTAAAGTAGCAGACATATCTATAAAATTATATTTCATTGGATTAATAAAAAGCAGCCAGCCTTTTACCAGGTTTGAAAAACATTAAGTGCAGGGGAATTCATGATGACAAATTGTTTAACAAATTTAGACTAAAGGAAATTCTCCAGTCGATTTCCTCATGAAAGTGGGCTGAAAATGGCAGGAGAGCAATCTTTTTTCTTTTTCTTTTTTTTTAACCTTGTCCTGTTCAGCATTATGGCATCAGAACTGAAATCTGAGTACCGTGCTATGCTGAACACATTTGCTGTGCCAAGGGAGGCTTAATTGGTGAAAAGACCCCCTTGATTATCCGACGCTGCTTTATTTATCTATTTTGTTGCAAAATTTTACATATATTCAATAATAATACCTGACAGAGGGACAGGGAAGAAAGAAGAGCAGAGAAAAAAAAAAAAAAAAAAAGAGAGAGAGATCCTTTGGGCAGAGACAGAAAGAAAAAAAAGACAACAAAACTTGCTGTGTCTATACAAAATAAACAAAAACATCCTGTATTTCCTTGTAGGACAGAGAACCTTTAGGAGCACCTTCAAATGGACACAACAAACAAAAGCAACAAAAGCCAACGGCAGCTACAACACTGGCTGCAAGGACATTACTGAGCATCTCAGAACTGTGCAGTAACGGTACAGAAGCTTGAGGAGGTGTGTGTCTAGGTAACTGTGTGTTGGTGAGGGTAAACCCGCAGCCCAGGTTTCCCAGATCTGCTCAGTTATGCGTGCAGAGGGGCCGCTGGCCACAGCCCACCCGGCGGGAGAGCAATCTGATGCCAGACTCGGAGGTGCTTCAAAGAATAAACAAATAGAAATGTATTATATCATAATTTTCATTTATCGAGAAACATGAAACATGCTAAACACTGCGGATTTTGCACATGAACATTGAAACAGTGCCCTGCTGTCGCAGCCATTTCCCCCATGCAGCTCTAAATGGTGTAAAGTGTTAAGTAATGTGCCATCATAACAACAGGTCAGCAAGAAATTCCAATGACAAGGAAACTGCAGTGATATGATGCAGCACTAGATGGAGCAATTACAATAAGTCATTCTATGTAAGGGCCAAGTTATGTTGATTTGGCAAGTACCCAGAATACGTATTACCCCATGAATAACTGAATGCAGCATTAAGGCAGCTGACATTTAAGAGCACATATATCATAAGTTAAAGCATGAGCTGCAGATCTACTGTACTACACTGCATAGGGTTGCACGTGCATTAAAACACAAATATACAATCATAAGCAGGAATTAAACTATCTGAGAGGATATATAAGACCTTGGTTTTCCTGCAGTGTTTCAACACGCTAATACAAATATCTTAATCATTAGAATCAACAAACAAAACTCTAGTGTATGACTGAAACGAAGCAGAAAATGTCCTTAAAAGCCTCGTGTTGTGATTTGCGTAGCCCATTGTGACTGTGATTTATGGTGCATAACACCTCAACATCTGACAAAACACAGCAAAAAAGACAGTTTCTCCACTTTTCTATTTTAGCTTAAGGGTACACATAATAATATTACTAAGACCTGACATTAGAAAAATACAAGCACATAGGAAAGAGGAATTTTCATAAATAAAAACACAGTTCTGTTCCAGAGATCAAGCTTCACACACTAACTCTGAACTCAAGAAACACACATGACGGTAGTTACAGCAGATTATGTTTTTCTCAATAATAGGAAAGAAAAAAAACAATTGAATGTGTTAACACTACTCTTACAGTGTGGAGTGAAAGAAAATACTACGGTACTATGAAGTAGATTCAGCAACAAGGCAATTGTGGATTCAATTTAAGGCTTTCAGCATTATAAAGCTTGAGCACCCTGGGATGTATCACCGACTTCTGTTAGATAACTCCCCCCAACCCCTGTAAGATATTATTTTAGGACATCAGCACATTTAAAAGAAGTGCTTCCCAACTAATCAGGCCTCTTAAAAAATTAAACAGAAATTAGTCTGGACACTGGACTATCTCTCTTCAATTACGGCACACCACTCCCTCTGATTGGATTCTTATACAATCACTGAATTAAAAAATATTTCTTTGCAAAAATCTCGTGGAGCCTTTGAGGGTTACCATACAAATCTTTACAGTATCCTCAGTTTATGCTCTTTTTGGGGGGTACAAAGTGCATTCATAACAGCCAGTGTTGTGTCTGACTGAATAAGGCTAAAACATACATTCACTCAAATTAGGCATTGACAGCAGGTTGTTAATTTTTTCAAACATGCAGAAGTAAAATGCCAGATCTACAATTGCATGGCAAAAACACTAAAAAGCTTATTCATTTACCGACTCACACAGTCAGCATGCCTAATTTCTGTAGTTATGGTGTGGTAACCAGAATCTTCCTTACAGTGCACACCCTTACTGGCTCTGCTTCCCAATATTTCCCAGACAGCATTTACTGCATTTCCATGGCCAATTTTCTGGGATATATTCCATCCATTATTGCCAAGATGACTGGATGTCATGACATGTTTGAGTAACTACTTCAATAACGGGCAAATTCGTTTTCACAAATCAGTTTGATGCAAACTTGCATGCAAGAGGCATTTGCATTTGCCTCCTATAGGGCACATAAAAACAGAAAATCAAGTCAGGCTTTTCTCTCTAAAATTAGAGAAAAGATCAAATATAAACATATAAAATAAACAGAACCCCTATAGCCTCAAGTAACATGTTATTGTGAAAGAAGGGGATAAAAAAATGTGTCTCTGTGTTCTGTGAGAGAGTTAAAGTGAAGCAACAGGTGTGTAGACACAGTCACTTGCCTTTCATTCTTCTCTACATAAATTAAATGTTCATACCGCAAAAACCCAGAACGCAGAAAATAAAGAAAAAGCACAGCCATGGTAAACATTAAATGTGTGCTATCAGCTGAAAATGACCTTGCATATATAAGTGTCTGTTCATAAGTGAGGACAAAGTATGGAGGACACATTAACAGAAGAAGTAAAAGTAATATTTCCATTTTAGAATGATGGAATGATTTTTTTTTTAAAGTTGTTTGTTGTTTTCTGTCTTTTCATTTGTTCTCTTTGTGTGTCAGGTCTGGAAAATGCTAACTGGCAAGACCCATGTCAGTTTTATGCAGTACAAAAATCATATTATTTTGGAAAGGCATGCTTTTTTTCCATTATTGGTTTCTCATCAGGATTTTATAAAGACCCCTGATATGTAGGCATGCTATTACAAACAGTCACATTTCCACAGGCAAAGCTCCAACACCATCTAGACTGAAATTTGTTCTGCTTTTAACACCAATAGGGCAGAAAAACCCCTGCTTTGAGCTCATCTCTATTACCAGCTGCTACCACTGTGCACTTATACTAATGTGAGGTTATTTACAAACTGAATAGACAGCATCTGAATAAAATGAGAATATACTAATATTTTGCAGAGGAAACCTCTATCACATAACTGGAATATAGCCTCAAGCACAAAACTTAATTCATTAATTTAATCAATCAATATACTTTATTGTTATGATTTTTTGTATTTCACACCAAAAGAATGCAGAAGACGTTGGTGTATATTGAGTTATCAAATAAAGCAGACAAGGGTTCTAGCTGTTTACATTACCAGCAACCAGAAGATGGAATGCATTAGTGGTGAGAATGAAGTGGATTTTGATTTAATGTCGCTTCTGTTTGAGCATTTAGTCGCCTTTTAAAAATGGTAGAGGTGTGCCACCCAGTGGATCCCTTTGTTGCGTGCAATGATGTCCACAGAAACCAGAGATCAAATTGAAGAAGACAGAACATAGTGGAAAAAAATAGAATATTTCTTTCTTTACAAAAAAACGCCCTTAAAAGTGATAATGTTAATAGTTTTGATGACTAATAAATCCTAGTGCGGAGGTGGAGCTGGAAAAAAATAAACCAGGTGAACTAAATTTCTCACTAATTAAGGCGCCGCTTTTTAAACAGCTCGGTGTCGCGTGGAAAGCCCGGTGCCTTTACTGGTTTGACGGTTTAAAAAAAAAATGAGCAACGATTTATCCAGGAAGAAGGGCAAAAGCTCGAGCGAGAAAAAGACGAAAAGAAAAGCAAAGAGAAGAGAGACTTACGCGATGTACATCTATAAAGTTTTGAAACAGGCAGGCGAAGGCAGCACGACGAGCTCGGGTCGCCGCTTGTCCGCATCTCCAGAAGTGCTAACAGTCGTTTTGCCTGTTCCCAGGTCCATCCGGATACGGGGATTTCCAGTAGAGCCATGAGCATCATGAACTCCTTCGTGAACGATCTGTTCGAGAGGATTGCCACAGAGGCGTCCCGGCTGGCTCAGTACAACAAGCGCTCCACCATCACCAGCAGGGAAGTGCAAACCGCCGTGAGGCTGCTGCTGCCCGGGGAGCTGGCCAAACACGCCGTGTCCGAGGGCACCAAGGCCGTCACCAAGTACACCAGCTCCAAATAAATGTAGCCTATTTTTTTCATCTGTTGATTACTCACGCATCGTTCACCTGAATAAATATTTCTTTTCCTGGACTTTTTCTTTTTGTCAAAAATTCCTCACAGCCCACATCAACCACTAGATGGTGACCATGTACGTTTGTGGAGTGCTCAGTGCTTCATGAATCCTCTGTGGGACACAAATGAAAGAGCTGCAACAATAAAAGATTTGCACGAAGACTTTTTTTCTTGGTTAAAATCATTCAACTAGAGCTCGAGTTGCAATTCATTGTTTTTTTTTCAACTCGGTTTCATACTGAGTAACTATCAACATTTTAAGCAAAACGACACCATAAGAGTGAGTCCATTTTAAGAAAAAATGTGCTTCCCTGATATAGGCTAAGGCTAAATCAAGTGTAAAAATCACTATATAGTTTTTGTGGATGGCTATAGTTGAATTTCAAATTAAGATAACTTCTCAGATCAATTTAACACACTGTAGTGTGGTTGATAAATCTCCGCTGCAGCCGGAATGCTTTAACTTACATTGTAAACCCCATTGTAATGGGGTGGGTTACTGTGAAATGCTTTCTCTGGGTTGTAAAATTATTTAGATTCTAATTCATAAAGTAGCACCACCTGAGCGGATGATCATCCACACTGATCAAACTAAGATCAAAAGCAGCACCTGTGTTTGAGTGTGCTCTGGGTGCACAGCAGTGCTAACAGCTGAGGAATTAAACAGGTGGCTGCTTGTTAAATATTCTGCCAATTAGAGATTGTGCATGCAGGCAAATACATCCAACAGACAACTTGAGACATAAATTCAACTAAGATTCTGTAACATTGATTTCTGTGAGAGATGAGTGACTTACCCTACTGCCGATGTGTTTTTTTCTGCATTCTTCACATGGATTTAACAATCTATTTGTAAAAGCTGTGTGTGGTAATATTCCCTTGAAGCTATATTTTCATGGCACATGTCAAATGTCAGTCACAGTTGTGCTTTGGTGTGTGGAGGACCACAGAAATTTGCCTTACATGGTATCTCTGTTTTGCGAGTTTTGAAGGAAAATTTATATTATATTCTGTAATATATTGCATTTGTTACAGCTGGATGTATAGGTCTTTTTGCGAACAACAAAAATCCAAATCACGGGTCAGAGATACAATTAGTATATCAAGTCTCAATTTTTCAAATGGAGAAAATCTATTGAATGTTTTGAATAATTTATCTGTGTAATTATACACAAGTGCAGAACTACTTATATGCAAAAATACAGCAGTCTTCTGCTTTTTGAATTGCTTCACCCCTGATGATGTTCATGTAGACACTGGCAAAAGGTCATTATTAAGCTATCCTTTAAAAAGATTAAATATCTGGATAAACTGACAGAGGGTATAATGCAACATTGTATCCTTGTTTTGCATTTTAATCAGGTTTTTAAAAGACGACACTGAAAGGAACTTGATTACGGCATAATGACACAAGCGTTTGCGCCAGCTCAATCTGCATAAAATGGAGGAACTGATAAAGGTCTCTCTAATTAGGATGCTGTTTACATCAGCCTTTACATACACCTATTAGACGTCTCTTATCAACATCTCACAAAGCCACGCTGACTGTGAGAACGCACTTGGGTGTGACTCCACTGACTGTTATTGTTGAGATATTCATTTCAGATGTTTCTCAGTTTTTCTGGTAATGATACGAAATCTACAGATGTTATTATGAGGGTGATACAGTCTTTGATGGCACTTACTTTGCTCATGATTATCCTGGTCATTTAGGTTTTGCATTTTGCACCCTTCCCCATATCCCCTCTCGTGCCCGTGTCTTGTAGTTGTCATTGCTGTCTGCTTTAGGCAGAGTGCGATGAACACATTATGGATGGGTGCATTAGTGAGTGATGCAGAGCCTGGGATGACTTGCCTTGTTTTCATGTGAGAGTGCATCATTAGAAAATGTTCCACTTGGCAGGGAAGCGCGTATTAACTGCAACTGCAATGAAATGAGGTTGTGATAGATGGTTAAAGTTATGAAGGACTATTAGGTTGAAATATGAACCTCTCAATTGTCATGATGAAACAGAAGGCTATTTGCGTGGTGATCAGTGCATTGAGAGACAATTGGAATCTGCAAAGGCCGATACAATGCATTATAGGTAGTGGGCTCAGAGCTGGAAGAGTACAGAAAAAGTAATCAAGCCTTCACTGAACAGTTTGGAGTTACTTTTCTATTCAAGACTCCGTAAATTAATTTAGGTTCCTCACCAACATCTCAAGCATTGTGATGAAATCCAAGTAGGAGCAACAAATGCAGCATCCTGTTGTGGACTCCTAAGAGGCAGGAGTTTATCAGAGGCACTCTGAAGACAAAAAAAAACTCTCAAAGCAGACTGCATCTGCCTACATGAGCAAGTCCATAAAGTTAAGAGCAGCAGAAGCAAATCAGAACCAGATGACGAATCACAGAAAGGCAGCAACAAGCTTCTAATAATGTCATCAGCCAATTAAGCCTCCTCATTTTCTCTTATCATGTTTCCATGGTGACCCAAGAGATGTTCCTGCACCGGAAAGTGAACTTCAGACCCCATTGCTCCTCAGCTCCCTTCAGACGTAAGCTGAAACGTGGAAATTGCTTACTAATTGCTTGCTTATAGGCACAGAGTATTCAGAATATCAGAAACGATCCAGTAACTCCTGATAATCAATGTGAGAAGAAACACCTGATGGAAAACTGAGGGTACCGTTGCCATTATGACACAGTCCCTAAACTGAGACTCGCTTTAGTTGCACTGACTCCATCTTAAACTAACAACAGATCCAATTGCAAACGCATTAGCGTTTAATATCACTGTAATTACTGTGTACATTTCATTATGTTCTCAGTATTTTGAATGGCTGCTCAGTATGGTGGGAGGGCTATAGTTTAATCTCTTTCTGTGTTACTGTGTGCCACAGTACTCAAAATAGCATTAAGAGCCTCATAATCATAGGGAACTAATTGCCTATGATTGCACAAATGAAGTGGTTCATCCTCATCAGGGCTGTTGCCGATGTCCAGCCTCACTCTGCCACTGGGAAAGGAAGGTGGTTGACCACGATGCAGAAAAACCTCGGAGAGACAGCTACTGGTGGGTAATGTGAAGAAACCAAAGATCTAAGATGTCAATGGGGGGCTGTGAGGGCAGGGGGTGTTGTGACTGCTGATGCTTTTTTGTTGTCATCAGAGTTGCCTCCGCTTCACAGAGGGGGGAAAAAGAAAAAAAAACGAAACATGAATGCCCACCATTTGAGAAATGAATTTATCGAAGTGGCTGTCTTTTTCCCCATTAGTAAGTGTTTAGTTCAGCGTTTTAAATAATTGCGTTACCAGGAATGATATTTAAAATACATTTGGGAGTCAATGAGGCGGGAAAGTGCCTACATGTTTTGCTGATGACACCCGGGCCATTTGGAAGACATCAAAGTAGAAAGGAGGTAGCCCAGATGCATATTATAAACTCATTATGTATATCATTTAAAAGGATGTACTCCAGCCGCAAAAACAATATTCCTAGTCTCTCTTCTGGTAATGTGTGTTTTCAAAGTTGAAACTCTTACTCGCTTTCTGTTTAATGTGGCATCTATTACCAAACTGTAACATGAAATGAATGGCCATGATTTCAGAACAGTCGTTAAGGTATAGAGGACACGCAAATACGCCTCTCAGTTTCCAAATGCAAAATATGGTAAAACCCATGTGTTTCTCCACCTGTAGCTCGAACCTTGCATTCTGTGGAGCTTGGAGGGATCCTGGTGGCAAAAGCGGATAACCAGGTCTTTGAATGTGTGCTACGATGTGTTGTGTGTCAAAAAATTTAGATGGTCATATCCAAATTAGTTAATTGGCTTTGTAAAAACTCAAAGGTCATTTGTGTCATCAATTCCAGCCACGAAAACATACCCTCTGTGTTCATGAGGCTGCTTTCCTATGACTGGAAAATGGTCGTTCATCAGTCAAAAGAGATGTTTATCAGTTGCCTAGCGAGTAAGCTTAAGAGGCTTAATTATGCGGCGTCCCTCTGCCATCACAACGCTACACGTGGGGCAGAGTGACACAGTGGTTGCCAGTCATTCAGCCTAATGTTCTAACGCAGAGCCATGTGGATACAAAAAATCCATTAAAGCTCATAGGGAAAAGTACTTAGCAGGAAAAGACATTTTGAAAGCCACTCGTAGAGGCTTACAATTAAAGTATTCTCACTGGCTCTAACATAAATATCAAGAAAATTTGAACCCAGAAGCCCTAAATGTTTACATGATGCAGATTTTCTTTTTTAATTACAGCCCAGATTTCTTTTTCATGGGGGCTCATGTTTACACTTTATGCTAAAATAAATACACAGCAGTAGTACTCCTATTTGCTAAAATGTTGTAAACTTTTACATGTTGATTTGAAATATGAAATATGTGAAAATTATAAATCGTTGTCCTGCAATCTAAAAAATAACACAGCTTGAACTCACTTACATGCAGCCAGACAGACGGCTTTACAGGCTGGCTAAAGGCATACAGGAGAGCTATGAGCGGCTGCATGTGAGACATAAAAATAACCCTGCTTGTCACGCTGCAGGGAGGGTCTCGTACCAAATATCAAAACAACTCTGTGAACCAACCCTGTGAACAGCCTGCAGGCACAAAGTGGACAGCCGCCAGAGAGTGTTCAACAACAAAAACAGAAATAGTGAGACAGGCCCTTCTGGACAGCCTTCCTCACTAACTCACACAGATCTTACAGAAACACTTTTTCTCCAGGAGAGGTGAGCCTGTCAGTATGTCCCGAGACAGCTTTGTCTTCTCTCCCATGGCCCTGCGTTCTCTTGAAAAAGACAAGGACATGCTAGACAAGGACAAGTACAAGAGACAGCTCGGTTCCTATAACCTCAGTAGCTATATGCTCAAGAAAGAGGCCACGGACAGAACGCTGCTGAGGCCCAGCGCTGCCCGGCCACCAGCTATCTGCCAAGATGTGGTTGTTCAAAATGCATTGTACACAGGAGACCACGAGGCCATGCAGCGCCTTTTTCCACGAGGATCTTCGGCTAACTTTGTCATTGAGCCACAGGGTGGGGAAATGCGCTGGGTTGCCCGGGGAGAAGGTAAGAGACAGCATCTGTCTTCATTAAGAATCTATTGAACAATTCTTTTCTCATGCTTTTACTGGAAGGTTGTGATATTTCTGTAGAATAGCCTAGAAAATCTGGAATTTGATACGTCATATGAAAGTGTCCCATCCCAAGGGCTCAAAGTTACAGTAATACGATATCTATGGAACCCGATCATGTGACAATATTAATAGAAACCATAAAACGTTGCAGGGTCATGCATAGTTTTTAATTTTTGTACATGATATTACTAATTTATACTCAAATTTGAAAAAATAATAAAGGAGCTGCTTTTGAAGGTTTCTTTGTCAGTTTCTGCTTACAGCCTCTGTTATTTACTCAACATGAATCTCTAGGACAGTAGGTTAAAAACGTCGATGCCATTATGAAACTGTGTTTGGAGCTGATGATTTTGTTTTTATTTAAAAGAATCGCTCACTAATTGATTTTACTCCAGAATTACATTAACCATTGGCTTTTGATTTTTTTAAAAACAGGATACAAATATTGCACAGTCATCAGTTATTGGCCCCTATGTAACCAAACTGGCAAAGTTCATGGGGTCAGCCAAAATATCACGTATCACCTCCCAGAAATAGCCCCATCTGAGCAAACAACCTTCCCAAGGGATACTTTCGCTAGAAAGTTCCCAACCTATTCACATGAAACACAGACAAACTGCCAAGGACATGGCTTACTTGGCACCTAAAATAAGATGGCACAAGCAGAAGAATTACAGAGAAGATGTGATCGCCACAGCCAAGGCCACAGGTTGCGTCCTGCAGTTCTGGAACTCTCTGCTGGTAGGGGATGAGCTGACCATTCTCAGCATTGTGGACGACGATGAGTACAACTACCTCGTCCATGCCATTTACGACACCAGCAATTTAGAGGAGTGGAAGAACTTCCGATTTAACTACAGATGCCTAAGTAGGTTGTGAGAACAATGATGTCTGACTGACCTCAGGGAGAGGGGCTGAAATTTAAAGATTCAATATACTGAGTATATTGAGTTGTTAGTCGGCTAAACTAATATTTTTCTCATGTCTGCTGCTTACTAACGACCTCGCTAACGCTAAAACCCTAAGATGACCTCATGCTCGTTGTGCTTATAGGACTGTGGTCACTGACTTACGAGCAGGAGCTGACAACACCGCTTCACATCACAGCTGGTCGTGGTTTCACAAACTGCCTGAAACTCCTGCTGCAACGAGGGGCAAATGTAGACCTGGCCCCTGGGGGCACCACCGCCCTGCACGAGTCCTGTGAAAACTGCCAGCCGGAGTGCACCAAGCTGCTGCTGACCCACGGCGCCAACGCCAACGCCGTCTCTGAGGACGGCCTCATGCCTCTGCACGTTTGCACAAGTCCTGAATCCCTCGAGTGAGTACGGAAGATTAAAGCTTAGAATTCTTCATTGATTTAGTCAGTCTTCCTATTCAGCTATCATGTGAGAAAACAAAGTCCATGCTGCAGGACATGCTCCTTGAAAGTTTAAGATTGAGCACATTTGAAAATTCGACGGAGTGGGAAAACTGATTTTTTGAAGTGTGGAAAACAATTGGTCTAATTCATCTTGTCTCTTGTAATTCTTTGACCAGATGTGCTAAGTATCTCCTTCAATACGGCGCTGCGATCAGCGGTCGCTCTGTGGACGAGGAAGACACTCCTTTACACGTTGCGGCCAGGAACGGCCTTCAAGACCACGTGGAGCTGTACCTGCGCTACGGGGCCGCTTTGGACAAACGGAACAACGAGGGTCTGACGGCCCTGAACGCGGCCTGTTCCCAACCTCAGGAGTTACACGACCTGGGACGCTACTTCAGGGTGTGCCGCATGCTGCTGGAGGCCGGGGCCGACGTCCACACCGCGGACCAGGACAAACACACCCCCTTGCACATGGCCTGTAAGAACGTGAACCCGGATATAGTGGACCTGCTGCTGGCCAACGGCGCCTGGGTGAACGAGATGGACTACGGCGGCGAGGCCCCCATGCACAACGTCCTGAAGGTGGTGTGCTACAAGGTGTCCCATGAGCCCGAGAGGATCGTCCGCGCCCTCCTCAACCACGGATCCATTCGCATGTGGCCCGGAGCCCTGCCCACGGTAGAACACTAAAAGTTGTCTGAAAAGAAATGTGCGCTCAAGCATTTGCAGATTGCTTGGAAGCAAAATAACATGCTTCAAGTCAGAACCAATTATTCATCAAGGTGGCTCATTTTCCGTAATTAGCAAGTGCTGCACATGCAACACCTTGACTGAGATTCTTGAAACCCTCCACTGTTCAATGCAGACTTTGCAAGTTAACATTCAAATCATTACCATCTTATGACACAACATGAAGTGTTGCACTCTGCGGGAAACAGACTACAACTATCAGTGAACCCACGTGCACCAGACAAAATGCTTGGTTCCTAATTAGGCAAGTGTTAATAGGAGATTAATTAGCACTAATTGCATAATTTCCAGTTAAACCCCTGGAGGGAAGACCAATCTGTTCATTTCACAAGTGTTTAATTACTTTATTTCTACAGTTCTATTCAGTCACCAGCTTGCTGGTGCACTCAAAGGAGATTGTACAAATCTGATTGCTTTGCTTTGACTTGTGGTGTTTCTTTCCTCCCAGGTTTTAAAGCACTGTTCAGAATCTCCACGCACCATCGAAGTTCTCCTGAATGCCTACAGTTACCTGAAAATCACAGACACCTGGGTTGAGTCTGTGCCTGAAGGTGCTTTTCAGGTAATCGGTTTCACTCGTTCATTTATAAGTTCAATTAACTTAATGTATTTCTTTTTTCTTTTTGATTCAAAATGTAGGCAAAGTATTTAGAGTATTTTCATCCCCAATCAGACTTTGTGATTTTTTTTCTTGCATCTGAGACTAAAAACATGCAGATAAAGTATTTTCCAATCAATTCATTTTTTATCACAGAAGATCACGCAAACCCATAATTGTAATAGTAAATAAATGACATTAAATTATGAAGAGTGTTTAAGTTTCATAGCTTTATGTCAGTTTTTCTTTTAATCCAACCAGAAGCACAAAGACTTCTACGAGTCGATCTTCTCCTTGAGGATGACTCCTCGCTCTCTGCAGCACTTGGCTCGCTGCAAGCTCAGGAGCTTTCTGGAGGGCCGGATACACAAAGTTGTCCCAAAACTAGACCTTCCTACCTTCATCAAGAACTACCTGCTCCTAGAATACAGAGGTTATATTAACTAAAAGCACCTTGATGTCTAGTCTGGCGAGGACTTATGCTGCTAAATGTGAAAGAGTTGATTTTTCCAATTATATTGTTTTTAGCTTTTAATACACATAAATTGCCAGCACATTTTGCCATTCATCCAGTCACCTTTATTCGACTGACTAATCAACAGTGTGAGTCTGCACCACCAGAGGGCGCTACAGACTACAAGTGAGGATTTGCAGTTTTCTGTTTTGTATGATTTAGATGATTTTTCACTTATTTTCTAACTGTTAATCAGCTTGAAATTGATTTTTATACACAATATCTGCGATAGTTTGATGGTGATGCGCACAATAATTATGTGTTGTACTTTAAAGACTTGACTTGTTTGCATAAATACATATTTTCCCCACAGAGACAATTACATTTAAGAGACTTTCTTAAAATTACGCTTGGTATAAATTAGAATACACCATTGAGACCACCTCATCTGATTTTTCAATCTTTTTTTTATTGTTTGCTTTTTCCATATTTTTTTTCTGTTTTGTGTCACTGCCGTTGTTTTTCTGTTTCAATCACATTAAAGAATCCTTAAAGAAATTTTGCAAGCGCTTTTGGTTTTCCTACTTTTATCAAAAACATCATTCGTAAGATTTAAGTCAAACATTTGAGTTTTGGAGCTTGTGGCAACGTTTCACGTGCCAGTTAAGTATGTAAACGGTCCTTTTCCTTGAAGTCATCTGGAAATTGAAATTCTATGAAAGGTTGGTGGTGTTTGATCCCCCTCTTTCAAAACAAATATATATATATCCACTGATAAATGTTTTTAATTATTTAAGCGCAAAATAAATTAATCAGTCAATGAAACATTTTAAACAATTGATCCATTTTGACACAAACTGGTCTCATTCTCAATTTTACCTAGTGTATTTTTAGTTCAAATTAAAATAACTTGAAATTCAGTTGTAAAAAAGGGCAAAGAGCAGCCATTTACGAGCAGACGAAAAAAGGGAAAAGGGCGAGGTGTTCGAAGACTGGTTTCAATAGATCAAAGAGAGGCGCTGCAGAAGTCACTTGCAATTATAAGAATTAGCCTGCCCTGGTCCTCCACAGCTAATCAGAGTCGGTGGTGATATGTTTATGTCCTCGTGCAATCAGACGACCAGTTGGAGAGCATGGGCACCCAGGACTCAATAGGGCTAATCATCATCAGCTCCCATTGCCATTTAAAAGGTGAAACTGCGATTAAACCAGTTCTTAGAGCAGAGTGATTTTTATTCTCCACATGCATCTTCGATCAGACACAAATCCTATGCAATGGCATTGTGTATATATATATAATTTGGGTTTTATATATAAATACATATATATATATAAAGATTATAAATTTGTGTTTTGGATATTTATATTTGGATATTGAGCTATGCACAGCAAGAGTTGTTTAAGGTTTGGAATTTAGTTTGGAATAGTTTTATCATTGACGGTCGAATCATTTTTCTCGCCCTCCACGAAAGTGGAAAGCCACTCAATTTGACTTTGGCCACAGCGTGTCCGTTTCCACACTGCAGATGACCTCCCTTAAGTGTCTTTTTATCTGTATCTAATTTCGGCCGGAGTATCTCTCTCCAGGGAACAATTGTTGCAGCACTCCTCTCTCTGAAGCCAAACGCATTGTTTTTTGGGGCCGGGAAGAATGGCAGAGCGCGCGGGGAAACATCTGCCTCTCCTCCCTCCTGACTCTGATGCCCCATCGGCCCCAATATTCCAACAAAAGCCACCGTTGTTTTTTTCGCTGTCCCCTTGAATCCAGAGTAATTACTTATCATCAATCAAAATTAATAATAGCTGATTGGGTTGGTGTGGTCAACGATTATAGAAGGGGAAGGGCTGGAGCAGTCTCTCAGACCGTTTTCGCAGTCAATGGTGAACCTGGCAAAAGAGGGAGGGGGGGGGCGAGTAGTCTTTTTGGTCTCCACTGGGAAACTACCGCCTCTCAAGACGGCCAAAAAGTCAGAGCCTGAATAAGGAAATGAAGCGTAATTTGAGGAAGATGGATGAGCCCCCGGGGAAACACCCCCTTTTCATTCCCCTTGTATGGCAGATGATAACCAATGCGCTCTCGCCCTGTTCCTGAGCGCCCACACCGTGCCTCGGACAGGGGCGGAGGGAGGAGTCGCGGAGAGGGGAGGTAGATAGATAGAGAGAGCGTGTGTTTATGTCTCAGTGTGTGACAAATAAGAGGGAAAAAAGGGGGTAGCGCTTGGGCACACAACAAAGCGCCTGGCTGACTGACGCGTAGGGTGCACAGATCCGGAGAGGCAGTCCACTCCCAGGGATGACAACACGCCAGAGGATCTACTTTCAATCCACTGTGTGTTTAAACTGAAAGTTTTTGCCCGGTGGTAGAGGAGAGGACTTCTGCTGTCAACTTCTCGACGAACACAAGAGTTTTTTTTTTGCCTGCGAAAATGCAGAGACCGGGCGGTCAAGGGACCGCGTTTTCAATCGATTCCCTGATAGGGACCCCTCAGCCCAGACCGGGACACCTGCTCTACACGGGCTACCCCATGTTCATGCCGTACAGACCTCTGGTCATCCCGCAAGCTTTATCCCACTCGCCTTTATCGTCTGGTATACCTCCACTGGCGCCGCTGGCTTCGTTCGCGGGGAGGCTCACCAACACGTTCTGCGCAAGTTTGGGGCAGGGAGTGCCCTCCATGGTCGCGCTCACCACAACGATGCCGAGTTTTTCGGATCCCCCGGACAGTTTCTACCCACCGCAGGAACTGCCCGGTCCCCGGCTAAGCGCCGCAGACCCGGGAGCGAGGAGACAGGAGAGTCCGCACTCTGAAGAACTGCACAGCCGGGACAAGAGCTCCGAGCTGCTGAACTTCTCAGAAACTTTCCAAACAATATCAGGTAAGCTTGACAGATTTTGTGGTTGGCGCTGTTCGGTCCCGTTTGAAAGCTCAAAATGCTGCACACGTGTGCGTAAAATGCGTAAAAGCACAGCCAGTTGTTCCATGAAGAAAGTTTTTTTTCTTTTGTTAGTTCAGTGTTGTCACATTTGGTAGGAAATCGTGCTCTGACACCTTACGGAATAAATTTGACAAAGGATAGGTGTTTAATTCTTTTCATTAGATTTTTTCTCCCCATGGCAGCTTTTGGATGAATTGGCCTTCTGGAGAAGAAACGTTATACTTTCGAAGTAAACTAAAATATTTATTTGCAGTTGCCAAAAGTAGGAAACTCTTGTGAAAACTTGCAGAGAAAACAAATGTCTGAACATCCTTTACAGACTCATTTTGACTTAAAATGACTTGTTTGTTTGTCTCCACTAGAATTTTATGAGGATTTTTCTTGACTGTCAGATTGATTTTTAGACCCTTTGGGGGAATTTGCGCATAGAATATTTACTGAGCTCAGAAATAAAGTGCGTTCTCCTCCTTCTCGCGTTTTTAGGTGAGACCAAACTGTACAGCTCGGACGACGAGAAGCTGGACCTAAAATCCGCAGACGCCGTCTGCAGCGACCGGGAGGACAGCTCCGCGGACAGCGAGAACGAAAGTTTCTCGGACGGGAACAACTGCGGCTCCCTGTCCCAGAAGAGCAAACTGAAAACGGGCTCTCAGGAGGCGCTGCCCACCGGCAGCTCGGCGGGGAAGAGCCGGCGGAGACGAACAGCTTTCACCAGCGAGCAGCTGCTGGAGCTGGAGAAGGAGTTCCACTGTAAAAAATACCTCTCCCTCACCGAACGCTCGCAGATCGCGCACGCACTCAAACTGAGCGAGGTGCAGGTGAAGATCTGGTTTCAGAACCGCAGGGCCAAGTGGAAACGGATCAAAGCCGGCAACGTCAACAACCGGTCGGGAGAACCGGTGAGAAATCCCAAAATCGTGGTTCCCATCCCGGTGCACGTCAACAGGTTCGCCGTGAGGAGTCAGCATCAACAAATAGAGCAGGGGACCAGACCGTGAACTCAGACAAAAAAAAAATCAGAAAATATGAATAATATAAACACTTATAGTGACTCTTCTACAGATTTTTTTTTTCTTGAACGCATGAAGCACAAAAAGGAGGATTGAGTTTTTTTCTTTCTTTCTTTCTGAGAGGTGAGATTGAGGACTTGCTCGCAAACAGTCAAGTCTTTGGCAATATGTTGTCATCGTTATTTATTATCATGTGGATATGTAAATATTGGGTTTAAAAAACAAGATACAAATGGGCACTAAGAGATGTAACTGTAAATATTTTCTAAGTATTTATATGTAGGGCCAAAACGTTCTGTTGTTTCTGTGCATGTCCTCATTTGGTGAAGAAATTCTTGATTTTATGTTTCGTACGATTTGTTGACCACGTTTGCATGTAATTGAAGATGTTTTACATTTTGTTTGGCAGGTGTAGGAAGCACCTTGGAGAGCTATTTGTGGGGGACAAATATGTGAAGGAAATAACGAACCAACAAGGGACAACTGTAAAATACAATTGACCTAATAAATCGCTTTATACAAAAGCTGGAATCCAAGTTGAATCATTATTATTTAGAAAACAGGTTTAAGGCGTGACGAATATTACTTAACCCATGGTTGCTGAAATCTTTTAGATTATTTTATCCTGATGAATTCATGATGGCCTCCACAGTGTGACCTAAAATTGTTTTAAAGAAAACAATGTCACGAGGCTGGTTGAAGAATATTTCAAATAAGATAATATTATATCAAATTAACTTATATACCATTTCTACTTTTTATTCCTTCTTGTCTTTATTTTTCAAATAGTTTAACAGAAAACTGAGGTGTTTTATTTTGAAGAAATTTAAAGCGCTTGTGCTGAAAAGTTCGCTTTGGACTATGTATTTTTGAGAAAACTTTAATCTCCTGAAGTTACAAATGACACTTTTCTCAGAGACGTAAGGACCAAAAAGGTAGATGGTTCCTTTTTTTTTATTTTTAAATAGCTGCAATGATTGATTTCTCTTTAGGAGGCCATGTTGTCTAGCGGTCTGAGGGATGCTCATTAGGCTGAGCACATTCAACACACTGTAATGAACTTCTCCATCAGTCAGCTCAGGCCCAAAGACCAACGTTCCCCCACACACCTTCATGGAAAAATAACCATTTAGCTAAATCAAATTGAGAATGATATTAATTAAATCTCTAAGAAGACTTAAGCTTTTTTTAAATTTCTCACCTCCCCCCTTTCCTATTGAAGCATATACCAGTCAAAATATTTCAGTTTAGAGATTTCCTTTGACATTTCCAGGAATAATATCAATACTTGTGTGTTATTGGTCTGATGTGTCTAATATTATATTTTTAAAAATCCTGATTAAATTTGGAGTAATGTAAAGACCCCCCAATTACAGACTGGAAGTTATATAGTTTCTTCAAATGAAAAATTTCACCTGGCAGCACATACCCGTGAAAGCTTGATAAGTGGAAGCTGAAATGTGAAGTAACACACATTAGTATTTAAATAACCTGCTCCTGTAATAATATCTCATCGCATTCAGGAAGGAGAAAAAGTGGGCCTGGTGTTTTTACATAAAAACTTTCATGTGTGCAGCACCCTGGCTTTGGTTTCTCTGAACTGTTTCCAGAAAAGTCTCATGTTGGAATATTTTCACATCACCTCAGAGGGGAGGAAGCGATTGGTCTCCCTGCCTCCAAAAAGAAAAAGACTCGAAGCTCAAACCCCATTTAATCTTTCACAGCAGCCTTCTCTGAAGTGTGCTGAGAGGCAGATACTTCAGATATCTGATTCAGAGTTAAGTCTTCAGCCACCACATGGGGCATTTGAACACAATGGGATAACATTCGTTTGCTTTTCATTTCCACCCGGCTCGTCATGGACACAACACGTTTAATCTCAGTTTGACCTCAGAGCATAAACAGGCCTTCCATGACCCGAGCACCCATGAGTAGTAAAGTTTATTTCACCCTCCACCTCATACATCAAAACTGTGACACTTGGATGGGGATTCAAGGAGTGATGGCCGTGCGAAGGAGCAGTGGGAAGTTTTATTATGGCACAAGAGCTGACTTAATATAGATGCTCAATTCCACAACATTGTGCCACAGTGCAACTGCTATTTCAGTCCCCATGAGCTGCACAGTGGAGGCGATGATGATGAGGAGCGCAGCTAAGCCACTGACTTCACTCCAGAATGTTTTTTTTTTTTTTAGAATGAGTTTTTGTTGCTCTTCTCAATTGACAGGGACACCTATTACAATGTTTTTTATACAGTCCCTTGTAAATTTGACATTTTCTTGTTGGAATATCCCCTTCGTTTATAGCGTCACATCCTCCCAATGCAATCTCAAATTGAAATATCAGAGGTTCCTTCCAGGCTTGTAACTGTTTTCTCTCTCCAACCTGCAGAGAGAGAGAGAGGGAGAGAAAAGCGAGGGAACCTCATTACGGCCGATTGTGAGTGTGCGGGCTGTTCCAGCGCCGACCGGAGGCCTGACTTCTTGGGAGGGTCCGGACGGTTGTGGCTACAGTGATGTATGGGCAGATGCATCAAATCGCACAAGATAAACAAGCGATGAGTTTCATCAGGGCCATCATAGCTTTAATTTGGCTGCCTAATGAGTCAGATCTAGTGGCGGAGATAAGAGTTGTCAGAGGCCCGGCTCTAATGAATTTCTTGCCACTTGTAATCAAGGTTGCCTGTCTGAGGGGGGATGATTAATGGAACCCTGGAGGATTCCCTCGGCCCTCAGCCTTCATTACAGCTAATGCATTCTCAGGCAAATTAACAGCAAAATGCAGGCAAAAGCCAACAGGGAAGAGGAGGGAAAGAGAGTGGAAAAATGAGAAAGGGAGAATGAGAGAAGGTGATGGGAAGAGAACATTTATAGAAGACAAAGGAGTGAGAGGGGGTGATGAGGAAGATACCATGATTCTCAAACAGGTTTGCTGGAAACGCAGAAACGCACGGAAATATGCAATGGAGTGTGCCGATGTGGCGATAATCACGTAGACAAGTTCTTTGGAGTCAGAGAGGGCAGAGAGCAACATGGAAGCACTGCTCAAACATGACAAAGCTGAAATTGATAAATGGATGTGGGAATCTGTAGGGAATCCAGGGAGGAGAGATCATGAGACTAAGCAGAGCAGAGTGGATATAATTATTGGTAAAGAGGTTAAAGGGGTGAAAAAAGGAGGGAAAAACCATGGAGCAATGCTAACATATCCAGATCAAGACAGGCGGTAATGAACATGTAGGACAAATGACTGTTAAAGGCCACCTTGATGCAACATCCAAGTCCGGACTGGACACATTATTAAGTGCCTGCTAAACACGCCGCCAAAGTGGCCCCTGTTAAAGTAGCTCCGAGGTGTTATGGAAATATGGATTTAATGTTTGCAAATATGGTCTCGTCAGGTCTTTGTGTACCCATCCATCAGCCTCAGACCCACCTCTGCAATCTTGGAGGCAATTTGTCTGAGAAGAAGTGGGCGGCGGAGAGCCCTCCTCACTGTTTAGTAGGCCCTGATGAAATATCAAAACACACAGCAGAGCAAGCAAGTGCTCCAGTCTCCCCACAACAAACACGAGTGGCCGGGGTCTGCACGAACGACAGGCATAGTAATGAGTGAGAGGACATGGCTTTCATCGTGCCTCTTTATTTTTTTTTTTTTTCAGTTTTGGTCGAATTTCTCGAGAGGAATGTACTGAAAAAACTGCAGCTAAGCTCAGGGTGAGAAAGGCCTTCAAATTCAGACTTTTGTACGACCCTGAGGAATGTGTTTATAAACCTGATACCCAGCACAGCAACCCATGAAAAATGCCATGAAAAAAAATCTTTTTCCCCGTCATCTCAGTAGTGAAGAGCCACACATCCATTCCATAAGTAAAATAAAAAAACAAAACAACTACTAAAACTACTACTTATTACCTTAAAGATCCTGCTGTTAGACCCGTGTAGTTTGTCCATTTACTAATTGGGAATATGAATGTACTTTTCAGGGACTCGAAAAGTACTTGCCTTTATTTTTGCCTTTGGGTTATCAGATACAGATATAGTCATACAAGGTACATAAGTTGAGAAGGTACCTCAGGAGACACACTTGAGGTACTATTTTGCCCCTCTTTTTGACAGAATGTGCTCAGAGTACACTATTGCACCGTGCTTGGAACAATAAGTACTCGTGATCGCTTATGGAAGACATAAAGTCGGTTTACTCCAAACCAGAGACCACCCAGAGGATCAAAGGCATAAACACGACATCCACACTTATCAGCGTCAACTTCAAAATCCAAAATTTGTCTGTATGGGGCTGAAGCTTATTTACATTTCTGCGATAGTTGCAAAAACATAGAAAGTTCCCTAAGATTTTAGGGCGACGTATGCAGCCTCTTCCACAAACATCTGTGTCTGTTTCAATAATAGAATATTTTACAGACATCGCAAAGGCTTGGCTTTGGGAGAAGTGTGTATGGGCACTGGACTGGTATGGGCATCTGATTTCTGAATATCATCAACCCGTCATATATTAATGCCAGAATATCCAGGTTGAAAAAAAGAACAATGCAAAGCGGTAAAAACCTTTTTTAATGTGCTGTGTGTCTGTAATCAGGAACAAATTTAGAAAAAGAAAAATTTTGAGAGACAAAACATGAACTATCTTTGGCTCTTTACATGCTACTTCAAGAATGCAATTAAACTTTTAGATAAAGTATTTTTTCATTTAATCTATTTTAATTTCGTCCATGCTGTATGTAAAGAGACACTTTGTGTTTTCTCAGTTTCAGTTTACTGTCAGAGCTCTAATCTAACTTCATCTTTTCAATTGTATTCCACGAATTTAGCAAATGGAAAAATAAGCTAAAATGAAAAGAAAGCATCAGCTAAAAAGCCTCTGACCATAACAACACATCCCTAACTAAGTTCCATTTTTCAGGAGGATGCAGACATAAGACCAAATTAATTTGAAATTGATCTGATTTAGTTTACGGTACCCAGACAACTTCATTTACATTCTTTTTCAAATGCTGTAAATTGTCATTTGTGCGGAAACACTGTATGTTACTTAATCTTACATTAAAGCGTCTGCACCCTTCCGACTAGGAATGCAGACACCACAGAGGAAAATACACAAACTAATCTTCACTTATTTCCACTGAGGAAGCTGACTAAGGAAATTTGTTTTCAGAGCCTCTAAGCGTGACTCTGGATCTTTCATTCTAAGCCTGCACTGATGCAGAAAAAGGCCCGACTAAAGAGAGACCAGGTGATAAAGCGCAAACAAAGCTGACCAACAGAGAAAGGAAGGGGATGAAGATATGCTGAGACAAGATTAGCAGGAAATAAGAAGTGGATTAGTGAGGGCTTGACTCCTCTGAACACTGGGATCTTTCGGTTTTCCCCACGGTGTTGTGCTGCCTGACACTAAGCTCGGCTCTTTATCTTAATCCTCTTTCAGCGACTGTTGGGGGTCCGGCGGGCAGGAAGTGGAGAGGATGCCTTGCTTACCTCGAGACGGGCCTGGCTGAGTTTCCTCCAACGAGAAGTGTGATGAAGGAACATGCAAAAGAGGACATGAAATGACAGCACTTGTTGAAGTGATAATGAAACTTACTTTGAAAGAGAGTCTCACCTCGTCTCCAAGGCCTCAACACTTCCAGGAACAATGGGAGCACGATGGGGGAGGTGAGTGAACAATACATACACAAGACAAATGCGTCATTTCCCCTAAATTCAGGGAAGGCTACATTGTTTTATTTGAGTGTTTATTAATAGGTCAACAGTCAGCCGAGCATCCAAGCGTACAACATGTTACTCTTTAGCTTTTGCTTTGTTTCACGTTCTGAACGTAAAGGAAACACAATAGGAAAATTAACAAAACAAACAGAAAAAATATATTTACATACTGCATTATAAATATGTCAAATGTACATCATTATACACAAGTACCAAAGATGGTCGGTTAATGTTGAGACCAAAACAGAAATACATTAAAAAATATGCATAAAGATAAACAAATGAACTTATCAAAATATGTGTATGGTTCAAGAGGAATCAGTTCAGTTTGTATCTCAGGGAGGAGCTTTACTTCAGATAAAAGCTAAATAGTTAAGCTAATATTTACACTTTGTATTGTGTGAGCGGTAGAGCAGAAAGGTCTGTAGTTTTGTTGTCTTCTTGTATGTAAATGAGGATTCAGGTAATCACTGTACACAAATCGAACCCCATCTAAACAAGTTGGTCAAGTAAATCAGAAATAAGGCCAGTATCACAGTACAGTATGAAAACAAAAAATACAATAAAATAAGGCTGAATTATGACTGATGACTTTTCTGGGCCACTAAAAAATAATCAGCCAACGTTTTGAAAATATTCACTTTCTTGTGGAGGGTTTAGATACTTTGTCTTGTATCCGTTTGACTCGCTTTGGATGAACACGTCTGCTAAACAGATCAATGTAAATGTGGATATGGAGGTAATTTCAAAAGTTTTGAGGAAGGATTCAACTCAAGGCCTCATTGTTTCTGCAGTGAAAAAAAAAACAGTTTGCGTGATCTGTAAAAATGGTCAAACTCTGCACATACAGACACAAAACTGTTCATTTTTAAACCTGGGTTAGACAGTATGAGTGTGGCAAAACTGGGCAAACATTCAATTACCAGTTTCCATCCATTATTTATTAAGTCTAAGAATCAGTATGATTTTGGCAACATTGTCTTGCTTTGTTTTCAGGCTTCAGAAAATCTACCGAACTACATCACTGAATTACGTCAGCAGAGTTACAGCTAACGGAAACTAAATTCACAGCTTACTGTTCTTCACTGCTAACATTTTCCCATAAAGTCTAACTGGGTTGTAGTGGTTTATGGACTATGTAGGTATACTGTGTGGAAAACAGAGTAGGTTGAGGCCACATTGCATTTTAGTCTCGCAGTTTATGTTAATGAATGAAGTGTGTGCATCTGACACAGGACAGAGCTACAGGAGTGAGGGGGAATGTACCTTTCACCATGATTTTCAACTTGTTTTGCCTACACCAGGTTTAAGCAAAAAAAGGAAACAGTATTTACAAAAATATCAAACTACTTAATTAACAATATTGCTATCCACAAATCTCCTCTTTCGACCACATTTGAATTTTCAGTTGGCGTTGCAAACAGAAAGAATGAACAAAACCATGCAGAAAAGGTACCAGGTCATGAGTTGTTCTGTAAACACACATCCTGGCTTTGTAAACCCATAATATCAAGATGTTTAAAAAAATAAACACACAAATGGCATTTGCAGAACACACAGGGGTCCTCTGTTACCCAAATTAATATTTACTATGAAGGTACTGACTTATATCTGTGGAATACTGTACACTTATATAAATGAAAACTAATTATATTTCCCTCTATGAACGTCTTTGCAGATATGAATCCCTTATATCACCCACGCTTCAGTCACATAAATGCATTCTGCTATCTCCCTGCTTTCAGGCTGATGGGATATCTGGACAGGGCAGGTTCAAGAAAACAGAAAACACTGTTTTATATCAACTCTAAAAGTCTTATGTTTTCTATTCAGGAATAAGGCAAAGGAACAAGGACTACTTTTTTTTTTTTTTTTTTTTTTTTACAGATATCTGTACACTGAAACACAGTCATGTTCCCAAACTATATTTAGAGTGTTTGTCTGTCTTCCAGTGTCCTTTATGAACAGAAGTACTGGAAATGCCCAGGTGCTCTCTGCAGCACATGGTCACCGACGTAGACGGAGGCATCAAAGTATCGTACAGTTTTGTGCACGCACACACACAGTACCGCAAATGTATTTCACAGCAAAAAACAGAGGATATGATCTTTACAGTGCCAATTTTACATCTTTCAAACACTGGAAATGAAGGAATATTCCAGGATGTGTACGGTCTGAACGCATGTGAATCTGTATCAAACAATTATCCACGCAATCTAGTCAATCGGGGAATTATTCCAACAAAGACATCATAATGGTAGAATTTCACAGTTTCAATCAACCTTTGAATGATTTCTGATTGAAGAGGCACGCTTACTAAGACATGTGGCTTAATGGTAATAAAAACATTGTGCCCCTTAATTCGTTTATGGTCACAGACACTTTTAAAGAAGAATTGTGATAAGGGTAGCAAAAGAAATGACTCACTTTCACCCAAAAGGAATCGCGCAATCAACTCCTTTATCATGATCTGAATCCATTTCCCTGTGAATTAAGTATCTAAATCATTTGGACTCTTTAACTATAATTGCTTTTCCTTTGTATATAGATAGTATGTCAAGAGTTTGATAGCCGGGTGTAAGACATGCATCATTGTGAAAGCTGTAACAATCACATTTATGAAAGATCTTCTTTCTCCACACATCAGTGTTTGTCACTTGGACAACTATTCCATACAGCTCCGTGTTGTGATGGTTAGGCTTTACAATCGGAATGAAATTTCTCAGATGCACTCATTATCTACTCAGTTCACATAGCAGAGGGGGAAGACGTAAAAGGAAATGTTCAAGCATTAAGGAAATGCTTTTCGTAGGGTAGGTATGAATGCCAAAGTAAGCCATTTGTTTGGTTGATGCTTAAAAAACAAAATGCTTAAAGCTGATCATGATCGTTTTAGACCAAGATTGAATAAATCAAACCAACAAAATGAACAAAAACATTATATATATATCTCTACATATATATATATAGATATATATATATATAGATGGAGAGAGAGAGAGAGAGAGAGAGAGAGAGAGAGAGAGAGAGAGAGAG